>JANAVB010036418.1:5203964-5600562 GCA_029216955.1 Iris pallida | reverse complement strand
TTGACTTTTGACCGAAAGTCAACTTCAAGTCAACGCTTGACCTAGAATCGACCCAAAACCAAACCAGAGTTGACCAGTTGACTGAAAGTCAACTGTTAGTCAACATTTAACTAGTTTGACCTAGGGTTGACCCAGGGTTGACTCAGTATTGACCAGAGTTGACCAGAGTTGACTTTTTGACCAAAATCAACTATAAGTCAACCCTTGACCCAGATTGACTAGTTTGACTTGGATTGACTTCATGTGACCTGTTTGACCTTGGTTGTCCTAGTGTAACCTAGTTTGGCTCAGTAGACCTAGTTTAGTTTGGTGTGACTTAGATTAGCCTAATTTTGATTTAGACTTGCATATCATGACTAGATTAGCTTTCCTTTCATTATTAAACCCTGTTTGGACTCATGGTATCTCATCTTTAGGTCTGTGATTTCTCTGAGCATCTGTTCACCTTATCATCTCAGGACCACAGGCGAGTACATTCACTGATAGTTTTCATTATCTTGATATCTGCTATATTCGATTCAGTTGTAGTGTCTTACTTGATTTCCAGATACGATAGTCACGGACTAGTATATGTTGGATCATGACATGAGATGTTGTTCCTAGATTTTTGGTAATATTGTACATTTTCTGTCTTGTTACTTGTACTTGTATAGACATTGACTTAAAAGTGGGCTGGCCCCTGCTTTGAGTCCCGTGTCATGACGTGTCATGTCCAGATCCATTATACTATTCGGGAATGGGGAATTGTTAGGGCTATGTGATCAAAGCCTCCTGTCACTATATTCATGTGCTTGTGCCACTCTCACCTTACGTAGGGTGTAGCGCGATCTTATTCATGTGCTCGTTATCCAGGTTGGCCGACATGACCCTTTTTAGTGATTTTATGTGATTGTCGGGCCAAAGTGGATAGCCTGTCCTGTAATATTTCCCAAGCCGATCACATAACGCTCTAATAATTCAAGGCACATTTTATATTTATTTATCATAGGAGGCTAGGTTCTGTTCGGAAGAAGGGTTACAGTTCCGGTCCTTGTTTGGTTTAAGGGTTGTAACTCGGCTTCCAAATAGTTCCCAAGCATCCTATATATTGTCGTCCTATTCAGTACTCACTCCTGTTATTATTTCATGTGATTTGTCTTGTATTTCATATATCTACATGCTATTATGCTATTACTTGATTGGAGGCTAGGTTCTGTTCGGGAGAAGGGTTACAACCCCGATCCTTGTTTGATTTAGGTTATAGCTCGGCTTTCGAATGGCTCCTAAGTCATCCCAGATCTTTGTTGTATTTAATTATACTGTCTCTTATAGAATTTGTCAATTCATATGGAACTGCTGTTAGTGTTGTACTTGCTCATTTTCCTGACAGGATACCGTTGATATATTACTATGTTCTGAGGCAGACTGCTAGACCTTCTATGGGGTCGAGATAGATGGAGGCTTAGGCCAGGACTGTGGCCTGTTAGTTGAGCCACTAGACTTTGCCTCCTATAGTAGTATAGCTGAGTTAGGGTTTGCCTGGACTGCGATCCAGCTAGTACTTTTAGACTGTAGTATTCTATATTATTTTGGACCCTGTGATATTGTGTATATCTCTGGGCTTGTGTTGGATCTTGAACTTATTTCTTATTTTATCTATCATATTTTCTTTTCGTGCTATCTACTTAGTTTTATCTTGTGATTGAGACTGTATTTGCTATGTCACCTCCATTCGGAGTGTATGTACTATACAGGTACCCTTATACTATTTAGTATAGTTTTTGTAGACGACCTATACAGCGTTCTACCGTCGATTCTGCGACATAGGCTGGACGTAACCACGTACTCATGCCCCTAATCAGGGTGCGGGTCGTGACAGATGGGGTGGTCGGAAATGGCGGTGCTGGGAGGGTAGCGGCGCAGACAGAGAACGACGATGGTGGTTGGCTGGTGGAAGATGGTGGCTGTGGTGAACGGCTAAGGTGGGGTGGTGGTCCAGTGATGGGTCGGATCTGGTGATGATGGCGACAACGGTGGTTACGGTAGAGCTGGCAGTGAGAGAGAGTTGCCGGAAGAGCGGGGGTGATGGTGATCTGTGATCGCTGTTGTCGTGTCCGGGGTGTGTCCCGACGCGAGGTGGATGGTGTCTGTACACGTGTCCTGCGAGAGACGAAACCGGTCGGTGTCCGGGGTTGTCGGACACGGTGGAGATAACTGTATTTGTACTAATATGGATATAGTGGATGGGATGGGGACACGGACACACATGTTGGGTTGTAGGAGAAATTGGGTTGTGGTATTTTGAGGAGAGCAGAAGTGCCTCTCCTTATATAGGAGGTGGGAGCTCTAATTGGATAAGGACTGGGATTATTTAAATCCCCTATTAGATAAATCACCCCTTTTTATTTAAAGCAAACCATCATATCCAATCGTATAAATTCTTTTCCAAGACATCATAATTAATTAAATTTAAACCAAAACAATATTTTAAAATACTTTTTTGAATAATAAAATATTAATATTAAATAATTTTCAAAAATAGACTTATATATGAAATTTAAATTAATGCTCCTCGTATGTAATAAATATTTGCATAAACATGGTTTTCAAATTACTATATATAACATTTTTATGATATAACTAAGTTTTGGGAATTTCAAATGCGATACATTTTACAACTTTATGTAATCGAAACTATTTATTATTTAATATTTGAAAAACTAAGCTTCTAAAATAAAATGTTTTACAAAAATATGTATCTCACCCATATTCGCACTCGACGAGACATACAAAATTTGCGAACTCATCTGCGACGTCCAATATGACAATTTCGTACGCGACGTATAATACGACTATGCGACGTACCAATACCAAGTAAAAATTAATACCAAAAAAGTCATAGTAGAATTTAGGGGGTTTACATCCTACCCAACTTACAAGAATTTCGTCCTCGAAATTTAGGAAAGAGGTAGGGTTGAGTGCACGATTACGAGAAAGATTCACTCCTAACTTGAGTGGTGATAATAAATGTAGGCCGAGGAAAGGGCGAGGAGTTTAAGACGAAGATGTAGTCACATTGGATGACAAGGGTCATAAGTGATAGGCAGGCTAGAGGAAATTCTAGTATAAGTGCCTTCGTCTTTCCAAAATAGGTGAAGGCGAAAGCAATAAAGAGTTCAGAGACGATATTACGAATACGTGGTTCAAGGACGACCGAATAATCTCAAAAGAATAGTCAAGGCAGTCGTGGATGGGATTCTAGAGGCCAAGTTTTAATTATGTCCCATCTACGTAGAACAATAGATAAAAGCGAACCAAAGTGCACTTGGTTGATCAGACCATCATGCACCAGTTATGATTAGACAACATGTTAGTGAGCGCGCTCAGTAACATAAGTCATGAACAAGCTCGATAAATCAATGAGCTTGCAAAACTAGATTATAACAGCATTATTAGTCAAGATGGTAAAATCATAGGCACGAGAGTTTATCGATAAAAAGTTTAAGCGACGATTCGAAAACGGAATCCAGCAAGCAATTTGAACAACAATAATCTAGATAAAAATTGGTATAGTTTAGGAGATATCTCATGGCATCCCAATAAAAGTCTAAATAAAAATGACGACTATCATTTATCCAAGACGTGCAAGCTCACAAAATACAACAATCTTCCAATCTCAAAAATTTACTAGCTCGATACTCTTGATTCAAAATTTCCTCGTCATATCTTGAATCGTCTTATCAATAATACTTTATACAGTCTCTTCAAATTTCATAATCTACAAAAATATAAATTTTCCATAATCTTTTTTTTTTTTCAAATTGGAGTTTCTTCTCAAATCTTAATTCACCAAAAATTTAGGTTCCTCAAAACATATTCTCAAATCATAACTCTCGTAACCTTGATTATAACCCCTTTTTTCTATTATCCCATAATTTCTTTAATTTTTTGAAATCTGTTTTACTTTTCTTTCCTTCAATTTGATAGTTAACCTCCAAAAAATTTCTCACGTAATTTGGAATCCTATCTATATTCATATATCAAATCTAATATCTCAAAGATAGAAATTCATTAAGTCCCAAAAGTTTTAATTTACTGATCCTCGAAATTTACTTCTCTAACACACATATATAGATATAAGTATCTTCCTTAAATCAAAATTTGTCTTTTATAACCTTCTTGAACTTTTAATTAACCTTTAATCAATTTCATCGAAACAAAACCATTCCTTCTATTAAGAATTCCATACTCATTTATTAATGTAAAAAAAATTCCATCTTCAATCATCTGTTAAATTCCGAAATAATTTGACAATCGCCAGTATACTTACTTTTGATCATATCACTTTGTAAAAACATACACATTTCTCAATCCCATCTAATAGCACTTATCACTTATTTCAACTTATGCCTCAAAATCCCATTATTCTTTTATTTATTTATACCACTAATCTCCTTTATGGAGTTTTCTAATCCAATCTCTTTCTATCCAAAGGAAGTCATGATCCATTTTCATCTTAAAACGAGAAAATCATAAAATGAACAAAGTTGCATGAACCACGGTGGAATTAAGGTGAAATATGAGTGAAGCAATTTAATCGGAAAGGAGGAAAGTAAAAGTTGCTAATGTTGCATGGGGAGTAAAGATGGTATGGGTCTAAGTAAATCAAGATAAGGCACGAAAATAAAAGGCACGGGTAGCAATCAACATAAAGCACAAGCTGAGCATTTAAGGAATTAGATGGACCATAATCATTTATTGGGTTGAAGAAATTGAGTCGAGATCCATGGTCGATAAATATATCGGTATCATGGTAAGGGTTACAGTTTTGTCTTTTTGGCCCAAAAGTCATATCATGAAAGTAGAGTACAAGAAGACGTATTTTAGTAGCACGTGATATACCTACATGAAGGTGGGCTCGTCTAGGTTTTACATATGGAATTTGTTGGAGGTAAAAGTCTTGTGTTGTGCTCCAAATATCCAAGTCACGGTAAAGGACACAAAAGAAATTAAAATAAAAAGTGGGAGTTCATGAGATAATGATTAACGCACAAAATAAATGACCAAGTTAAAGCACGAAATAAGATAATTTAGGAAATCTCATAGATTAAGGTAAAGTAAGTTAGGGTGACAGTTTCTAGAGAGAAGATAGTCTCTTAGATAAGGGTATGGTCAAGGGAATGATTCTATTTATTTCTAAGTGTCAACGATTAGACTATCACGAATAAAGGTCTAGATTTGAGAGAAAGTCGAGTATGTCAAGATTGAGATATCTTCACATAGTTTGGCAGATGACTTAACTACACTCGAGTATATACAACTATCATGGCAATTAGTGAGAAATACTTGTATCCCATTAGGGTGACTTGCTTGCTTTTTGGTCCTCTACCAATATATGATCTAATTTCAAATTTCAAGTTCCTCAAAAGTTTCGAAATAAAATCTCAAGATACTCCATCAAATATTTAATCATAACTTAAATTTTAATTTCTTTTAAATAAATTCCAAATAACCTTCATCATATCTAATGCAGCACAACTAAACTTTCATAATAAGCCATCACTTTTAAAATTTTCAATTCTCAAATGTATCTCGAGATAAACTCTTAGCCTATTTCATTAATCGCAAATCATGTGACTCAAATTAAATTTTTTTTTACCAAAATTTTAAATATCCATAATCAAGACTTTAACCTCGAAAAATAACTTTATAAATCATTGATCATATGACACCATTTGAAATTTGATTTTTTTTTTCCACTAAGCTTCCATATTCTCTAGTCATCTACAAAACCATAAGTTATAATTTAAGACTCTTTAATAAATCTCGAGATAACCTTAGCATATTACACTCCAAACTTAAACTTAACCGTAAATCATGCATCATAATTTAAAACTTTAAGATATTTCTCAAATCGATTTCATCCTCCAATAAATCATAACTATTTCAAAAAATCATAAATCCAAAATTTGTTTTCTCGATCTAGCTATCCTCTTGTGTATACCACCTTATAATATCAAAATAACTTATCCTTTGATGGCAGTAATATGCTGCTACCCAACTTGGAATTAACTAATCCTTAAGTTCATATTTCTAGGAAAATAAATGCCTTTATAACTCAAATAAAATCTCAATGCATATTAATTGTCACTGTAACCTTCTAGCCACGTGTTTAACCTATGAGCATATACTAGTGTAGTCATCTTACTAAGCACGAAACTAGGAATTTACGGTAGAAGGAGTCAAGCAAGATGTAGATCAGTGAAGTTGAACAAGTGATTCGAAAAATTTAGTCAAGGAAGAGGGTCAAGCAGGTGGATGAGATCCTAGACTCTAATCCTATATTGTAGGCCCGTTCGGTACAGTCATGTAATCGAAACGGCAAACTCGACCTGCATGGGCCACCATAAAAACATGTAACGCCCCAGTCTCAAAATACTTGGGACTAGATACGTATCATGTCAGCTGTATACATACGAGTAAATGAAAGGCTCGTATGTATATATAAGCTGTAAATATAGAAAGCCAAGACACTAAATCTCATCCATAAAGATAATAGTGATATAAAAGCAACTTTGAGTTTGTCATGTATACAATCGTTGGGCGGAGACAAATCCACTGCCAACCAATTTAAATAGGGAAGAAATATACAAAGAAAGTGAATCGATCGAGCGAAGCAATGACGATCCAAAAGCAACATCTCGACGGAGTAGAGCGCAAGTCATGGCCTTAGCTAGAGCACCTACAGAAAATCACAAAAAATACACCTGGAGAAATCACCAGGTCCTCAGGGAGACATAACAAGATACAGGAAGAACATGCCATGTATAATTGCATAAGTAAACACTATAAATCTATAACACCACTGGGTCCCTAACCATCTAGGTGATATGCACTTTGAGGACAACGTTCTACGCAGGGGCTGTAGGATCAGCAGAGTAAATAAATAGTGGCAGTAGGTAGCGCTCATCCGAGTCACTATCGACCATGGGCAGTAAGTAGCGCTCATCAGAGTCGCTATTGGCCCCGGGGAAGAAGGTAGTGCTCATAAGAGTCACTATCGGCCCACAAATGTACAAAAAGTAAATGTAGTCCCCACGCTAGCAGCTGTCCCCTCCCCCCAATGATACTATACATGCATCGTAACCATGACACATCAACACATGTCGCATTCACAATACTATTTTATAATAGATAACTGTCAAGTCTTCTAACATGCATCTATTGACAATTATTCCTACGCAAGCGCACGGGTGATCAGCCAACATGCAAGTGACCTCTACATGTTACTCACAGCTCACACACACATCTCATGATACAATCGTGACAAAGTCAATGACATGCATTCTATTGACGGAAGTATCTTAACTCTAGGTCCACAAGCAAAAAGAAAATAATAAACAAGGAATATAGATACAATAAACGAAATAAAATACAACTAAATGTAAGCAGTAAAGATGGCAAGGTATCTTGCCTGGTGTGTCACCTGATGGTGCGATGTTCTGTCATATTCCAATAGTCCAATAGTCATGGTCGATGTGTAGGGTCCAAGGTCG
Organism: Iris pallida; assembly: GCA_029216955.1. Lineage (NCBI taxonomy): Eukaryota > Viridiplantae > Streptophyta > Magnoliopsida > Asparagales > Iridaceae > Iris > Iris pallida. The sequence continues at coordinate 5,593,027 of JANAVB010036418.1, read as the reverse complement.
CGAGAAAATAGGCAAGCATGATTAGTCATGAGTAATTAGGATAATTGGAAAATTTTGTGGAGTAGATAAATATACAAATTCTTAGAAAATATTTATATTACTTTAAAAACATGTTTACTTGTAAAAATTCATTTACGAAAATACTTTGGAAATATGTATATATAATAATTTTGAAAATTATATCTTATTAGTCAAAATACTCTAGTTGTAAAATATGTTCTTCGGTAAAATACTATATTTCACCAAATAAAAGGTATTTTAGAAATATTTGAAAAATATCACTAAATTATTTGGCCAATTTTTTTTATAACTTTGTAAAGATATATTGGAAGTCAAGGAATCTTGCTAGGAGGAAAATAAATTTTGTAGAAAACTAACTTTTTATTAGTCACCGTATTTAATAAGAATCTAGGAAATATGGTAGGGCTACTAAATTTTGTAAAAATAATTTTTTTGAAAATATTTGCTATCTATTTATTTAATAAAAACTAATTAATACAATAATAATAATTTTAATAATAAACACTTGTAACAATTTATATACTAGTAATATAGTTATTTAATATAATATATATTATATTGTACATAAAAATAAAACTAGTAATCATACCCAAAAATAATAAAAACCATCAGCAGCTCATTGCTGCTCTCCATAAGAACAAAAGAGTAAAGTAAAAAATTAGAGAGAGAAAAGGGGAGAAGTTACCAGAGGGTGGTCGCCGACGCTCGTCGGGGGGCGAGGCGGCCGGAGGGGCGCCGACACAAGGGAGGGAGTCATCGGGGCTGGCCACGGTGACAGGGGCAAGGTGCGGTGCGCGGAGGTGGCACTCACTTGTTCTCGGCTAGTCGAGCGGTGCGCCGCAGTCGTCGGACAACCAAGAGAAGGGTTCGACGGCCACGCGGAGGTGCCGGGTGCGACAACTCTCGGTTAGGCACCGGTGGGGGACTCCTGTGAGGATTGGTGGCTCTCGCCCACGGCGAGGCGGATGGTCCGTAGGGCAGCTGACGCCGGATGCGTCACGCTGTAGGGCGCTCGACGGGGAGTCGGCCAAGGCGGAGGATGTCGGAGGCGAGCCCCTGAGCGCGGGCTCGGCGGAGGCGGCAATGCTGCCTGGCATGGAGGTTGGCACCAGTGCGAGCGGAGAGGTGCTGCTTTGCCACGAAAATGGGGGACGGTGTCGGTGGTCAGCGCGGTGTGGTACAGCGGATCTGGGAAGAGGCTCGGCGTCGCCGGCGGCCAGGTGAGTTTAGGGTTAGGGTTTTGTCTTAAATTTTGGTGGTGGTGGTGACAATTTTGGGGACTGGGGGTGCTGGAATAGCCCGGTGGTGGTGGTAGTCGGTGGCCAGAATTGGGGCTTGGTGGTTGCGAAGGTGATTGAGGTGATGATGGGGTGGTCGGAAATGGCGGTGCTGGGAGGGTTGCGGCGCAGATAGGGAACGATGATAGTGGTTGGCTGGTGGAAGATGGTGGCTGTGGTGAACGGCTAAGGTGGCATGGTGGTCCGTTGACGGGTCGGATCTGGTGATGATGGCGACGACGGTGGTTGTGGTGGAGCTGGCAGTAAGGGGGAGTTGCCGTGAGAGCGGGGGTGAAGGTGATCTGTGATCGTTGTTGTCGTGTCCTGGGTGTGTCCCGACACGAGGTGGATGGAGTCTGTACACGTGTCCTGTAAGACACGGAACGGGTCGGTGTCCGGGGTTGTCGGACACGGTGGAGATAACTGTATTTGTACTAATATGGATATAGTGGATGGAACGGGGACACGGACACACATGTTGGGTTGTGGGAGAAATTGAGTTATGGTATTTTGAGGAGAGCAGAAGAGCCTCTCCTTATATAGGAGGTGGGAGCTCTAATTGCATAAGGACTGGAATTATTTAAATTCCCCATTAGATAAATCACCCCTTTTTATTTAAAGCAAACCATCATATCCAATCGTATAAATTCTTTTCCAAGATAATTATCATAATTAATTAAATTTAAACAAAAACAATATTTTAAAATACTTTTTTGAATAAAAAAATAATAATTTTAAATAAATTTCAAAAATAGACTTATATATGAAATTTAAATTAATGCTCCTCGTATGTAATAAATATTTGCATAAACATGGTTTTCAAATTACTATATATAACCTTTTTATGATATAACTAAGTTTTGGAAATTTCAAATGTGACGCATTTTACAATATTATGTAATTGAAACTATTTATTATTTAATATTTGAAAAACCAAGCTTCTAAAATAAAATGTTTTACAAAAATATGTATCTCGCCCATATTCGCACTCGATGAGACATACGAATTTACGAACTCATCCGCGACGTCCAATATGACAATTTCGTACGCGACGTATAATACGACTATGCGACGTACCAATACCAAGTAAAAACTAATACCAAAAAAGTCATAGTAGAATTTAGGGTGTTTACACTACCCACCTTAAAAATAATTTTATCCTCGAAATTCTAATTCATAACTATTCCTTAAATTCAAAATGGAAATCTACTATTATCTTAATGTCCTTAAATTTTAATTCCTCAAAAATAGTTTATATCCTCCTTCTAGCGATTTTGTAACTAGAAACCCCGAGGACTTCTACCCACCTTTGGTCACACTACTCTCTCAAAGCTATGTCCCTAAAACTTTATAATCATCCAACTACTTGCTAAAGTTGCTACCAATAGATATCTACTGCTTATGGTATCTATAATCCGCTCCTATCTATCAAACAACCCAAAATTTAACAAGCAACAAATTTATACAAGTAGCTAAGAAATATTGGTAAATTCTAATAAGCATGACCATTCGTCGCTCTGTAATATGAAGGACAAGAAGACAAGGAAGAATAATCGAGAGCAATTATGAAGTTTCAAGAGCGGTAGAGAGTATCCAATGATGTAGATAGAAAGAAAGTCTATGAACCATTGACTTATTTACTAGAGTGGGCTACTCTAGTCCAATCACTTGCTAAATCGAAGAACCCTTCGCTTCTTAGAGGGGCTTGCAATCCGTGCAATACAGAAGTTCTATTCTCGAAATTAATCTAAACAAGGTTCCATAATAGAACGGAATTTGAGAAATCAAGATTGTGATCTTTTTCGTGGTTATTTAAACACACGAACAAGGGATAAAAATATAATACAAGATCGTATCGCAACTTCCAGGTAGATGGAATAAGGGTTACGAATGACCTCACATTCTAAGAGGGGGAGACTATATAATAGGTATATGGACCTATTTCAAATAGTTCAGTTTTATAGTCCAAATATGGTGGTATGGATGGATGGATTTTACTGGGTCTTAATGGGTTCCCTGATTGGACATCAATCGTTGGTTGGATGAACCTTGGATTTCAATCTATATTGACTGGACAAGATCCCAATGATAAAACTATTTCTACTAGGTTAGGATAACCTAGAATAGGTTCCAACTCAAGTGGTTGAGCTAGTTGCCAGTCAGATTGGTTAGCTAGGTCCCTAAGGCCCAAAAATGCACCTTCAGTGACTTTTGTGTTTAAGTAGCACATAAGGCCTCAATTGGGTGGCGCTCTAGTGGCATGTGCGTAGTGGGCTTCGAGTAGATCACAACCATATATTGGGTTGAATGAATTGAGTCAAGGTTGAGACTCTAGTGGAAGTCGGGAAGTATATCGGTATTATGGTAAGGGTTATAGCTAGTCCTTTTTGACCCGAAAGTCGTACCACAAAAATAGAGTACAAGGGGATGGATTTGAGTGGGACATGATATACCTAGATGAAGGTAGACTCGTCTAGATCTTGCATATAAAATTTGTTGGAAGGTAACAGCTGGTCTCGTGCTCCGATTTTTAATGACACGGCCGGGGACACAAAATGATCTAAATAGAAAGTGGGAGTCCATGAGACACTAGTTATCATCCTAATAGAAATCATTCTAATCAATCAGTAATCCTCGTATATCCTAAAATTTTAGAAGGCTTACCGTCTACTCACCTTAGAAGCTAGGACATGGTTTTAGGAATAATGAGGTTAAAAGAATTCCAAAGTCCGAATATTGTACCTCAACTCTTGTTAATAAAGAATAAGGCACGGCGTAACGGGATACGGTAGATATAAGTCAAGTCAAGGATCGTTCCTCAATAAATGGAAGACGAGTGTGTACAATGACATATGGTCGATAAAATAGAATGATCTACTCGTCCACAGTATACGAGAGTTGTCGATGGGGTAACCAACTCTAAGGCACATCATATGAAAAAAATTCTAATCAACTGAGTCGTGAATTTCTATTTGTGTCAAGTCTGCCAGACTATTGTCACAAGGGTTCTAGTGGTATGGGCTGTAGTGATCATGTATTGATGTTGATAACTGGTAGATCATATTATGACAGGGTATTTAAGCTATGGTATTGGCTAAGCTAGTGACTGTGGTGTTCCAATACTAGTTAGGCCTTAATAATAAAATTTACATAACTAGGATAATATTTGTTGGAACCTAATCTCGGGATGAGTGTCTACCATAGTCATGGTAAATGATTGTCCTTACCTTTGTCTACTCGTCTCATGTCTAAACTGTGGGCTTTGGTCAAGGAATGGTGGGGCTAAGGCTTAAGGATTGCTAGTTAAAGCAAGCTTCTAGCAAATAATTAGAAACTCACAACAATTGGTTTCTTGAGAATAGATAGTCTCCTGGTTTGGCATTTTAACTAAGAGTAAAATCCTAATCATTCTCAAATTCAGATGGTTAGAAGGTCCCAATATTAGTTTGAGGGTCGAGAGGAGAACGAGTAACTCAAGGCAAGGTTCTAGTCACATGGCTGGCCGATGGTAACTATGCTTGTGTATACAACTATCATAGCTATGGGAGATACTATGTATCTCTATACCAATTACGAGCTTTCGTCTTTCCAAATCAGTTAAAGACAAAAATAATAAAGAGTTCAAGAAAGATGTTACTGAATACAATTACGTGATTCAAAGGCGAATGTATAATTCAAGAGAAATTATCAATGCAGTCGCGGATGAGATCCTATAGACATCTACGTCTCAATCCACGTAGATTAATCAGAGGGAGGGCGAACCGAGTGCACTAAGGTTGATTAGACCGTAATACATCAATTCTGATTAGACAATATGTTAGCAAGCATCCCCAATAAACATACACTACAACAGATATGGGATATGATAGCGTGCGTTGAACGCTGTAGAATGCATATTATAGCATATTCCGTCCGCTATATATGCCCCCGCTATAATAACCCCATGTACAAGAATGCTATAAAGTTATAGCGTTCACGAACGCTATTTATGGATTATAGCGTTCATTGACGCTATAGACAATGTATAGCATTTTGAAACGCTATATGATAGTTATAGCAATTAGGAACGCTATAGAACTTTAATAGCATTCATGAACGCTATTAATATATTGTAGCGTTCATGAACGCTATAGATATGTTATAGCACTTACAAACGCTATATAGTTTATATAGCCTTTACGAACGCTATAGTTCATTAATAACATTTGTTAACGCTATAAATGTGTTATGGCGTTCCTAAACGCTGTTTATTTTTAATTGCGTTCCTGTATGTTATTGTTTGTTAATAGCGTTTTAATATATATCTGCTTTTTATAGCATTTCTTTCTTGCTATTATATGTGCAACAATAGCATGTCAGAATGCTATTGCAGAGTCAAAATTCTGTATTCGAAAATTTGTAGAATGCAGCACATCAGAATACTATTGCAGATAATGCCACAGTTACACAAAATGTAGGTATTCAAAAATTTAAATGCGAATCAATCACATAATGAATTCCGAACATAAATAAATTCATTAAATTCACTGTCTAATATATGTAGAACAACGAAGTAGTACCAAACATTCAAAATCCTTAATTTCTCCATGTAGAACAACGAAGTAGTACCAAACATATGTCCAAAAATTAAACATTAACAATGTAGTCAGCTACATATATCCCAAAATGTTGACTATCTAACATTTAGCTCCCTTCGAGCCTATCCACAACCAAAACTCCTTAGAAAGCATCATCTTCCTTCATCCAACCTACACAAAAATAGGGAATAAATCATTAGTGTAAAGAAAAAACCATCTCGAGCCGATCCAGACAATTGACGAAAAGTAAATTATTGGGATAGGAAAAGTGATGCCTTACCAGTGCACTAATTGAGTCTTATGTAGTTGTTGCAGGTTGCAGGTTGATCCAAGTAATCAAGTAAAGAATGAAAGTTTGTTTTATATTTTACAGGTTGCAGGTTGATCCAGGTTGCAGGTTGCAGGTTGTTCCAAAAATATTTTATACAAATTCGTTATTATTTATATTTTGCCAATTGGCATTTGTTGCAGGTTGATCCAAGTAATCAAGTAAAGAATAAAAGTTTGTTTTATGTAGTTGCTGTACCAGAAGTTGTAACCTATGTATTAATGCTTTAATAAAATTGGACTTGTAATTATTGTGCCAGAACTTGTAAGTTGTACTTGTTGCTTCAGGTACTGTTTGGATGCTATTTTCATGATGAACATCAAGGGTCTGTCTCTCAAAGATGCAGCAATGGAGGACACTAGATCAGCAAACTGATCACAAGATAGATAGGCATAATAGAGGTAATTCCTACATTTTTGCTTAAACCTCCAACGAACAAAAACTTATTAGTTAAAGAGAGAGGTACTGCACTAAAGACGTACCTAGTCTTCAAACGGCATAATGTGGTCTGTTGGCCAAGCCGTGGTACTGTGTTTCCTCAATTGCATAGCTCCTTGCCACTAGAAGCAAATCATTCTTCCTAGTTTTTGAACAAAACATCTATATAGTAAAGTAGTTTATGAAACAAATGTTAATAAAAGAATTTAAAAAAATTGTAACTAACATGTAAACAAGAAATCTCCTATCTTGGTGATAGTAGCAGAGATGGTCTAGAGTAAGAAGGTAAAAGAAGAACAAAAGTTAGTACATTTATAAATTAAAGGTTATCTAAACAAAACATGTAAAGATACTAAATTAAACAATAGATTGATAAAAAAAAGAATTATATAATTGATTTTGAAGGAGAAGACATGGTTTGGTGGAAAAAAAGAAGACTTGGACTGAGACCTGGCGAACAGATATTGAAGGAGAAGACATGGATTGATGCTCCTCTATACGTGATGACATGATTTGGATAAAAAAATGTTCTGATGGACAATATTGTTCTGATTGTCCAGCAAAGACAAAATAATCGAGGGAACATAGCAAGAGTATAAATGCATAGCTTTTTATGGTATAACAAAGAGGGACCAGTTCACATTGTTTGTGCAAAAAAGACAATATTGTTTGTTCATAATTTAAAATAATACATAATATCATATGCTCCTTCATTCATCCTTACTGCTAATCAGTAGTCGTAAAAGCAGCTAGTTAAGCACATCCACACATTATGGCTCTGCCTATTTAGACATATGCCAGTTATAACAGACATAACCAGTCTACTATGTTATAACAAACATAACAAGTCTACTAATATAACTTTTATAAATATACAAACAGTAATATATGACTTCAAAGAACACATATCTAGCAGTTTATTGTATTTTCTCTTTCCAACTCTTCTTCCTTTTTTAACGTGATAGAATTGATAGCTTGTTGGACACCTGCCAATTATTAAATGGATGACAGCAAAGGCCTAACAAAGGATTGTGTGAATTTCATCCCTGGGGCCTGTCCACACTTTTTGCAGATCTGCCAATTATTTCCGACTCTTCTTTCTTCTTTGACTAAATAAAGTTAATTTGCTTAGAACATGCCTAATGTATAAGTACTGGTCTGAAAAAAGTATTAGATGAGATGTTAGATCTAAATGTGGGGCTATTAAAGCTATGCACAAAGCAGAAGGTAACTCAAGACCAAGAAACTATCTTTATAATTCTGCTCAATAAGGTGAAGGAAAATAGACCACCACCTTCAACCCAATCGTCAGCCACATGAATCTTCCTCCATGAAAACTCTACTAAAAGCTGTTTTTTATACCAAATTCCATATAAGCAACAGTATCATTTGTTATTGACTCAATCCATTTTCTTTTGGCCTGCCCTTGGTCCTAGCAGTTCCTTTCAAAATACACAATCAGGGCATGAGGGACAGTACCCAAAGTTACCATTAAGAGTTCTTGATAACAAAACCATTTGCAAGATGGTTACAATTTTAAGCCACTGATGAGACCCTTCGAAATGAAAACTACAAGTTTGAGGCTCAAAACTCATAAGTTATTCTGATGCATGCAAAATTATCCTACTTACAAGTTATCAATTATGGGTACCGAAATCTTAAGGGTACGAGAAGTATTTATGACAATACCAGGACAATTGACAAGGAATAATACAAAAAAAAAAAGTTTGAGCCAAGCAACCAAACGTTGACACTCCAGGATCCCTGGCCTTGAGAGTCTCAACAAGACAAGCAGGGAACAACTAACTATACATAGACATGCATATTGAGACACATTTAAAAGTCAGAACTGAACTGAAACATTGAGCAGAAAGTAGCGAAGCTAAGTAGACACCACAATCAGAAGTCACTAAGTAGTCTTGATAGTTTGATAAGGTTGGCATCGGTATGCTTAAGTGTGGAGATCCTGAACCCAAATCTGAACTGGCTTTTCAATTTTTTTATAAGCTGCTGTTATAAAAGAAGTTTCTGGACTGATGTTCAAAAAAATAAGCAGAAGCAGCCATGATAAGCAATCCTAAACCCAGCCTAAGCCTTAGAATAAGTTGTGACTGAATTATCTGTGGGAATTAAGTGCAAACAAATTGCCAGTTGTCTTCAGAAAATATATATCATTAGCATCTGTTGGGATTTTTTTAATAGAATGTACACTTATCAAAGGGATGAGCTCCTTTCAAGCAGATAATTATAAGATGTATACTGCTATTCCTGCAGTGTCCATCAAATTTATAACTTCAGACACAAAGGAATCCATCAAAGCATGTTAAAAAAATGAGCTTATATCCCTGAAGAATAAGTAAAACAACAACAATTATTACCTAAATTTGATACACTGGGTTTGACTGCAAGGGTCAAAGCAAGAAAGCAATCATCTGATTCACCAAAATCCCATAAATTCAATTCAAGCTTTGGCTTTGCACCTGCAAAGATTGCAGATTGTGTTATAAGCTTGGAAAGAATAATCAGCTAACTAACATTTCCATGTACAGTGAACTACAGAAATAGTTAACAGCAACTCACCCGTCCGATGTGGCATTGGAACAAAGGGATCCTGGAGGTCAGTTGAAACCCATGTTCCCACCTGAACCAAGTCTTCCAGTTAGGAAAAGCTATATCCAGAAGAAAAAGCTTGAGAATTAAAAACAGGATGAACAGTATTACATGGAAAAAGGGATGTTGCAGTGCCTGTTCTGCTGTTGGTCTACTACGTGGGTCCCAGGAGCAAAGTTGCTGATATAAATTTCAATATGAAAATGCCCAAAACACGAAATCAGTAACAAATTCATGATGAGAAAGAAGCAACCTTAACCATGCAAAGCAGAGTGAATAACACACCCGGATCAAATCAATTGCCTCCAAGCTTGCATTAGGAATGATCTCTGAGAGAGTGGCTGGTGGGATCTAACAAATAATATTGAGCATAAATACACTAAGCATCAAAATAAATCCATAATAATGCAAGTGAATATCTTTTCCCCTACCTGAAAGAATCTAAAATTGATTGATCGTGGAAGGTTCATCCCTTCCGGCCAAATACTACTATTAGGGGTCCCCAGAACAGTGCATATTTTATATATTTGATCTATTTCACTGTAACAAGTAGTAAATCAGTCTAAAATTAACAGTAAAGCGTCCATACATATAGACATGTTAAAAGCATATTATGATAAAGAAGGTAAATAAAACACTAACAATGCAACATTAAAGTATATCTAAGGTCACAAAATAAGTGTAAAAACACAGGGAAATACAAGGAAAAAAATAACATGAGCAACACCTTGAAAAAATACAATAGATTACCAGGATTCCATGCTTATATTATCAAAACATACATTTAGAATTTTGCATTTTGACATGTTAGTTACAGAAATTTCTTATTTATTCACAGTTTGCAATATCCATGCAAGTTCACAAGTCCTTGAGAGTTTTAGACAAACTTTTCTTTCTGTCTCTATAAAAAGGAAGAGACTTCGAGAACTCAGTTGATGTAAAGGTATAGTTATATTTTATATAACTTTATGGCAAAAAATAGTTTTCCAGTAAGAGAAGATGGAGAGTATTACCTCTCACCAGGGAAAAGTGGCGACAGTGTGAAAAGTTCAGCCAATATTGCTCCAATAGCCCACATGTCTGCCAAAAATCCATGTATCAATGATAATTGTGTAAAACATTATTCACTGACAAATAATGTATTAAAGAAACCATCTTCACTATGTACAATAGCCCACATGTCTGCCAAAAATCCACGTATCAATGATAATTGTGTAAAACATTATTCACTGACAAATAATGTATTAAGAAACTTCTTTTGTAACAGATGCTTAAGGTTGAATCTACCGTTAGGCATTCGGCCAAGTTCTAACGACCGACTTTCTACTGAACTAATGAATTAGGTTCAACGAATAAGTTATGAATCAAATGATAAACTTAAATTAAGTTTATCAAATTGGGGATAAGAGTATACATCTTGAATTTTGAAATAAGGTTGTGTGAAACAGCACTTCTTGGTGATAAAATTCTAATCCATTGCCATGCTACGTACATAATACGGGATTGAGACAATAATTAGACATCCAAAAATATACAACAAAATTACTAAAAAAATTGTACAATTCAGGGACAAACCAGCGGAAATTGTACAAGGAGAGGGGAAAAAAATAGAAAATAAACATTCTAGGTCTCAAGAAATTGGTTTTACCTTAAACCAACGAAAATTGGGTTGAGATGGAGGACTTCTTGGACGAGGTTGGTGTGGAGAAAGGGCCAGGCTTGTAGACCACATACGCCTCCGTACCTCCCGGCGGTGGGTTTTGTCCCTCGGCCATGGATGAATCTGACATTTTTGAAGCATACATTTATTCAAACAAGTGATACAAAAAAAAAGCAAAACAACACCAGATCATACCAGATTGACTCAAGATTAGTAAAATCCTAAACTTAAGTTCGTGAAAATGGGAGAGAAAGGGAGAGAGTTATGTACCTATTTGACTCCAGACTTGACGCGAATGGTGAAGGTCCCAATGGAGATGAACTAGAGCGAGAAATTGATAGAAAAGGGAATCAAAGAAAGAATAAGAAATTCTGCGGAGATGAACGTAACCAAGTCCGGGCCTCTCCCCGACTCTCATTCCTCATCAGCAGCAACGTCCCAGAAAAAGGGGACCTCGGGGTGGCGACCATAGAAGAGCCCTGCAATATATGGCTGGCCAAGTTGACCTCCCCTCGGTGGGGGGTCTAGCCGAGATGGAGACGAAGATGGAGGAGGAAGGAAACTTAGGGTTAGGGTTTTGGGATCTGGCGGTGGTAGGAGTGGATCCAAGGGGAGAGGAGGAGAGCCGGCGCATGAGGCAAAGAGTAGAGGAGATGAGAGGAGGGGTGAATTCTGCGAAGATTTACCTTCTTCAGAGGAAGAGGCCCTCGGAGCGAGAGAGAGGCCCTCGGAGGGAGAGAGGCTTCACCACCTCTAGGAGAAGAGGTCTCTGGAGTGAGAGAGGATTCACAATCTCTGAGGAAAAGAGGGCCCTTAGGGTTTCCTACGGGAAAAAAATGGGGGAACGAAAAAATTGTTTCCCCCTAACACTTTTTATTCCACGTGAAAGGCACACGGTTAGGGGGTTTGTTTTTATATTCAATTTTTATTTTCCTTCCTAACGATTTTGAAGTGTTGTAACATTAATAAGATGTGTTATTTATATTAAATTTTAGTTTTTCGTATTTATACCAAGGTTTTTTGCATTACCAACATTTTTTACTGTTAGCAATCTAAAAAAAATTGTGTTAGAAAATTTCTCTTTTGGTGTAGTGTTTCTTATTCGGTTTACCAGGGAGAGGAATTTTAGATAAAATTTCTGAAAGGTTAGTGGGATTTAACCGAAACCGAATCCAAAAATCGAAACCAAAATCGAATAAGAAATTTTAGTATTTTCGAAACCGAAACCGAACCGAATTTTTTTCAAACCGAACAAAATCTCTTATTCGATTAGGTTCGGTTCGGATTTTGGTCCAAAAACCGAATAATGCTCACCCCTAGACATACAGGCATAGCAACGTTCAGAAAAAAAAACTATACCTGTAACAGCGTTCATAACACGCTATATAAAGTTCTGTTAACAGCACTGCATAATGAACGCTATTGATAATGACATTCTAATAGCAGGGAGGCTTCAACGCTATAGATAAACTGCTATTGTATGAACGTTTAGTAGCACTTCAATATGAACGATATGGATGATTATATTATTATAGCAGGGAGACTCGAACGCTATAGATAAACTGTTATTCTATTCTATTTTAATAGCACTGCGGAAGGAACGTTATTGATGATGACATTCTATAGCAGGGATGCTTGAACGCTATAGATAAACTGCTATTGTATGTCCTATTTGTTGTAGTGATATGTCTTGAATCAAGCTCGATAAAAGAGTAAGCTTGCAAAACTAGGCTGTAATAGCAGTATTGGTCAAGATAGTCAAAATACAAGTATGCGAGATTTTTGAAAGAAGGCACAAGTAGTTCAAGTTTTATGAGAATCAAACCTTACCCGGTGTTCTTGCTTATACAGTCTTCCTACTATCTTCTTATCCATAAGTGTCACGACCCGATCCCAAATTGTTGGGTCGAATCGGATCATGCCCAGCCTGCACCATTGTGAGACGGCAGCAGTAAGCTGTTTCTAGTTTCAAGAACCTTCAACAACACCTATACATTTGTCACAACACAAATATACGGAAATTTTAAAACTTTTAATATTCAACAAAGAGAAATACAACTGGAAATAAAAGTACTGAAATAAAATACTGAATTCAAAACCTACAACTCCAACACAATAAAACTAGATAGCTGGAAAAACGACTAGCTAAACGACCGGCTCATCGGCCTCTAGTTCTACGTCCTCCAAGAGGGACTCTGGCAACACCACTGGATATAACAGCGGGTCATAGTAGCTATTGTACAATAGCTCAGCATCATCAACATCACCTATTGGGGGGAAATCCAGTCAGAAAAGGAGCAAGTACGAGTACATATCCGATATTCTAAATAATAATGGAAAGATACAATTTTAAATAATTGAAATACTTTGAACAATATTTTCCAGCAATTCAGTATTTGAAACAATGTGATTTGAATAGGTAACGTCTATGACCGGCTTGGGTTGTACAATAGCATCTTAGCGATGCAATACGGCTTAACCTCGTGTGTAAGAGGGGTATGCTCGCACAATAATGCAATATGAGGGTATTGGTCATAAACGCTACACTACTCCCCCAATATCCCCACAATCAATAATCCAACTCAAGGAAAGAGTTCCGTGTAGCAATGTGGTTTAAGCATGCAACATGACAATTACTAATTAAAATGTAAGAAAATATAACCGTAACTTGCCTCTGTTTATATGACTGGATCGGGATATCGGTACTGGGAAGGAAGTCAAGTACGTCCTCGAAATCCTACAGTTTGAAAATCCTGACTTAGAACCATAAATGAGCCATATCTAGGTGTGATAGTTGCAATTTCTAGAAACAGACCCTTGTCAGGTTTTAAGTTATTAAATTAATCTACCAAAATTCGTCTAACATCGTAAACTACATTTGTTATCAATTAACAGGATAAACCGATTACTGATTTATTGGAGGAAAATAGCAATTACCGGTTAATTGGCAAAACTTTGTATTCTAATAATATATCTAAAAATAAGTTTTCTTTAAATGATAAAAAAACATGAACTTGTTAATTACTAGTAATTTATTCACTTTAATTAAATGTGAGAAATCCTTATTAATTTTATACAAAATAATTAATACCCAATTATAATTATGCGCCTAGCTACGCCAACAACAAACCCAGAAAAAAAATAGAAAATCTACACTACAAAATTACAGGGCTATAGAAAATAAAAGAAAACTGGGCTTATGCCCTTACAACAAAATAAATTAAATAGCTGAGGCGAGATCTGAGTGCCGTGAAGCGGTCCAAACAGAAGGCCGAGGCCCTGCACCCAAAATACTAAAGGCCAGTAACCAGTTCTACAAAAATATAATAAAATATAATTTATAGAAAATGGGGCGTCTCAGACTTGGTTATGCAATCTCATGTTGCTGGCTAACGCCTCAACGTACAGGAGTGTCCCGTAGCGTTTGCGTTTCGCCGAGGTTCATCCGACCGATACGGTCGTCGCCTAAGGGAATACGAAAACCAATAAAACCAACACTTGAAACCAATCAGGAAACCAATTTAATAAACCGTTTGCAAAGACCAGGAATTTAGAAATAGGTTTCGATATACAAAAATTATTGAACATTATAAAGTACTATTTTGAAATACTTTTACGAAAAATTTGGGCAGCACCTCCTCTGTAACTAGGACGATCTAGCCACATAGGCGGTACAAAACCCACACCCAACCAGTCGATCCCAAACCAGGGAGAACACAAAATCACAACACAAAGACAATATCCTTTTTTTTAAAGAGTAATAAGCCACAGGCAAAAGCAATTATCCCACTAAGGTAGATAGTCAATACAATATACTAAGATAGGAAACCAAGAAAATGTACGCAACCAGCAACCACTGTCCAAAACACAGAATAACTACGTCGCGACGTACAAACGACGCGTGTATCCCCTAAACACAACAATTAACAAAAGCCGATCCCCGTAATGGGGTCGGGACCGCGTCATCATCGGTACGCAACGCGACACACCAACGGGAGGGACACGAGGACACAAAATTATACCTCGGGTGCTCGGCTAGAGCTCTCAGATGTAAAAAATAGAGGAAGAAGTCTGCACGGACAGCGAGATTGGCTCGGGACAGCACGTACAGGGTGCAGCTGGGGGTATTAGAAAAGGTTTGGTTTCATTCTTTTTTTTTATTCTCTTTGACTAAGTATTAGTTAGAAGCTAATTGTTATTTTCAAAAGTCCAAAAAGTGACTTAATAAAGAAACTTGGGTTCGGGACAGGGATCGGGTTCGAATCTCGGGGTCGGACCCCGGACACGGAATCGGGACTGGGCCACAAGTAAAAATCCAATTAATTTATTTTGAAATAATTAGTTCCTGATCCGACTAAATATAATAATAATAATAATAGTAATAATAATATAAAAAAAAAAACTAATCTAAGACTATGCTAGCAGCCGAAATCCAATAATTTAATAAATCCGAAATTCGCGGGTTTCATAATAAGGCCTTGGTCGACTAATGGATTATGGACCTCTAAATTCTATATTCTAGGTAAACCTATTAGTGTCAGTCAATTACCTCGTCAATAGATCACGAGGACCACAGGATGCTAGGTTGGGAGACATGCTATCCAACCTACAGAACTTTCACTAGTATTGACTTTGAATCTTGGGGGACATACATGGCATTTTTCTATCCTCTATACTATCCTAAACTTGTAATCATGTCTGAAGTCATTTCACCGAGGATTATGCCTCGTCCGTATACTCTGGCTATGGTAAACCCTTGGTTTTCTTAACTCAAATATGATACAAAATCGAACATTTCTTAACTCTATCTAATATTGACTCAGGGGTAACTACGATAAAAAGAGGACCACTAGCCATAGTTTTAGCAATATTCTATAACCTATATTTTCTTAAACTAATTTCAACTCTAGGGGTCGTGCCTCGCCAGTGCGCTGCTGGCTGCAGTGAATCCATAGTCTCCATAATTCACATAAATGACGACAGTGCGCTGCTGTCCTGCCATTATGAGTTAACTAGCATTCCTTTTAACTGTATCTGTAAAAATTCCTGAGCTTCTAGAGATTCAAACAAGTTGACTATAAAATAAAGCGTAAGTATTTGTCCTATCAGTCACAACCCTTTCAATAAAAGATTGAACATGGAGGAAATAACTGAAGACAAAAAAATACAAACATTCTAGTATCTATTTCATGTGTAATTCAAACCATCACTACAACAAAAAGACCTATTAATGACGCTTGATAAGTGGTTTTCATGACGGTTGATGTGAAAGCGTCATCAATGTTCAGCAAGACTAGAATCTATGATGGTTTATATTAAAAACGTTATTGATAGTGCTCCAGTGATACGAGCGTCATAAAAAAAGCACGAAAATTTAAGTCGAAAGCTCGACTCCCCCGCAATTCTCCCGTACTTAAGAAAAATTCTAAACCCTCTCTCTTTCTCCTTCTCCTTCTCCTCCCGCTCCCCAACTCCCCTCAGCCCACTCACCGCTCCCCAACTCCCCTCAGCCCGCTTCCCCTCCCCGCTCCCTAACTTCCCTCAGCCCGTTCCTCGCTTCCCTCGGTTACAGACTCCACCGCAGAGGGAAGGATGTCACCGGCGTAGCCTTCACCACCGGTTTGTCCTAAAATCTCGATCGTTGCTTATTTTATGCCCTAAATTTAAAAATCTCCTAATTTTTGACAACCATACATGCATCCATCTCTCCAAAATTAGGGTTCCAAATTTTAGGGTTTCCCGACGTCTCCGTCCACGTCGACGATGATCCGAAAAGGGCTGCATCATCGTTGACTTCTCTTGATTGAGTGATTTTGATTTGGATTTTTTTCCCTAAAAAAAGATTTTGTTGGGAGTGTAATTTTTTCCCTAAAAATTAGGGTTCTTAATTTTTGATTTGGATTTTTTTCCTAAAAGGGTTCTTTGATTTTTTTTTTTCTGTTTGTTCTTGTTCAAGGAAGTGTAATTACATTTGGGGAGCCGAGTCCGAAGCCTCTCAACAGTCATAGCCGCGACCCGGCGAGGTGCTGTGCGTGCCTGCGAGCCGAGTCCGAAGCCTCCTTTCGGATTCTGACACTAAATTATGGGGTATAAATTCTAAACTCTTGATTGATTTCAGTTTCTGGGTTTATTTTGTTTGTCGATGATGTTGTTGGATCTCGATCCCTACATAAAAAGGGTTTCGATCGACTGATACGTGTTGGGTTCGATTTTGGCTTGATGATCCTACGATTGTCTTTGTTTGTGAAGCGTGAATGATCTTTAGATCATGTTCGGTTCTTTACTTGCTGTTGGATCATTTTCGGTTTCGGGTTACCTAGCTGCTGTTGGAATTATATGTGATGCATGTATTGTTGGTTTGGGTTTCTTGTATAAATTGTTGCTTGGGTTCTCCTTCCTATACTTGCTGTGGGATGTTGGTTTTGGTTTTCCTTATTATACATGTTGGGTTGGAAAAGATTTCTTTGCTGTAGGAGATATTTTGCTATTTGGATTAAAATTGTTGGTTTGGTATCTATTATGCATGATGGGTTTAACTTGGTACTGTGGGTATTTTTGTTGGGAGCTTTTCGATATAAATCACATGTGGGTATATATTAGTTGGGAGTATTTCTATTTCGGGATTGACATCTCCATTAGTATGTATGCGTCGTTGATTTTGGGACTACGTCCACTATGCCATGCCTGGATGTTTTACTTTATTTGTCGGTTTCGGTTTTTATTAGAGTACTCTGATATTCTTGGTGTTGGTCGTTCGACCAAATGAACCAAAGCATTGTAGATCGTATCGGATACACTGGCTCCGTGTCGGGACGTGTCCTATACGTGTTATGGCACGCTAGTACAGCAGATGATGATTGATCCTTATCTGAGACATCTTATATATCTCATTTCGTTTCTTGTCGTTAGTCGTAGTTTGTATGTTGGTACTGTTGGGTTGTTCATTATGGGTGCAGATACGCTCGTATTTGTACGAGTCGATACTGGATACGGATGTGAGGATACCTTCGTGTCGATGATGTAGCCTCTCTATAGTTGCAGTCGCGACCCGACGAGGCGCTGTGCGTGCCTGCGAGCCGAGTCCGAAGGCTCCTTTTGGATTTCGACACCAAATTCTGGGGTATAAATTCTAAACTCTTGATTGATTTCAGTTTTTGGATTTATTTTGTTTGTCGATGATGTTGTTGGATCTCGATCCCTACATAAAAAGGGTTTCGACCGACTGATATGTGTTGGGTTCGATTTTGGCTTGACGATCCTACGATTGTCTTCGTTTGTGAAGCGGGAATGATCTTTAGATCATGTTCGGTTCTTTACTTGCTGTTGGATCATTTTCGGTTTCAGGTTACCTAGCTGCTGTTGAAATTATTTGTGATGCATGCATTGTTTGTTTGGATTCTTGTATAAATTGTTGCTTGGGGTCTCCTTCCTATACTTGTTGTGGGATGTTGGTTTAGGTTTTCCCTATTATACATGTTGGGTTGGGAAAGATTTCTTTGCTGTAGGAGATGTTTTGCTATTTGGATTAAAATTGTTGGTTGGGTATCTATTATGCATGATGGGTTTAACTTGGTACTGTGGGTATTTTTGTTGGGAGCTTTTCGTTATAAATCACATGCGGGTATATATTAGTTGGGAGTATTTCTATTTCGGGAATGACATCTCCATTAGCATGCATGCATCGTTGATTTTGGGACTACGTCCACTATGCCATGCCTAGATGTTTTACTTTATTTGTCGATTTCGGTTTTTATTAGAGTACTCTGATACTCTCGGTTTTTCGATATAAATCACACTCTAAAATTGACATACTCTAAAATATAGGGTTTTGCTTTCTTTTTCAGGATTTTGCTATACGTACATGTGCTATGGACATTCTTCATGTGACCAAGTTGAAGCGTTATAAGTGTGCTTCTTCGCTACAGTATCTGTGAGATTTTTGATGTCGATATAGTTTTGATGTAGCTAAAGTGTACTCTATATTGGATACTCTATATATTTTGAGAAGATGTATATAATGAAATGGAGAAATGTAGAATGGTAGCTAAAATACTCTATTTTGAGACAATAAAATGGAGAATGGTACTTTATATTACATTTCAATGCTTTGTTGTGAATATGGTTCAAAGTGGTTGTTTTCGAATTGAATTGAGCAGCGTTTGGAATGTATAACATGCAGTATAGAGCGTTATAAATGTGATACAACGACCATATACAGCAATTTTTCATAACTATCCATAACGCTTTGCAAATAAAACGTAGCAGAAATTAAACCTATTAATGACGGTTTTGGATGAATTATCTATAACGCTTTTAAAAACATTTATAACACCTGATTTCATAACGCTTGGACTGAGAGAAAAAAAGCGTCATGGTTTGCAATTAATGACGGTTTTAGCCGTCATTAAAAGGTATTTTTGTTGTAGTACATTGAGGAAAAACCTTGAATCAAAACTAACTCGAGGTTCGTATATGGATAACATAATCAGAAAATAATAATTCTTAGGGCAAAATAGGAACTAAATAGGCAATTCGGACTAAGATATGAGGATGATATAAGGGGCAAAGAGAAGGAATTGAATAATTTATCAAGGTTAGATCATTGATTCTATGAAGCCCTGTCTCACCAAGTGAATAATCTATCCACATTGGATCATATCGTCATATCAAGAGGTAATAGTGTACCTATAGGGATCTGAAAAACTATCAAAATTAATAACTTCTCATCTAAATTGCATGGCCTAGACTACCCATCGGTAAATTTGTATAAGTGACTCCTAGTCCTAGTCATTCTCTTAAATTAAATTAACCCTAACTCGTGAATGATCATTTCCTAGTTGCAGGCTCGCAATAGTATGACTAACTTAAGTACTATCACGAGTTTGCAATCTCTTGCGAAAACTGACCTGCATGGGCCACCACAAAAACTTGTTACGACCCATACCCGTTTTCCGGGATACGAATGCGTGTCCAAGCTAGCCTACGCCGCAGTGTCGGCAGTAGAACGTTATATAGCCACAATGCTCAAAATTACAAATAATGTTCATCCACAAAATTAATTTAATTTACAATGTTCACAAGTTTTACATCTGCAGAAAAATATAAACTCTTACAAATATTGAAATGATTACAACTCATCTATCTAGCTAATCTCTACGTTTTCGTCTGCAAGTACACCCGTAACTCCCAATGCTAAATGAAACCACAGCTAACCTAAAAAATATTGGTTTCCAGTCAGGAATGGAACGAGTACAATTCACTGAATGCAGTTTCAATAAATGAAAATGACTATAAAATAGAGGTTAGACATTTATTACATGTTTTGAAAATAAACAGAAAAAGGCGTGAGAAAAGACGAAAAATTAATAACCAGTAAATATACTAAAATACATTCCCAACTGTTAGAAGTACCTTTGATATGCGATCAGTCTGGGACACTACACCGCAAGGTCTACGAGGTATACTTGCATAAAAATAAACAATGTCTACGAGGTCTACTTGCAGAAATTAAATAATGTCTACGAGGTCTACTTGCATAAAAATAAACAATATCTACGGTCGGATCACACATCCTTGGTACTTCTCATTTTCGACTCAACAATTTATAATATAATATAAAATCACATAACCAATGGCCAATCAATGAAATATAGTAAAAATCAATATTGAAAACAGACAATAAACTGTACTCGCTTGTGGTCCTTTGCTGGTAAAACCGATAATCCAAACCACTCAGTGTGCCACAACAGTCAAACTCGTACAATAGTCTCTGGGTGATGAAACAGACATTACTAATATTTTCAGAATAGTCAAATTAGCTAGAATTGCCTGTCCTTAAGTCCAATTCTGGACAGGGGCAAAATGATAATTTTGGACCAAAACAGTATCTGCCGTTGGACTCGCTTTGCACCGTAAAGCGTGCCAGAATCAATGGTCTCTAAAGTCGTCAAACTACATGTCTATGGATTCGTTTTGAAGATACGAACCCAACGGTATGTCAAATTTTGGATTCCGGTGGGCTGTGCACGAAATCGTCCGTTGAGTCGGGTCGTGGGGCCCGCAAAACGGCGATCCGATCAACTGTCTCCGAATCGGACCAAACTTGGCATACAGGACCAGAAAAACGATACGGTCCTATTGGCACAAGTTTCGTCTCGATCTGACGAACGTACACAAAATAATTAGGAAATTTACACAGAGGTCGATACGGTAAATTTTGATGGATACGCATCAAATTCGTCGTACACACGCAACCAATTTAAAATCCGTCAAAGCCCACACGTCCATGAAGCCATTACACACCTTTCGATGCTTTCGGTTTGTGACTACGTCGCCCAGTTTGGCGGGACGGACGTCGTATCGGGGTTTTTTCTAATTTCTAAAACTGTTTTTAACGTATTTTCTTCTTGATTTTGGGAAATGAATCACTTCGCCTATACACGATGAAATCGGAAACTAAAAAAAGGATTTTGATGCTCATTAGGTTGACTAATAGTCTATGTAAATAGATTTTGAGAATTTCTAATATGTCACTAATAAATATCCTTCTAAAACAGGTTCGTCAACTGTTCTTCGAACTATCGAGAATAGTGTTTTTCCTTCGACTTTGTGTTTATTTTTCGGACTGGTCATGCGACTATATTCAAATCTACTTGTTGGGATTTTGAGAGGGTCATAAGGGCTATTCGTAGGAATTTACGGATTCGAAAACGAGTACGTCGGTGAATAGAAAATTGATCGAGTACTAGCATACCTTGCTGTCGGGTCTGGCCCTGTCTTGGCTTTGTTCTGCTGTGGCTGTTGCCGCCTCGCCGTGCGCGGTCTTGCCCGGTGGCCGGTCGGCCGTCTCGCGGTTGCGCAGCAGCGGCGCACGCGCGGCCAGAGGCTGTGGGTAGGGTTAGGGTTTGACGAGGAACATCTCGGTTCACTATATATATAAACAGCAGGGAGGCAGTCGGTTTTGCAGTCGCGGGTTGGGGTGCGTTCAATGGGCTGGGATTTCCCTCTCGGGTTCGAGCATGGGGGGGTGTTTGCAGCTTATGTGGGCTTTGATCCCCTGTTCCCGGAAGGGAACAGTGTTGATATTTTTTTTTTATTAAAACTATACACACACACACACACACACACACACACACACACACATATATATATATATATATATATATATATATATATATATATATATATATAATCTCCATAAAGCCCGAATAAATCCAATAGTGTAGGGCCTACCTATATAAATATGAACACCTATATTATAACGTTTATTTGACAAAAATAATATAACCAATAATAATAAAATAATATTATATAAAATAATCTCAATAATATTGATAATAAAAATAATAATAATAATAACAAAATTTATTAAATCAATAATGGTGTATATACCATTATGTACAGTCTAATAATTTCAAAATGTAAAAGGATCTATTTTATACAAATATCATTGAATATCAACTAATAATGATATTTATAATATTTAATTAATGAATACTTAGAAAATATTTATTAAATCATTAAAACGGAATACAACACACTCATACCAAATTACATCAACACGAATGTCATTGGACGCACCGCATGACTACATGGGCTTGTTTTGGGTCCAATTTGGACTAGTTCGGTACAATCGGGTTCCCTAAAACTCAATAATATAATTAATAAATAAATAAATCTTCGGTAAGGGTTAAGTCGCAACTTGGCCTAGTTTTCCTAGTTAGAACATCACTATGGCTCGGCCTTCCCTACCAGGACTAATACACTAGTCAAAGCATGCCATTGCACTATCCATGCCACGATTTCTAGTCACCTTGTACTCCAAAACTCCACCATGGTTAAAGTCATCTACCATAATAATTAACTAAGTAATTATTTATAAAAAATTCTAAAAATCACCATTAAATTCAAAAAATATATTATCAAATTTTCGGGAAGAGGAGTTACATGTATATTATGTACCTTGCTATGTCCTTTGAGGACTTGGTGATCTCTCCAGGTTGTTGCTGAGCTGGCTTATAGAATAGTTGGTGATTAATGATTGCATCTTCAAGATTTCAGGTATATATTGGTTGATGTTTTTATTATATTCCTCCGACAGTACATTTAAATTTTCATGACTTTACTCTGCTGATATAGCTAGTTTCACAAGCTTTATTTTTGTCATGAGCTTGTTCAGACAGATGTATTAGGGTCTAGCCAACTTTAGTACCTATTGTCTTTCTTGGTATTTCTATTTTTGTGGAATCAATTTATTACTGTTTGATCATCATTGGTTCACTTGGTTCTCACGTAAAATGATATCATGTGGATTGAGACATAGTTGAACTTGTTAGTTATAATTAGACTGGACCTCTAGACTATGCACATGTGATTAAGACGCATCTTTATTCATGTTCTTTATCTAGCCGGTCACATATTTAGTCAATATTTCAAATCACGAGTCATGATTTTCTTGTTATATGTTTCAGTAGATTATACATTCTATGGTGATTCAGGTTAGTCATGTTTCATTGCATCTTTACTTGTGCATATGTTGTATTTGTCTCAGTGTTATGGATTGTACTTTACTTATTTTCTGACTGGATCGTTGATATACTAGACCAGGGCAAGAGGACGTGGATGGCACATGATTGGATGACGACTTCTAGACAACTTCTGGAAGATCCTAGAAGATTATAGTATAATGCTTTTGATGTACTAGAGACAAATATATCAAAGATATGATTGGAGGATGTAGTTAGGGGTGGGCACGGGTCGGGCCGGGCCCAAATTTGTTGGACCCAGACCGGACCCGTTACTTGGCGGGACGGGACGGGTCCAAAAAATATTGGATCCGGACCGGACCCGACCCATTTGAAACGGATCCGAAACGGGTCGACCCGCGGGTCCAAACGAGTCCCAAAAAAAGTTTAAAAAATTCTATAATAGTAAACATTTACATATGTTATATTATCTATAAGAACAAAACAAGTCTAATTTCTTCCCAAACTTCTAGAATTTGTTTAGTAAACAATAAGATATTCTATTATGTATAGACTATAATAACAAAAAAATGCTAAAAATTGATATAAAAAAATATATACTCCTAGAAACGGGTCGGGCCGGGGCCCGTTTATTTTGAAAATAGGACCCGCCCCGACCCGTTAATGTCACACGACCCGTCTCGGCCCGTCCCGTTTAAATTTCAAAATTTAGGAACCGGCTTGTTTAGACATTTTACGGTTCGGGCCGGGTCGGAACCGCGGGTCCTAGAACCGTATGCCCACCCCTAGATGTAGTTATCAGATTTGTCTTCGGATATTGGACATGTAGGTTGTACTAAAGAACATAGTGGAATATGTGATGCTATGGTGAATTGATCTTGGGCATGTGATTAGTAGCTGTGATGAGCAAATAGATTATTTGAGCATTTTGGCGATTATTAAGGCCTAGAACAGATTATTACCACCGATTCTGCGGTGTAGACTGGACATATCCACGCACTTATACC
Source organism: Iris pallida (assembly GCA_029216955.1). Classification (NCBI taxonomy): domain Eukaryota; kingdom Viridiplantae; phylum Streptophyta; class Magnoliopsida; order Asparagales; family Iridaceae; genus Iris; species Iris pallida. Next base: position 5,568,624 of record JANAVB010036418.1, on the reverse strand, counting down.
CGATCATGCGGACACGGGTCGTGACAATGTGGCCCAAAGAAATTATTTTCCTTAATTTCTAATAAGACTTTTGTATATGATATTGTTAAACTAATTTTTATAAGGCAAACCTTTACTTGCTTTAAAAACATTTATGTATGAAATTATGTTATATCCGTACTATTATTTTTAAATATTGTAAGTGTATATAATAGAAGTAAGCTTCTTAATATATATAGATTGTATAGAGGAAACTATTCTAATAAGTAAACCCTAATGTGGACTTGTTTAGATACATATATGGAGGTGCGATTATTGGTTGCTTATTTTGGGTCTGGTAGATTTTCCTATGGCATAACATCATTAACAAGGTTAGCTCTGGTGGGACCCTAGTACTCGAAATCTCGGCACGAATTTGGACGGAATGAGACAAGTATACCGTGCCTGCTTGATTTACTGTATTTATCTGTTCAGCTTAGTTCATTGTATGTTGCATGATATAATGTTGTCATTTATTCATGTTCCTTCTTTTTAGTCTCAGTACATGATATTATATGTTGTCACATACTAGACTGGATACACTTATCTTGATAGACTTATAGGCTACATTATTTGTTAGTTTCAAAATGGACGTGTCGTGGATTCGGTACGAACAATATCATGAGGATGTGGAGGACAATTACTAGGTGTATGGGATACCCATATTCGTAAACTGTTGTATCCGAAAGAACTACATGAATGATGACCATGACGATATACATACAGATAGCCTCTGACATTCGCTGAACGTTATGCACGTTATTTATATATGTTTGTCTGTATATCAAGCGATGGTCGCTAGCCGAGATCTATGTCGATTGATGATATATGTCAACATATGTATGGCCTCTAGCCTCGTGTTATGCCAGATCCTATTTAGCCTATACTAGCCCATGCATCATATGTTGTCCTTAAGTGCATATCACTTAGTTTGGTTTTATGGGTTTCTCAGTCATCAGTTGGATTCTTACATAATTTATGATTTATAAGTTTTCGTTCTTGCATGATATCTATTTTATCATTACTGCATGTATATTATGTATCTTGCTACGTTCCTCTGAGGACCTGTTTTTTTTTATTACTGAGTTTTGACATAATATTACTAGGGACATTTTTTTTTACACGATTTCAGGTATCGCCAAATGATGCCTTCTTTATTATTCTACCATAATCATTTTCTGTTCTTTGTTCTTAGTATTATAGATAGAGTTGTGGATGTTATTATGTTTTGGTTATTGAATCTGGTTTTGGACATCATATATGTATCCAAATTGGGTTGGAGTCCGTTCGGATACGTAGTTGGCCATTGTCATATGGCTTGATCCCGTATATTTTGGGATTGAGACGTGACAATTTATCTCATCCTCCATTAGTTTTATAACAAACCTGATGTTTTAAAATAAATTATCTACTAAAAATCTTTTTCTTAGACCGTACCGTTTCGAGGCAAAAGGGAAGTGTACTCGCATTAAATGAGTTATAAACACTCTCTTTTTTTTTTCAAAATTCTTCTTCTTTTTTTTGTTGGCACAAAAAAAGTGTACTTGCATTAAAGAACTGCATAAAATAACAATATTTTACTAAAATGCAATTAGGGCTTGTTTGGTAACTGGATTTGGATTTTGGATTTGGATTTGGAAATCCAAAATTCAAATTCAAATCCAAATCATGGATTTCAAAATCCAAATCCAAGTCCAAATCCAACTCCAACCAAACATACGATTTGGATTTATGATTAATAACTAAATTATAGTCATGATCAATAATTAAGCCATTAATTAATTATGATTAATTATAGTTATTATTAATTATAAAATTAATAATTAACGATTAATAATTAATAATTAACGATTAGTTATTATTATAAAATTACTAATTAACAATTAGTTAATTTTTAAATATTAATGATTAATAATTAACGATTAATAATTATAAATTATAATTAATGATTAGTAATTATAAAATTAATAATTAACGATTAGTTAATTTTTAAATAAATAACGATTAATAAATAACGATTAATAATTAACGATTAAAAATTAATAACTATAAATTATAATTAATGATTAATAATTAATAATTAATAATTAACTATTAATAATTTTTAATTAATGATTAATAATTATAAATTATAATTAATGTTTAGTAATTAATAATTAACAATTAATAATTTTTAATAATTAACGAATAATAATTTTTAAATAAATAACGATTATTATAATTATAAAATTAATAAATAATAATTAACGATTAGTTAATTTTTAAATAAATATTAGTTAGTTTTTAATTAACTATAAATTAAATATTTTAAAAATAATAATTATAAATTAATATAATGATGATTAGTAAATTATCATAAAATATGATTCTAATCATGTTTAAAATATTATTAATTAAGATTATAATAAAATAGTTATCAACAAATGATTAATTAATATTATAATAATACTAATAGATTATTAATTCTGATTATAATTGGATATTAATTAATAAATTATTAATTAAGATTATGGTTATGATTAATAAAATTATTATAATTATGATTAATAAAGTAATAAATTATTAATTAGCATTATTATAAATTATTAAATAATAAAATTTTTAATTAATAAATTATTAACTTAGAATATAATTATGATAATTACTAACTATTAGTTAGTTTTTTTATTAATTAACTAATTTTTAACGAAATTCTTAAAGAATAAATATTTTAACAAAATTATCAAAGAATAACTAATTTTTAATTTACTAATTTTTAACAAAATTATTAAAGAATAAATATTTTAACAAAATTATTAAAGAATAACTAATTTTTTTCTCCCAAATTCGGCCAAATCCAAGTTCTGGATTTTGTCATACTTTCCATATCCAAATCCATTTTCAATCAAACATAGAATTCCATGGATTTCTCTCCAAATCCATAAAAATTCAAATTTCACCTCCAAATACGGTTTACCAAACAGGCCCTTAGTTGATGAATGATGATTCTGTAGTTTGGATATGGCTTATAATTTAGACCGGACTGAACAAACAAGTTGTCATTTTGGTCCAACTTTTTAAATTTTGAGAATAGATTAATTAGTGTTTACATTCTGAATTTATACTAGTTTAGAGTTAAGTTTTACATGTCCAATTAAAAAAATTTGAACTATAATTCTTTTATTTTTATTTTTTTTAATATATTTTTTAATTCTGTTGTACTGAAAAAAGTAAAATCATAGGTATAAACTTTCCCATAAAATATGACAGAACTAAAAATCTAAAACATATAAAATCCACGGTCTAAATGCTGCTCTTTTTAAATCGCAAACAGAGTTCTATTTTCCCCACATCTTCTTCTCCAACAATTCCAAAATTCATCCTTTCCCCCTTTTGACTCCTTATCGGGTTTCGGATCTCCGACTCCTCCTCCGTCGGATCCGACCGACAGATGAAGATCACGGCGATCCTCGTAATCAAGACCTCCGGCACCGCCGGCGGCTCCTCCTCGTCCTCCGGATCGGCGTCGGCGTCGGGGGTTCCGGTGGTGGTGGCGAACGCCACCGACGTGAGCCACTTCGGGTTCTTCCAGAGGGGCGCTGCCAGGGAGTTCATCCTCTTCGCCGCCAGGACCATCGCCGAGCGGACCGCTCCTTCCCAGCGCCAGTCCGTACAACACGACGGTACGCCGATCCTCTCCCTCCCTAGATCCCGACCGGATTCTAATCGGTTTGCTTCTTGATTCCTTCGGTTTAATTTCATTTATTTCGCGATTCTTCGATGGATCCAGTACTGTAGTTTATCAATTCCTGGAAAACATTGTTAATTTTGTGATGGACACGTGTCGGACATGACACGGGCTCTCCTAGTAATACACTAGGGCGCGCCCGGAGGTTACGTGTCTCCGTGCCAGTACCGCGGGTCCCAAAGTTGGTTTCTTGTCCTTGTCGATGTGCACGCACTGTGTTCGTATTTGTGTCCGTGCGACATTGGTCACAACCCAAAATACCACTATGACCTATGTTGTTATTATCTTACAATAGATGATAAGTATCTTACAATACGATATACGGCATTCTACACGACACGTATCTTACAACACGATATACTACCATTTTGTTACGTATCAGTTGATCTGATACGATACGTATAGGTTGATTGGTATCATCTTGTTTTTACTTTGAGTCATGTATTGTCTATTTAAGAATCTGGAACTAGATAGATCCTATGTTGCACGGACACAAAAATTGGTGCTTTTATCTTTATCATGTTCATACTCGTACATGTTCATATTCATATAACTTAGGTGATTACATTCTACATATTTGAAAATGTTCGTATCTCGTACCTTTATCTTGTCCTTACCCATATTCGTTTCCATATTCATGCAATACATGTAAAAATCAATTTCCTTTTAAATTCTTTTTTGGCTTTCATTTTTTCTGGAAAGGCTCCTGCTAATGCAGAGTATGGAAAGAGTCTAGACATAATCCCCATTCATAGGGAGGTTGTTCCAGCGATTCGAACATCTTCCTAGATGCAAGTGCCAAGCAGTACCATTGCCTGGCATGAGACCACACTCTCCTTATGTTTATCTCAAGTACCTGAAAGTATATTCTTGAGTGTAAAAACATGCTCAGTTATTTGATAAAAAAAAAGTGAAAGGTGCTTGGACTGGATGATAATGCAGTATGCTATAAAAGAACTGCATAATATCTGATTCTCGTCTATTCTAATTGAAATATCTGATTTAGCTCTGTGGACCCTTTGATGAGAGTTTCTACTTTCTATTTTGTGGGACATTGTTTGGTATGTTGTAGCTTGTTGATTATGTCTGGTTTACGTGAAATAAATTGTCGTAGTGTCAGAGAACTTATTCCTGGATTTGTTTTTGACTTCTCTTGTAGAATACAAGGTGCATTCTTACAACAGAAATGGTCTTTGTGCATTGGCATTCATGGATGATCATTATCCTGTCAGAAGCGCATTTTCTCTTCTGAATAAGGTGAGTTCATTAGTTTCAGTCACAAATAATTGCAACATTTTACTGTCGTAACAACAAAAAGAATGTGGATAATCTTACCTGTTCTGTGCATTGAATTTATGGAAAGCTATTACCTTTCAATTAAGCTGTTGCTTTCACGGTCTGTCGCCTGAATTGCACCTTTTGCTCCTTTTATTTTGTCTGAATCTATGATATGTAGGGCACTTGTTCCTACTCAAGATCAGCATGTCCATCTGTGTCTAATACGACACATCTTCCTTATGTTTACGCTCATTTGAACATGTACAAACTTATCCACTTTTGAGTACCTATAAATTTGCATAAAGTGAAGCATTTACATCTGTGTCTAACACAGCATATCTTCCTTCCATGTTATATGCTCATTTGGACATGTACAAACTTATCCACTTTTGAGTACCTATAAATTTGCATAAAGTGAAGAGTTTACACCCTTATCACATGTGAATTAATTTTGAGAACTATTTTACATTTCAAGCTCTTCAATGGACAAACATAAAGCCAACCATCTATAAACATTTCATGTAAGTATATGTTTTTTTTTTTTAAAATACGGCTGTGTCCACGACTTTGTGTTGCTGTTTGACAGTCGAACATGTGTATATTACTATATTTACAAAGATACAGTTATGTACATGCCCTTGTGTTTGTCTGTTGGAGAGTTGCTGTTTTGAACACCCTATTTTGTATTGAAGTTTTGATTCGTGGCCATGTCAACAAATTAACAGGGTCTGAGTTCTAGTTGTTGTAAAGATCAGAATAGACACGACAGTTCAGACTATATGAGAAATCATAGATTTGATGTATGTATCCTTTTATTCCTTTATATCTGCAGAGGCCACCTCTTTGGTGAAAAATACTTGCACATACTTCGGCATTTTTCATTTTGTTCAAATTCTGAAATAAATGACACTGATATGCTATAGGTATACAGTACCTGGTTGGTCAAAGTAGACATCCTCCAAACCTGTCATACACTGTGTGCCTCTCTGCATGGGTACACGTACCTTCTGATTGAGGCTGCCGATCATGTTCCTTTTGCTGTTCATATTCTTCTTTTGTGTTTAGAAAAAATTGAGTTTGTATAATATATAAGATGAGCACCCATATCAAAGGCTTAAAATACATTGATCTAGGAATACCAGTATGATGAGATATTGAATGCACCATTTTATCTCTAGAACTCAAGCCATTGCTAGTGAATTGATACCTTGCTTTATTGCTACTATTACCAATATAAGATGTGGTAAGTTAGAATTTCAAGAACAACAATTGTTTCTGAAAGAGTATAGAATAAGAGGGAGAGGTGATACGGGACAAGGATGATGGTATTCTTTCTTTCTTTTTTCCAAGGTAAATATATTGGTTAGTTTGGTATTTTATTGGTGAAAATGAAGCTAAGAAAGCAGTTAATGAAGCTAAGACTAAGTTATATGATTATTTATATAGGAGATTAGAAACCAATGAGGGAGATAAATATACTTATAAGCTCCCTAAGGGTAGGGAAAAGAGGATAGACTTATGTACATTTATGTGTATCAAGAGCGGATACCGAAAGGATGCATTAAGGAGGGTGGGGTTATTTTCACAAGCTACTTAATAAGAGCAACTTAGAAAAGCTTAGTTTAGGTTCAAAATTAGCTTAGGTCAAGTCATACAACTATTGTTGTAAAATTATAATTTCTTAAGTTAAGGATGCATTAGAAAAAGAAGAAAAGAAGTTTATGGGAAGAATACTAAATTATTCAACAAAATTCTAAGGACTAAGAGATGTCGGATGAATGGAGAAGCAGTATTGTAGTACCCATATATAAGAAAAAGTGAGATATACAAAATTGTAACAACTATCGAGGAATTAAGCTTATGAGTCATACCATGAAACTATGGAAGAGAGTGATTGAGCAAAGATTAAGGAAAGAGACTATAATTTTATATAATCAGTTTGATTTTATGTTGGGAGATCTATTATGGAATCCATTTACTTACTAAGAATAATAATGTAAAGATTTAGATAAAAACAAAGATTTACATATGGTTTTTATTGGCTTAGAGAATGCTTATGATTAGTAAGATAATGTGGTGAACTTTGAAGAAGAAACAAGTTTCTAGTAGTTATATTGAAACAATTGCAGATATGCATGATAGGGTTAGGATGACCTTGCGAACTATTGGAGGCAGTATTCTAAAAATCGTTAGGCGGACTCGGTGCGGCGGAGGTCCGCCTAGAGCCTAGCCCGCTGCCTAGATTTTTTTTTTTTGTTTTAAAATTTTAGAATTTTTGAAATTTAAAATTTGAAATTTCAATGTTCTAAAATCCAAATACTATCTTAAAACCCAAACAAATATCCAAAATACAACTAAGAATAAAAAAATAAAAAAAATAAAAAAAATAAAAACACACGACCACCTAGGGGCGCCTAGGCCCGCCTAAGAGATTTTCGGTGCGGTGGGCCGGCGCCTAGCGCCTAGGCGGGCCTAGGCCGATTTTTAGAACACTGATTGGAAGAGATAGTAACATGTTCCATATTATCATTGGCTTATTAGCTTACATCAAGGATCAGTGTTGAGTACTTACCTTTTTGTGATAGTTATATATGAAATTACTAGACATTTCTTGGAGGAGGTTCCGTGGTGTATGATGTTTGCTAATGATATTATGTTGATTGATGAAAGTAGAGAAATATTAAATGCTAAAATGGAAGTGTGGAGATATATTTTGGAATCTGAGGGATTTAAGATTATTAGAACGAAAACATAGTATATGAAAGGTAATTTTAGCTCGAAGTCAAAGAGAAATGAGAGGGGAGTCTAACAGATGGAGAAGAGATTCCTTAGAGAGTTTTCGCCATTTAGAATAAATCATTTATCATGATGGAGAGATTAAGAAAATTGTCATTCGTAGAATTAAACATGATGGTTGAAATAGATGAGTGTTTCTGAAGTACATTGTGATCGCATGACCCCTCTTAAGTTGAAAGAAAAATTTACAGAACTACTATAAGACCAACCATGCTTTATGGCTCGTACTGTTGGACAATTAAGAAACAAGATGTCCAGAAACTTAGTGTAGTTGCAATGAAAATGCTAAGATGGATGAGTGACAATATATTAAATGTATGATATGAAATGAATGTACCCATAGGAAGTTATATGTGGCGCCAATTGAGGACAAGATGAGGAAAAATCGATTTATGTGGTTTGGACATGTGTACTGCAGATCAATAGATGCTCCTGTATGGAGAAGCGATAATATAGTAGTTAATGGAGCTGCTATGACTAGAGGTGGGCCTAGAATAACATTGTTTAAAGTGTTAAAAAATGATATGAATTTTGTTATAGTTACTAAGGATATGGCCCTTAAGGGAGCTGAATTGAAGAAGATGATTCAAACAGCTGAACCCAACAATTTGGGATAAAGGCTTTGTTGTAGGAAAATGTCAAGAGCTTTTATCAGGTTTAGGCAGTGCTTATTGCTTAATGGTTGTTGTTATGATTTATAGTGGATTGTTTAAAATGTGTTGCACGGACATGAAACGACACGGACACTGCACACATTTTACTGGCCTAATGTATTTTGTAGTGTATTGTCTTGGTCAACATGTACGATGCGATACGGACACACCACCGGTTTTCATAGTGTCCATGATTCCTATATTAGAAATAAACGAAATCAATCTATACAACAAAAATATTCTAAAAGGCATACATACATTCCCTTCCCCTTCCTTCCCTCCCTCCCTTCCTCCCTCTCGCCCTCTCTCCCTCTTCATCAAGGTTTCCAGATAGTCATGTTATTAGTTTCGTCACCAAAATTCGGAACAATGTGGCACATGGTTGGCTGATAATTAGGGACTTCTTGTGCCAGATACACCACAGAAATGTGGAATACGTACAAAACTTTCTTCTCCTATGTAATGTTTGGGCCGTGCTTTTTTTGGTATTAGCAAGCTTGAAAACTAATTTTTTATCTGCATATGAGCTCTGTATAACACAATTTTGATGCAGTCACTTGGTCACATATCCAGTGGTTTGAAACAAACAACTATTGGTACAGGGATATAAGGAAGACAACAACTTTACAATTGATTGCTATAATCTGTCCAGCTTCTGGAATGGTTTGAAGAATTCAGTCATGGAAAATGTTATTATGGTGAACTTAAGATCTTGAAGAATACACATCATTTAAACTGTTTTCTAAATTTTTTTATTGGTGATTATCTGGGTGGCTGATTAAGTAGAATTTGTTAGTGGCCACGCAATCTGACAAATTGGACTGTGCTATTTGTCATGTCCCGATCCGGAAAATCGTTCGTCCTCACATCGATTTATCCGAATTGTTCGTCCTCGCTGGGACGTGATGCCGTACGAGTCTAGAGTTGCACTCGTACAAGGCAAGATGACAAGTTTTCAAATGGTTATCTTTGATTTGATTATTTAGCAACGGAAGAAACATAGTATACGAAACAATTCTCTTTATTGATAAATGAACTGTGGTTACAAAGGCTTTCAATAGCCCAACTGAATTTGTCGGATTGGCTTACTACACTCAGGTTCTCTCTTGCCCACAAATGATTTCACCGTTCCATACATCATGTCTTCTATATCTCGGCCGCATCATCCTATTGCAAGTCCGAGCGTCAACGCAGTCGCACGCATCAATACGCTATGGCATTCCATGCCTTAGTGCGTTCAAGCGAAGCTCTGCTGTGAGCAGATCATATCCTGAACCTGCAAGCAATCTGGTGGGAGATCAGTGCTAATCCTCTCGCGTACTGATCAGAGACCCACTTTACTAAACCGACATTAAGTAGATATATTGAATCATGCAACATACAATTTAGTGATCTTTTTATCCTTGCCTTAGGATCAGTTCATGGCATATTCGAAAGCAGTAAAGCAGGTTATCATGGCAAGCATGTTATGTTTGATTTATGTAAGCAAACATGCAGGCAACATATAGCAATCTCGTGTTTGTTTCGTGACGCGACTTCTTACCAACATCGACACACTCATCCTTGCACCGACGCAAGGTGAATACGTCTACCATCTTTCCTTATCATGTTACAAGTGCTCTGTGTAGGATCTCTGTGTGCCTGCACTTTCAGTCTACCGTTCTTTAACTATATGAAGGTCGTTGGCGTATTCGTGCCAGAATGGAACTCTACTATGTTTCTCTTTTCTTTTCTCAAATTGGATAACCCGGCGTCCTCCTCGTACGGATTGCTAGCCCAATATCCAAAGGACGTCGAACTTACCATCAATTGCAACTTATCACATCAGTAGCAAATTGCAAGTCATGCCCAAAAGATGTGCACCAATAATGATTAACATCCCTCAAAGGCCGAACAGTTCCGGTGCCCCAGCATTTAACTCGTTCGAGGAAAAACACCACACCTGTGCACGGATAATATCTCAAGTCCATTCGACCATGCAACGTGCATCAAATTCATATAACCAAACATAGTCTTGAGTTCGAAACTCAGATTTCACGTCGTTTTCTTTCAATATTCTCACTCTTTTTATGTTCTCACATTCTTTGTGCGATTTTATTCTTCGTTTCGATGTTCAATGGCACCATGTCCCAACTCAATGTTCGTCAAACGAACGACCCGAAGGCCCCAACATTTCGAGGCACCATGTCACATTCGACAGTTCCATCACATTCGTGCCACAACTGTTCTCTTCGCAACGAAGCCATCTTTTATGATTTTCGTGCATGTACGCACGCTTTGACACAATTGTTCTCTATTCTTCGAGTCGTGCATGCGATGCACGCCTCAATACCGTATTTTCATATTCTATGCCTTAGTGTTCAATGTTCATGACTCGTGCACTAGTGCATTCTCCTCAATAGTCTTTCAATGTGCTAGGCTTCTAACTCGTGCGCGAGGGCACAAATGACTTATGCGCTGAGGCACTCGTCGATACAGTTATCCCATGTTCTTATGGCTTGCGCACCGAGGCGCTCGCCGTTGCGATGTTTCGATTTTCAATAGGGACTCGTGCATTTGATGCACGTTTCATTTCAATTGTTCTATCTAGTGTTCGACACACACTACAATTTCTTTCTTTCGAGCCACACCCGTGGACTCGATAGGTTAACTTAGCATACAACGGTTCATTTTACTTAGGCATGAAGTAGGAAAGAATGGTCAAAGTCCTTCCACCTTAAGCCGATACGTCTTGTCGTTTCGTCGAGCCGATGCGGCTCGATTTTATAACTTCGTTGCACGGCCAACTCTTCTGACTTAGCCATTCGAGCACTTCGTGCTACGTTGAATTATCCGATCGATTTGGCTTGCCATGTCTATGTCTCACTCCGCTGCGAGGCGGCGATTTGGTTTTGCGGACTCCGTTGCAAATAAGGCAAAATGTCGACCTCTTATATTTCAGCGTAAAAGCATAGCCTGCATACGAAACCAACTAAAATCAATATTCGTTCGAATTGTACTTGTGCGTTGCATCGATTCGATTTCTTAGAATCTTCGAACCGACTCAATGCTTTCTATTGGGCCAACTTAACACTTGTATTGATCTTACTCGATGCATTTCTCTGGTCAACGTAACTCTTTGCATCGATTCACATCGTTACGTATTTCGGGTCAATGCAACTTTTCGAGTCAACGACTCAGCATAATGCACTATACGGAGCGGAGCATTACATAGTATACCACTCAAAACAAGGTTCGTCCTCGAACCGAAACCAACACTCAATTCCATGTGTTTCACTAGATCATTTCACGATCTCGTCCCACTATCGTTTTGAATCTTACAATTTAGTTTGGATCATATATTTTAGACGTCCCACCAATATACATTTCAGCCAAACTCAGTTGTAGGATATTGGAACAAAGCTAACAGGTAACTTCTTATACTCAATTACTTGCCATCTCGTACTCTCGATCGGACTTGGGCTCTAGTGTTTGTTCTCGCAATTCTATCTCATATGCATATACGATATATACGTGATCATCCAACAAAAGTCATGGCACACGATGCGATTCAAAAATCGCATTTATCATTTCGTAAATTTCGTATGGACCATCAATTCTATGCGTCGCGTCAAGCCGTTGCACATCCGATCGCAACGAGTCTCCGCAACGCCTTGCGTTCGAAGTCGCTGCCCCATTATTTCTGAAGTTTTACATTGCAACTCATCTCGATACGATTTTCTTTTGTTGACTTGCAACATGCATCAACAATTAGGGCTACGTCCGCTAGGTGACTTACCGAGACACCGTGCTTAAATTCTTCCGACACAACTCAAATTGACGGTGCTCAAAGACAACGGTCGAGGCGATGGTGTTCAAAGACAACAATCGCTTTGACATAAAGGTCTCTACGACGCGTCTTACGTTCGATTCCTATCGAGTAGGAAATTCCTAGCCAAATTTCCAAACTTGTCCGTTTCGCAACATCGAATATAAGTTTGATTTACGCAAGCTCAATTGCAAGACGAATCCAAGTATAATGACATAACTCGTAAGTCATTCTCTTATCGTTCGCTCTCGTGCATAACACGATTCTCAAAATCGTCTAGACTTATCATCGACATGCACCACGCAATTCCATATGCGACATTGTATACGTCCTCTTATGGGTCTGCACATTCATTTCGATTTGACGGTCAAGTCTTCTAGGGTCAGCTGCCCCGAAGCTACGCTCAATAATTGTGGATCATTAACGAAGGACAGTTACTACGAACCATGCTATATCGTATTTCGGGACCAAATTACGTTCCAACGATTTCTATGAGACTACCCCAAATCCGAACATAACTATTTTTACTTGCGCAACTGAGGTGCAAGTATCCTCCGAATAATTCATGCACTACCGTCGATGATTCCAGAATTCATGAAACATCTACTTGTATCGAGTTCGAGTCTATTTACCCACGGTCGACACCCGAGATGCTATGCATCCAAAACAATCGTTGATGACTTTATATTCTCACACTAATCAGTCACAAAGTTTATGATCAACCAATTCGATATTTTCGTATTGCTATTTATGAAAATTACGATATCGTAGGCCCGCTCTGTTTTGTTTTCTCACATCGTGCTTACATTTTCTTGCGCACCAATTTTGATAGCACAAAGGTCAACTTTGAATCTGTTTCAACGTCAACTTACTCGCATCGCATACATCCAAGTTCTCAACGAACTTTTCTATATACATTAAATCGTTTCCCGATTTGCCACATCCAGCTATACTTCGATCGCGTAACCGAGTTACCGATTGTCCAACATCGAACCCTCGAGTTATATGATCGCGCCCTCTAAGTTTTACGCGTTTCAATCGTACTTAAATGAATTTCGTCACAACATAACAAACTATTTTCTTAGGCACGATTATCTACATAAACCAACGTTTTCATCGAAGTCGCAAGTCGTGCGATCCGATTACGATTCACATCGTCCAATATTTCTATCGAGATCGCAAGTCGTGCGATCCGATTACAATTCGCATCGATTAACATTTTCATTGAGCTCGCAAGTCGTGCAACTCGTTTATAACTTCAAGTTTCCTTTCTCGTCGATCCGATTATTGTTTCAAGGCATAATCGTTTCGTTAGTCTCGGTCATTCGACTGATTTATAACTTTCCATTCGACGTATCATTCATTGATACAGACTCACGCCTTATCATCCCAACCGATTTTCGAAGAACACTTGCATCAACATAGCGTTATATAAATTTTCAATCGAGTCTCGGCACTATCCCGGCCGTTGCGGACAAACCTTCCGCAATTCTCACAACGTGTCGATGAAATCCATCGCACAAGTGATATTGCATATACCACTCAGAATCGAGCCATTCATCGCATAGGTGGTATAACATATACCACTCGAAAATCAAGTTGTTTCCCTCGCATCATACTCGATATGAACCAACAATCTATTCCGACCCACGATTTTCGCAGTGATCATGCCGATCACAACCGTAACGTTTGATTAATCAAAATCGGATACAACTCGGCCAATGTTTTCATTTGCCAACACAAGTTTGGTGCGCAACCAAACCGATTCGTTTCTATCGATTTATGATTTCAGTCCCATCCGTTGCACTTTGTGCAACGATTTATTTTTTGACATCCGTTGCACCTCGTGCAATAATTTATTTCCGACATTCATTTCCAACATCCTTTAGTGCAACGATCCATTTCCGACAATCAAGCTAATGCTCGAATCCGTTCAACACATTCGATATCAACTTTCACGTTCATTGCAACGCATCATTCACAACCAACTCGTTGCAATTGATGCAACAACATCCCACGACTTTTATTATATCGATGCAACCAACATTTCTCATATCGACTGTTGCGTTGAAACGACGAATATCTTAATTCACATTTCATGACTTGTTGCACTTGCAACAACAAACATTTCGATTCACAATTGCGACTTATTACACTTGCATCAACAAATATTTTGATTCACAATCGTGACTTGTTTGCAGCAACAAATATTTCACGACTCTTTGCACTCAATGCAATAAACATTTCATGACTTTCTCAACAAACGTCATGTAATTTCCAAAACACATGCGACAAAATTACACGATTTGTATTAGACTTATTGTATGGAACATCTAGTGCGACATCAAGTAGAGTTGAGAGTGATTTGATTGTGGTGGGCAACTTTTGGAATTGAAACGAAACAAGCGTCATGAGAAAATTGAACCGAGAGCTCTGATACCAACTTGTCACGTCCTGATTCGGAAAATCGCTCGTCCTCGCATCAATTTATTCGAATCGTTCGTCCTCGCTGGGACATGATACCGTACGAGTCTGGAGTTGCACTCATACAAGACAAGATGACAAGTTCTCAAATGGTTATCTTTGATTTGATTATTTAGCAACGGAAGAAACATAGTATACAAAACAATTTTCTTTATTGATAAATGAACTGAGGTTACAAATGTTTTCAATAGCCCAACTGAATTTGTCGTATTGGCTTACAACACTCAGGTTCTCTCTTGCCCACAAAGGATTTCACCGTTCCATACATCATGTCTTTTATATCTCGGCCGCATCATCCTATTGCAAGTCCGAGCGTCAACGCGGTCGCACACCTCAATACGCTACGACATTCCATGCCTTAGCGCGTTCAAGCGAAGCTCCGCCGTGAGCATATCATACCCTGAATCTGTAAGCAATCTGGTGGGAGATCAGTAGTAATCCTCTCGCGTACTGATCAGAGACCCACTTTACTAAACCGACTTTAAGTAGATATATTTAATCATGCAGCATACAATTTAGTGATCTTTCTATTCTTGCCTTAGGATCAGTTCATGACATATTCGAAAGCAGTAAAGCAGGTTATCATGGCAATCATGTTATGTTTGATTTATGTAAGTAAACAGGCAGGCAACATATAGCAATCTCGTGTTTGTTTTGTGGCGCGATTTCTTACCAACATCGACGCACTCATTCTTACACTGACGTAAGGTGAATACGCCTACCATCTTTTCCTGTCATGTTACAAGTACTCTGTGCAGGATCTCTGTGTGCCTGCACTTTCAGCCTACCGTTCTTTAATTATATGAAGGTCGTTGGCGTATCCGTGCCTGAATGAAACTCTACCATGTTTCTCTTTTCTTTTATCAAATTGGATAATCCGACGTCCTTCCCGTACGGACTGCTAACCCAATATCCGAAGGACGTCGAACTTACCATTAATTGCGACTTGTCACATCAGTAGCAGATTGCAAGTCATGCCCAAAAGATGTGCACCAACAATAATTAACATCCCTCCTAGGCCGAACAGTCCCGGTGCCCCAACATTTAGCTCGTGCGAGGGAAAATACCACACCCGTGCACGGGCAATATCTCAAGTCTATTCAACCATGCAACGTGCGTCAAACTCATATAACTAAACATAGTCTTGAGTTCAAAACTCAGACTTCACGTCGTCTTGTATTTCTCTTTCCTTTAATGTTCTCATTCTTTCTATGTTCTCAAATTCTTTGTACGATTTCATTCTTCGTTTCAATGTTCAATGACACCATGTCCCAACTCAATGTTCGTCAAACGAACGACCCGAATGCCCCGAACATTCCGAGGCACCATGCCACATTCGACAGTTCCGTCACATTCATACCACAACTGTTTTCTTCGCAACGAAGTCATCTTTTATGATTGTTTTGACACAATTGTTCTCTATTCTTCGAGTCGTGCATGCGATGCACGCCTTAATACTATATTTTCATGTTCTATGCCTTAGTGTTCAATGTTCATAACTCGTGCACTAGGGCACTTGCCTCAATAGTCTTTTAATGTGCTAGTCTTCTAACTCGTGCGCCGGGGCACTAATGACTTATGCGCTGAGGCACTTGTCGATACATTTATCCCTTGTTCTTATGACTTGCGCATCAAGTCGCTCGTCGTTGCGGTGTTTCGATGTTCAATAGCGACTCGTACATTTGATGCACGTTTTATTTTAATTGTTCTATCTAGTGTTCGACACGTACTACGATTTCTTTCCTTCGAGTCACGTCCGTGGACTCGATAGGTTAACTTAGCATACAACGGTTCATTTTACTTAGGCATGAAGGAGTAGGAAAGAAGGGTCAAAGTCCTCCCACCTTAAGCCGATACGTCTTGTCGTTTCGTCGAGCCGATGCGGCTCAATTTCATAACTTCGTTGCACGGCCAACTCTTCTGACTTAGCCATTCGAGCACTTCGTGCTACGTTGAATTATCCGATCGATTTGGTTTACCGTGCCTATGCCTCAGTCCGTTGCAAGACGACGATTTGGTTTTGCGGACTCCGTTGCAAACAAGGCAAAATGTCGACCTCTTATATTACAACGTAAAAGCATAACCTGCATACGAAACCAACTAAAATCAATATTCGTTCGAATCGGACTTGTGCGTTGCATCGATTCGATTTCTTAGAATATTCGAACCGACTCAATGCTTTCTCTCGGACCAACTTAACATTTGCATCGATCTTACTCGATACATTCCTCGGGTCAACGTAATTCTTTGCATCGATACGTATCGGGTTAACGCAACTCTTCGAGTCAACGACTCAGCATAATGCACCGTGCGGAGTGGGACATTACACTATTAATGTAATTGCTCGATGTGATGTTGCATTTAAACATGATTTAGTCCAATAGGATCTCCTCTTTGTCTGTTTAGCTGAGCTGGCTTTAATTTTAACTTGCAAGTTGCAACCTTATGTATAAAAGTTCTGCTGGAAGATATTTACATGACATTGGACAGTAATCTACCAGCCCAGTATTTTTCCATAATATTGACATGCAGTTTTCTCCAATCTAAGCACACCTTCTAATCTTATACTTGCTCAATTTATTATAGACCACTTGATGCACCGGTAAGGAAAGATGAGATTAATATAGTAGTTAAAGGAGCTGCTAGGACTACGAGTAGTCCTGAACAAACATGGATTGAAGCCATAAAGAAGGATATTTTATGTTAGTGTTTCCGAGATGGTCCAAAAGAAAGCTGAATGGAAGAAAAGGATTCAAGCATCAGACCCAAAAAAATTGGGATAAAGGCTTATTTCTTGTTATAGTTGCTTTAAAACCTTGGAGTGACAGAGGTGCAATGTTATGCTGGATAGCCTGGATTATATTCTATATGTTTTCCAGTGTTATCAGATGACAACTATCATGCTAGGCTGTAGTGTAACACGTGTTATCTCGTCACTTTTACTTGCTAGTTCTTTTATGTGCAGTGTCACCAGTGTTATCTCGTCACTTTTACTTGCTAGTTCTTTTATGCACAGATAGAATAACATCATGTGAAGCTTATGTAAATGTAAATGTCCTGTAGGTACTAGATGAATATCAGAAGGCTTTTGGGGAATCTTGGAGAACAGTACAGACAGATTCCACTCAGCCATGGCCGTACTTGGATGATGCTTTGACAAAATTTCAGGTAGGTTCCTCTCTTTTGATGTTTAATGTCAACTGGCTAGATGTCCATTCCAGGAACAGTTCTTTCAATCTTTGTACTTATTACGACTTTAAGGTTGTTCAACCTATATATAGGTTAGGAGGTGGAGACATAAGCATCCTGGCTAGGTAGGTTCGATCCTACGAGGAAGCGTATTATTGCTTCCATTTAATGGTGGAGGTTATATATATATATATTTTTTTGGAAAAAGGGTAAATTTTATTCCACAATCATCTCAATAAGGTTACAGCATAGAGATACAATCCCAACTCAGGGGGACATTACTAGTACATCCGACTCAATGTTATGAAGGATGCCCACCAGTGGGGTGGACAGTCCCTCATAAATGCGCCGGTTCCTCTCCCTCCAGACATGCCAAACTGATGCAGCGAGCCTCAATCTAGCACGTCTGGCCCAGCTCTGCTCCTGGCCCCTGCAATCTCCAATCCACTTAAGGATTTCTCTGAAGTCACGCTCCCTTCCAACCCCTCCCAAGTATCTCCGGCTCTGCTCTGCCCAGATGCTCCACGCCACTTGGCACTGAAAGAACAGGTGCCCAATGGATTCATTCTCTGTCTCACACAAAACACACTTAGGGTCAGGGACTGGGACCCCGAACCGAAGCAGTCCGTCCCTAGTAAGCAACCGGTCCAGCACCAGTTTGTATGCAGACAGTTGCATCTATCTGGCAAGGCCCTTCCCCCATATAAAGTCGTACTCCTCGATCTTGTCGAAGTGGGAACGAACAAGATCGTAGCAGCTGCTAAATCTGAACTCCCCAGCACCCTCCGTGTAGCCGGGGGGGGGGGCCCAAACCCAGACGTCAGACAGTACATCAGGAGTGATCTGTACCTGCCTGATCTCCCCTCCTAACTGAGCAGTGAAACGATACTCCTCCGGTCTCCAGACCCCATCCCTGATGATGTGCCTACAAGTCAGACCTCTGTACGCCACACCGTCCGTCTGGGGACCCAGAATCTCCAGGAGAGACTGACCTGCAATCCACGGATCAAGCCATAGGTCCGTCTCCCCTCCCTCCCTCATCTTCCTCCGAATAGCCTTCCGAAGTACAGGTCGGTTCCTCAGGATATGCTTGAAAGACACAGAGAAGTTGTCAATGTCACATACCCAGAAGTTCCTACCCCGGAGATATCGACTAGACATCCAAGCCGATCAAAGAGAACCGCCCTGAAGGAACCTCCACGCCAGCTTGATCCCCGCCGCCTCCCTGACAGATACTAGGGAACGCAGACCCACACCTCCCTCCTTCCTAGGACGACAGAGCTGCTCCCAAGAGATGGCATGAATCCCCCCATGCCATATGAACTTGGCACATATGCCCTCAATCTTTCGGATAGTAGCCAAAGGGACCATAATAGATTGGAGGCAAAACAAAGCAATAGCAGATATAACCGATCGTACCAGCTCAATACGCCCCCCAAAAGATAGGCCAGCCGCCTGCCAGCCCTCTACCCTCCTCTGCGCAAAGTCCACCAGACTCTGACATTCTCGGTCCTTCGCGTAGTTGACAGATAGTGGCACCCCCAGATATTTCACCGGGAGGTCACCCTTTTCCACCCCAAGCTCCAGGGCCCGTTCCTCCTTCAAAGTGCAAGAGCTGTTGAAGTAAACTTTGCTCTTGTCCCTGTTCAACCGGAGACCCGATAACTGTCCGAACTCCTCCATCACCACCGCAAGCTCCCTCATCCCTCGCATGGAAGGCCTCATCAATACCAATAGATCATCCGCATAAATGAGGTGTGAGACCACCGGTGATACCCTGCTGTATATCGGTACAATCCTCTCCCGATGCACCGCGATGTCCATCAAACAGGTAAAATACTCCATCACGAGGGTGAATAGGTAGGGGGAAAGCGGGTTCCCCTGCCGAAGCCCCCTGCTGCTGCCGAAGAACCCGTAAGGTATACCCTGAATGAGAACCGAGAATGTAGGGGAGGTGATGCACGCTCTGACTCTGTCCATCCATGTCTCGGAGAAGTCCATCGCACCCATCAAATGACAGAGGAAGTCCCTGTTGACAGTGTCGTAGGCTTTCCTCAGGTCAAGCTTCACACACGCTTTCATCCCTCCTGGCTTGTGGAACTCCCGAATCATCTCATGAGCCAGCAGGCTATGCTCAGCAATAGACCGCCCCTTGATGAATGCCGCCTGATTCCAAGAAACCAGGCCCTGCATAGCGTCCTCCATCCTCCTGCACATAAGATGAGTAATTATTTTATACAAATAATTACAGCAAGCAATCGGTCGGAAGTCAGCAAGAGAAGTCGCCCCCTCCTTCTTGGGCACTAGCGTTAGGAAGGTGTGGTTCAGCTCCTTCAGGAGCTTGCCCATCTCAAAGAACTCCTGAACAGCCTCTAGAACCTGGGCCTTGAGGGAACCCCAATGGCGCTTGTAGAAGCCGCTGGAGAACCCGTCCGGCCCAGGGGACTTGGAAGCATTAGCCTGCATCACAATCGCCTCCACCTCCGCCATTCGGATAGGAGCCATAAGAAGACTGTTGCCATACTCAGTAATCAACGTCTTCGTAGTCAGCTGCGGAAAAATCGTGGGATAGTCCGTCTGATGATAAAGCTCAGAGTAGAACCGGACAGCCTCCTCCTGGATAGCAACCTGGTCGGTCACAAGACGCCCATCACTGCCTAGAAGTCTCTGGATGCAGTTCCGGTGTTGGCGAGCCCGAATGACATCATAGAAGAATTTAGTGCAACGGTCCCCATCCTTGAGCCAGGAGCATTTGGCCTGTTGGGCCGCACTAATCTCCTGCTGGAGTCGCAAGGTGTTGACCTCTGCAGCCATCTTCTTCTCTCTAGCCGCCAACTCTCCACTCATCATGTCCCCCTGAAGGTCTGACTGCAGGTCTCTCAACTCCGCCTCCTCCTGTAAGGAGGTCCGGGGGAGGGCCCTCACCCAGTCTCTGATGGCGCGTTTGGTCTTCTTCAGCCTGTGAACCATACGGAACTGAGCAGTGCTGACCACTGACAAAGATCTCCCGCCACAGTCTCCTCATAGCCAGGCGAAAGGAACCAACTGTTGTCATACCGAAACGGACGGGCTCTCCATCTGGGACTCTCCACGAAGCGCACCAGGATCGGCGAATGGTCACTGGTCCCCGCAGGAAGCCCCTCAGCAACAACAGAAGGGAATAGGCGGAACCAATCACTGTTCCCCAAAGTCCGATCAAGCTGGCAAGCCACCCTGCCAACCACCGCCTTGTTGTGCCACGTCCATATGTGCCCCACCCTCTCTAGATCCCTGAGCCCGGACTGGAGAAGGCAGGACTGAAAGTCTGATAGAATCTGGTCCGGTACCGGCCGCCCTCCCAGCTTCTCCCCCCTATATAGCGTGGCATTGAAGTCTCCCATAATAAGCAGGGGGAGATGACGATGCACCGCCAATGTACTCAGCCTAATGATGTCCTGCCACAAGACCTCCCGCAGCCTCCTGTCATTGTGCCCATAGACAGCACCAAGTAAGAATCGGAACCCACCCTTGTTGGTGAAGGAGATGGCCACCAGCTGGTCAGTCATGAAGACCTCCTCCCCCTCCCAACTAGCTCCGTTCCATCTAACCCAGATTCTCGCCATATCACAGAGACCAAGGTTGTGGAGCTGGACCCAGTTCGTAGGGGTTCTACGAGACAGGGTTTTCGCCCCCCTGATCTTAGTCTCTAGTAAGATCGAGATTTCACACTTCTCCTTCCTCAGCACCTCACTAATCTCCCTCCATCTCCCCAGAGAACACCCCCCCCGGACATTCCAGGCAAGGGCCGACATCTATTTCGCGGGTGGGGTCTCCTGAACATCCTCTGAAGGCGCACCCGGGGAGAGTGCAACCTCCATATCTCTGGACTCCTCATCTCTATCCCCCTGAAGAAGCGGCTGAGCTAGGACCGCAACCCATTTAGGGTTGACCTTCCACACTCTCTCCGTCCCACCTTGTCCGCTGTCCTCACTATGCGACTCCGTAGCCTGGCGCTTCCGACTGTATACCTGAAGTGCTAAGGTGTTATCCTCTCCTTTTCGCCTGTCCTCCTGTCCCATACTCCTGGTGATCATAGTCCTCGTCCCCGTATACTCAACCATCGCTCCGGTAAAGATCTCCGTCGGAGACCCGTCGTTTTCCCCAGAGACGGGGGGAAGGTCTGCCTCCATCTCATCCTCCATCAAGTCCGTCTGGTCAACTACAGGGGTATTAACTACACCACCTGTCTCCTGCACTGCCGCCTCCGTCACCACTGCAGAAACTCCTCCACGCCTACAAGCACTCGGGAGATGCCCAAAGCAGACACACGCCGGACATCTGGGGGGAACCCACTCATACTCCACCTTCTGCATAAGAATCTGGCCAGTAGGTGTCCGGTACTTCAACTGCTCTGGCAGGTCCAACCTGGCGTCAATCTCCACAAATACCCGAGCATACATCAACCTAATCCTGAAGGCGGTGGCATCGTCCGCCTTAATCGGCTTGCCAATGAGGCTGGCAAGTCTCATAAGAAGGGGAACACTCCAAAAGCGTACCGGGAATTCAGGGAACCGAACCCACACAGGTACCGCATTCAGCACCTCCTTCTCACATCTCAAGTCAGGGGTCCATTGCTTCAGTATGATGAGGCGTCCATCGAACGTCCATGGCCCTCCCTGGAGGATCCGAGCCACATCTTCTGCCATCCCAAATTTAACGAAGTAGAAGCCGTTCTCCTTGAAGAAGAACTCCATGCTACCCTTCGGCCGCCAGACTCTATCCGCATAACTACGGATCTGCCCGTAGAAGGGCTTGCCACCCAACACATATAATACTAAAGTATTCTTCCAGAATGCCGTCACCTTCGTCACTTCCTCAGCCGAAAAGTCGGCGCAGAGCTCACCCCCAACCGTCAGAGGTGCAACATACTCCATCGATGCCGGAGTCTTTGCAACCCCCACCTTGCACGCATCTGCCCAGGATACAGGCCGTGAGCCCGAGCTTCGAGGCAGGATCGTCGGGGCCGGCCGGGCACTCACGTTCGTAGCAGTCCCTCTCCCCCCGATAACTGGGCCAGCCGCCCCTGCTGACTCCGTCGCTCGAGGCCTCCACGTAGTCCTGGCTTGTCCCTCCCGTCCACCTGTGTGCGCCTGGCCCACCGTAGGTCCTGTTCTCCTGGCTATCCCTGACCTCCTGTCCGATCTCTGCGTAGAAGTTGAGCCCCTCCTAGCCTCAGCGATATGCGATCGTTGCCCACCCCCTCGCCGTACCCTCCGATTTTGAACCGTGGTCCAAGCCCTCTCCTCACGCTGTCCATCCTCCAATCCAGTCAATGCCCTTTGGGCGGTGAACACCATAGAGGAGCCCCCCGGAGCACCCGCCATCGAACCACCGGCCGAAACCGTGCCCGGTGGCGTCGTCGCCGACCGCAGCCATCCCCGGCCCCCCCCCCCCACCTGTGGTGGGTCGCCGGCAGCCGCCTGCCCCCGGGGGGGGGGGGGGGGGGTTCGCCGGACCCCCCCGGCCGCGCCCCTGGCTGCCAGCATGCCCGCGCGCACGTGAATCAGCCGCGTGTGGATTTCCCGGCGGTCGGCCGCCGCCGCCCGCCTCCAGTTGGTCGCCGCCGCCGCCACCCCCTTGCCTTTCCCCCTGTCCGGAGGTCGGTTGGCCGCCTCCTCGCGTCGATTTGGTGGTGCCCTAGCAGAGCTAGGGTTCGCCTCCTTCTCCGTTGCCATGATCTCCGAGGTTATATATATATATATATATATATATATATATATAGAGAGAGAGAGAGAGAGAGAGAGAGAGAGAGAGAGAGTTTTTATATTATATGAAACTATTCCCATGCAATGTAAGATATCGGATGTCCGGTATCAGAAATATATTGAAATATCATATATCAATAAATATATTATATATTATATATACTGTAAGAGTATATTTTATTCAAGCATTAAACAAACAATTTGTAGCCAAACCATGTTCACCATAACTGAAGCTATGTAAAACCCTGATGAACTACAAGCAGTTTTTTTATCATAAAAATCAACGAGAAGAAGAAGATGCAGCCAGCAGCAGCAGAAGATGCAACAACAGATTAATAAAATATAAGCAGCAGCAAAATTCAGAAATAAGCAGTAGCAGAAGAAAAATAAGATACAGCAGCAGAAGATGCAGCAGCCAGCAAAAAAAAAAAGCGACAACAATTTAGAAATTCAGCAAAATCAGAGAGTGGAGAATCAAGAGCTTACCTGAAAGCTTGAGAGAGAGAGAGAGAGAGAGAGAGAGAGAGAGAGAGAGAGAGAGAGGTTAGGTTTAGGGTTTTTAAATGATAGGGTTAACGGGTATGATGCCAATCCGACTCGATAACCATCCCTAACAAGCAAAATTTGATAGTATCATATATCAGGAGATATCGGACGATATATCGGATTTTGGCCAATATATCGACCGATATTTTCTAAAACAACATATACGATATATATGTCTGATATATATTGGATTAGGCCTCAAACCGGTATATCGGCCGATATCTTCGATATCTCGAACAATATTTCCATGTAACTCAATGAAACCATTTGTATCACACTTGTTCTCCATTCATCTTGTTTTACATAATTTAATTTATTTATAAACTAAAACTTTTCCATGATTACTAAAACTTAATTCCATGATTACGTGTTAACCATGATTTAAATATAACCCGTATATACGTTTGTCTTGTAAAGCAACGTGAATGAAGTGGATTTAGTGCAAAAAATACTTTTTGTGGAAGGATTTGGTTCATTTGGAGTTCCAAATGAAGTGGATCCAATTTTTCTTACAATGCAAAAATGACTTCTCCGGAGTCTATGAAGATTATACCAAAGAGTGCTAAATCCTCAGGAATCTGCAAATTATACCAACCACAGAGATGTATGATTCCAGGAATCTTATGCCTTGGCGTAACAATCCTGGGAAGGTGATGCAATGCAGAATTTTATAAATATGTGCATCAAATGCAACAACCTAAAGAACCAAAGTATTACCACACATTTTGGTCCAGGTTTTGCTTCTCTTTTGCAAACAAAGAGACACCTTATAAGTATTACAAAATAGTTTAGTATAAATATAGATGTTGAAGTGCTTTACATTTCAAGAAGTGCAAACCGGTATTTCATTCAAGTTTTCACGGTTTATCTTTTCCTTCAGGATCCTGCAGAGGCTGACAAGTTGATGAAAATTCAGAGAGACTTGGATGAGACAAAAATTATCCTAGTAAGTAATGATTTGTAATATCACTTACTCAACATCCTTTCTAGCTTCTGGATCATGGTTTGAACATATTTTTGCATTTTGAATAATATATTGTCTCAACCATATTGTTGATACCATTTATCATCGCATAATGTTAGAGCTTAAGACCTAGTTAGCACCTTTGGGAGCAAGACGTTAAAATATATATAATTTTTTCTGACTAGAAAACAAATTGTTTTAAATGAACTCTTAATGAAGTGTATATCCTTTCACATAGATATTCAACAAGAGCTTTGTGCTTACTCTGATTTCTCTTTTCTAACAATTACAGTATATTCTCCTATAGAACTTTGATTCATATTTCTTCCCTATTTACATGTAATGATGTTTGTGAGGTTGAACCTGCATGAATGGCGGGCTTTTATTTACTTTCTCCTATTTCTATTTTTAATGCCACGTTTTCACATAGATACGCCACAAGGGTTGTGTGTTCACTCTGAGTGTTCTCCCTCTGTTCTAACAATCACTTACTACAAGATATTCTCATAAAGAACTTTGAATTTTTATTTTCTCCCTTACTATCTAAATGCAATGAAGTTTGTTAGGTTGAACCTGCATGACTGGGAGAGTGGCAGTCTTTTATTTACTTTATTACTCCTACTTTTCTAGTTTGAATTTCAAGGTTCAATAGTTGCTTTTCTGAAGCTACTACATTTTTACATGAAATGATATAATAACCATATTTATGTTGCATTTGCATTGCA
This sequence comes from Iris pallida, assembly GCA_029216955.1. Taxonomy (NCBI): domain Eukaryota; kingdom Viridiplantae; phylum Streptophyta; class Magnoliopsida; order Asparagales; family Iridaceae; genus Iris; species Iris pallida. The sequence continues at coordinate 5,542,692 of JANAVB010036418.1, read as the reverse complement.
CCATGTGTATGTGTTCTCGACGGTGTCCGACGCGAACCAGAGACAGACTTGGTCGAGCTTGGGTCTGATTAAGAAAAGACTATGTCAGTAGAAAAAAGAAGAGGGAGGGAAAGCATAATAGCTTGTGTGCCATAGGGTTTCAATAGTACACATGGTTTAAGTCATAAAACTAGAGAGTGGCTTTAAGACATAGAAATGTATGCAGACACAAATTAGCAAGGATATTTAGTGTTTTTGGAGTGCTTCATAATCATAAAACCAGCTGCACATTCTTTATGGGGTTTAAACGTTGAGCAGTTGAGAAATAATGCCCCAAAAATGAGCACAACTGAAATGAGAATGCTTAGATGGATGAGTGGCAACACATTTAAAGATAGATAAATATGTGTGTATAGGAGGAAATTGGGGGGGTGGAGTCCATTGAGAATAAGATGCCGGAGAATTGTTTAAGATGCAAATTATTTCAAGTACAGGAGTGTTGCATACAAGGGAAGATGAAAACTTTTTATACCACACGCTGAATGCTGGATCTCTAGGAATCTGTTAGTTTGGAATGTGATGCCAGGTGGGAACTTGCAATCCGTTTAACAAAACCCTCCGAAAAACATAGTTTTATGCTATGGCTCTATGCCTTGCAAGCCTGGGTAACAATTCTATTTGCTCTCTTAGCATTCCTTATTGGTCATCTTTTATTTGCTTCCCGAAATAAGGAAAAATTAGGCCATAGCTTCAGTTTATGAACAATAAATGTTTAAAATATGCAGAATTATATTTTCAACCTCTATAAGTATGAACTAACTCCCTGCTTGATTTGAAAGATCCTTTGTAAACTAGATTCAGTTATTTTGTTTGAATGTGGTGCGAAAGGTCGCACCTTTCATCCAGCAGGCAACAGAAGCATAATTTTTTTTAACTATCATGGGATTCCATTTCTTTCTGCACCATGGAGCTCCAGTCATGCCAGGGTGTCGTTTGTTCTCCTTTATACACAAGTGTGGCGTAACTACGCAAAGGAGAAAAGATCTCAGTTGGCTGAACGGAACTTCATCCTTTATACAGTCATGCCAGGGTGTCGTTTGTTCTCCTTTATACACAAGTGTGGTGTAACTACGCAAAGGAGAAAAGATCTCAGTTGGCTGAACGGAACTTCATCCTTGTCCCATAGTAGGATCTTTGACTCATGCTCATGAAATAATTAGCAAGTACGTTGTACTGATCATATCCTGGAGAAATGTTGTGGCTCACAAACTAGTTGTTAAAATAATGAAAGAAAAAAAAGATTTAGAGAATCTGTGAAAGGAAAGGACACTAAGGGAATGTGATATGGATAACCTTAAGATTCTAAGAAGCTATGGGACTTGAAAAGAATTTCCATTTACATGGGCAGTTTTTTTCTTCCATGGAGAATGATATAGACCATCAAATCTTACTAGCTGCAAATTTCCATAAGCACTTACAGGTTCCTCTAATAATTATTACTTAATCGTAGTAATACTCTACTATAGTTTCTTTAGCTTTGATTAACAGAGACCTCTGCATTTGAGAAATATCTGCATCATTCCTCCTTTAGAGTAGTTGGTTTTAGAGGAGTGAAATCTTTCTTTTGGTCAAACATATTTTAAGGACAGTGAAATTTATACATATAGTAAAGGAAAGCATCCAGGAACATCTGACTACTCAGAAGGAATAAGTGATTAAGATCAAAATGAGGAAGGTCGATAACAGGTGTTATTTCTTTGTTTTAACGAGTAATTGCAGACGGTGAAACTTATATCACATCAAGCATCCAGCCATCAACTTCTTCATAAGGAATAAATTATTAAGATAAACATGTGGAAGGTCGATAACTAATTTACTTCTTTGTTCTAGCAAACCAGTAATTGCAGACAGGATACCTTAGGTCTTCCTTCATCTTCTTGTTAAAATGTGCTAATCAGATGGTTATTTTGAAATCAGAAGCATTTTCCTGTTATAATTTGATACATGTGTCTGTTTAAATTGATGCAGCATAAAACCATAGACAGTGTGCTTGCAAGAGGGGAGAGATTGGATAGCTTAGTGGAGAAGAGCTCAGATCTGAGTGCAGCCTCCCAGGTAAGCAAAAAACACATGCCACAAATTGTTTGGTTATCATGCTTAACGAACCCACATCACATAAGAATCTACATACTTGTCCTCATACATTAGCTTCTCTAAGTAAAATCTATAGAGTAAGTCTCATTCAGTAACACTGGCAAGGGGTCTGTTTCCAGCCTCTTTTGTTTCATATCTAACAATAGGATGGCAATGGGCTTGGTTCCTGTCACGTCATGTTTATGTATTATGAGGTGTGATGCATGGGCTTGTCACTTAGGTAGGGCTAGTCAAAATGGATTATAGAAATTAGAAACACATTGTGGTTGTGACTTCAAAATCACAATGATTTCAGGAACTATGGTGATTTCATAATCAGTGTGATTTGTGATTGTGATTCTTGATGTGATTTTATAACAAAATCACATGCAGTTTTATATCCAATAAAACTATATATTTTGTTTATCAATTGTTATAACATATAAGATTGTAAATTAAGCTTTTATTGTTGAAATCCATCATTTCCTTCTCTTATTCCATGGTACCATCCTATAGTCTAGACGACGACCATCCTACTGTTGTTCCACTCTACCAAATAATCACCATGTTGACTATCGTCAAAGTTATATTCTTTCCAACTTTTCGAGATATAAAACCTCTCTATTTTCTTAAAGGTACATCTAGAAATTGAAGTTTTGCAGCACTAGTGGTGCTTCTAGTTCTAGATAATTAGCATCAACACAAATAAATTATAATCTCTAATGAAACCAAATTAATATAAAAATTAATTCAATTAAACCATACACAATAACAAATCGCATATTCCACTTTTTCCAACCCAAACATAAACATAATGGATATCATTATGACACTATACATCAATGATGGAACAAAGCAAATGGAAGAAAAATTAATCATGTTGTGGTTGTCTCGTTACACAACTGCTTTACGTTATAAAAAGAGTGATCAAGTCGGGTTGAAAGCTATTGAACAAATAGGCAACGGGTAAATGAACCGACGAGGAGAAACAAAATAATAAACATACGAGCAGTTGGAGGAAGCAGAAAAGTAACCTTGCTTTCAATGGGTGTGATATTCTTCAACATGCCATTCACCAAAATTTCCAAAAATTACAAAAAATGATAGTAAATAGAAAAAATAACAAAAAAAATCCATCTTTTACAGAACACCATATCAAATTTGACATACAAAAGAGTTGAAGAACTTGAAAGGAACAAAAAAAAAAACTACTCTAAATAAGTAGGAATCAATTGCCGAAAACATCGAACATAGAAGGAAGAGGAGGAGGAACAAGGATGAGTCACAATTATGCAAGGGAATGGGAACCTTGGTTGATGATGGGGAGGCAAGGCTATTCGGGAGGGAACCCTGACCAATGATGCTGTTAGGAGATCCTTGCAACAACATTGAAGAAGAGGGGAAAAGCTAAAAAGATATTAGGAGAAAAAATGAGAGAAAAAACATACAAGAGAAAAGGAAGAAGAAGGGGGGGGGGGGGGGGGGGGGGGGGGGGGGTTAGCGGGATTTTAAAAAAGAGGAAAAGAGAGATCCATATTTAAGAATCCCACCTTGGGAAGGTGGGATTATAATGAGAAGAAATGAATAGTAAAGAATCTCATGTGACCTGAAACCGCAATCAATAGCGAAGCTTGAATCCTGATTGCGAGTGGTTGTGAAACCTCATCCTCAAATCCTAGTAGACTAATACTAGATTTTGATCCCCCACCCCCCACCCCCCTGAACTCCCACCCACCCCCACCCCGACCACCACCTCCACCACCATACACACACCCAAATCCGAATTACTGATAGACTTGTAATCATGAGTTGGTTAGATATGGCACTGGACATCCTAAGTAACTAGTTTCTCTTTCATCCTAAAATTTGTAGTAGACTTTTAATGCCAATTTCAATAAGATGCTAACATGATCTATTATATTTTCTGGCTTGGGCTGAGATTGTTACATGAATAAAATGCTAGGATCTTGTGCATGCTAGCACATATTACCCATTGGGGTTAGTCCAATAATGACTCGGTCCCACAATTTCATTTTGGAATAAACCCTATATGTGTGTGTATTTCGATATTTGATGCTTCATTTATTGAAGTGTACACATATGGAGTGTTTGGTCAAGTGGTAAGTGTGGTGGGGGGTTACTAGTGGGCTACGTTCAAAATCCACAATCCACAATTGTTCTTATCTTTTTCTGGATTCGGACAAAGGGTGAAGGATAGCTGGTAGCCATGCGGGTATCCTCGCGGGTGCCATGCATTGCTCCGATGGTAGCTCCGATGGCAGCCAGTAAGTAGCTCCGCTGGTAGCTCCGTGTTAGCTTCACAGCTAGCTTTGCGGTACTTTTATTAGTAGCTCCTCGGGTTGCTGCTAGCTTCGCTATTAGCTAAGTTGCTGGTTCTTCAGTTCGTAACTGACCACTATAAAGAGTTACTCCTGATTTTATACTCCATGTTACTACCGGGTGGTTCACTTTTGTAACCCACCAGTGTCTCTCCTATACAAGGAGAGCACCAACACTCCTCGATAGAGGAGAAAAAACTTGGAGACTGAAAAGAAAAGAGAGATTCATCTCTAACAGTCAGCTTGTTCGAGCTTTTACATCAGCGTTCGAGTGCTTGTCCAAGGTTTGTTGCATCACCGCTTGTCCTGTGAAGGGAGGTGATATTTGAACGTTCCAGAAGTTTGATTGACTGTGCAATCATAACTTCCTGGTTCATGGGAACAAATTGACGAAAAGACGGCCGAATCTCGCTTTGAGCAATGGTAATTTTGCTCACCCCACCCCAGCAAGACAGTTCTGTTATACTTTTTAGCAAACTTTTCAGCAGTTTTCATCTGTTCAACGTTTGTTCTGGTAGCAGAGTATTCTGCTCATCAGTTTTACTGAATACTGCTGAATTATTATAGCAGTTTACTCTGCTCAGATCACATCTCTTTAGCAAGTTGTACTTGTTTTCAACCAATTTCTGGTTAGTCTTTTCAGACTTGTACAAGAATTTCAATTACATTGCCAACTGAATTCACTGAACCGCTGCTTATTCTTTTGTCAACAGATGTTCTACAAGCAAGCCAAAAAAACGAACCAGTGCTGTACCATACTGTAGAAAAGCTGCTGGAAGTTTTAGGTTGCTTGTGAGATTTCTCGGCAACACATCTGTGGGTGTATAACCAACCGTCTTGAAATGTGTTTTGTATTTGTTAATTCTTTTCCAAGTGAAAATCTATACTTGTTGGAAACACATGACCACTAACCTTGGAGCACTTGGAGAGGAGGAATTATCTGCGCTTCAGTTTCTCTCTTGCATATATAATACTTCATGCTGATACTCATTCCGGAATATAATTTTTTAAAAAACTATAATCTGTGATGCATGCCACTGGTTGAAACAATTTGTGATGCTTGATATTTTTTTGGATTAATTATTTGTACAACTTGTTGGCCGGTATAAACTTTTTGAACTTTTACCAAAGATCCAGTATATCGTCTGTACAAAAATGTCTGAAAAAAAGTGTGGAGCTTCTTGTATCATTGAAAATATCTACAGCGCCAGTGTTATTATGGATGTTGGTAAAGGACACAATTCTAAGTTGGCATTGTGACTGTGACGCCTTCAATAAATTATTTCTCGTGAGTTATAAGTCGATAAATTTACAATTTTCTTTTGGATGGCTTGAAGAGAATCGGTGCAAGCAACACAAGTTGATAGGAATCCCTGCCAAGAATAAGGGGATTCTGCTGTCTGTTCTTTGGCAATATATGGTTCATGGTCCACTTGTAGTAATATTGATTCACGAACGGGAACCAGGTCAGGTCACATCAAATACTGATGCACAACGGTAATATGAATCAAAATTTCATAAATAAATATGATCCAGAGATGCGAGGGGATCAACAAAGGTCGAGGTTTCATGAATGGAAAGGCTATATCAAAAGTGAATTGTTGATCGGAGTATGCTGGTTACTTAATACGAAAGATATTGCCAGATATTATTGTGTATCTAGATATGGTAAGCTTGTGACTCGTCTAATATGGTAGATTAGTATGGTATTCAAAAATCGTTAGAGGAACTTGTGAGTTCTTAATTTTTAAAACTTGGTCATAAAATCGTTTGGAGGCCACCCTAGGCATAAGGTGGCTCCGCCCCTGATTCCAGTCTTTCAACTTTGTATTCTAAACTTTGTATGTATCAGCTTCATACCCTAAAAAACTGTGGAAACTACTTGAAACTACTTCCTCCCCTCCTCTTTCCAGAGCAACAATAGTAGCGGCAACGACAGTGACGGCACTGGCACGCGGGTAACGACGATAGGGGCGGGGGCGGGTGTGGAAATGAGTAGTTTGGTCATTTTTTTTAGGGTATTAGTTTACAGAAATTTTCATCTAGAGTAAAGAATTTTACCTAATTTATAAAAAAGTAAGAAATTTAGTGTAATTGCATTGTGGGTAACGAAGCGACAATATCCATGGCGCGTGGTGGGTTTGGAGGAAGGCAGATGGGACGCGCTACCGTTGGTGACGCGCGCTCGAGGACGCGCCAGCGCCAATGGCGTGCGCAAGGCGGACGCACCATCAATGATGGCGCACGCTGTGGGGGAGGGGCCAGGGGGGAAGCTGCCTTGCGTGGAGCGAGGGGGGGGGGGGGGGGGGGGGGGGTGTTGGGGGGGATGTATGGAAAAAGCTGCCAGCCATTGGGAGGGGGGATGTCAGCCAATGGGGGGGGGGGGGAGGGGAGGTAGTGCTTTGGTTTTGGGAAAAGTGTGGTTTGGAAGAGTAAAAAACTGATGCAGCGCTGGAGACCGCCCTCCCGCGTTGGAGACTCCCCTCCTGCGTTGGAGACTACCCTTCCTCTTCTTCATAAGCTCCTTACTTCTTTCTTCTTCTTCTTCACATATTTTTCACAGAAACTCTTCTTCTTGCTTTTCATCTTCTTCCTGTAAGTAATTTTTTTTACAAAATTAAAAGTTGAATTTATTTGAATATTTTTATTAGTAATCGTATTTTTGTAAAAATTTAACAGATGGCTCAACCGAATGACGGATGTATTCCCGGGGGACTGGTTACAGAAGTCATCAGACAGGAACAACAAATTCATATATCTAAGTTGGTTTTTGAGGGGAAGGTAAATTTAAAAATGGTAACTATCGTTATTATTTATTAATTTTACATAAATGTAACAAATATAATTCGCTTGTAGCTATATTATCCTCCCGAGGCTCGAACACGGGAGCATGGAAGTTGGAGGATTCAGAGAGGGTATCACAAATGGGAGTTAAATGCTGCCCAAAAGGAGCTATTGCGTTCATTTGAGTTTCAATATCTGGATGAAGTTCAAATTTTAGTCCACGATGTTCACCTCATTTTTAGTCTCGCGAGCGTTGGTGGCCTCAACGCAACACATTTCAGTTGCCAGTTGGTGAAATGACAATCACACTTTGGGATGTTACAAATATTAGGATTACCTATTACATGTGAACCTATATATTTTGATACACAGTTAAATCCATCTGGAATAATCAGAAGATATCTAGGCATTATGCCACTATCAGACCTAGGAGGAAAGAGTTTTGTCACGATAACTTGGCTTCGGGATAATTTTATGGATTTAGGTAACACTATCGACGGTCCAGTCGCGATCGATGATTTAAGGGTACGTATTTATTTGCTAATTTTGGCTAATAGGTGTTAATTTTAATATGTTAGTTTCAAAATTTGCAGATACTTTGTTGTACTAGAGCATATTTGCTCTGTTTGTGTTGGGCAATGTTATTTTTCGACGGACAGAAAAATAGAATAAAAGTACGACTATTACCTTTCTTAGATAATCTAAAAGAACCTACTCGTCATGCATGGGGAGCTGCTACATTAGCATATCTATATGCCAGCTTGACGGAATTTGCTAAATCGAATGGTTCAAAAAATTTGTGTGGGTGCATGACTCTGGTTCAGGTAATGGAAAATCAATACCTAAATTTGTTTCAATTATATACATTTTTTTGAATATCGTATCATTTCTGTCGTAGGTATGGTGCTACGAGCATTTTTTATTGGTCGACCTGTAACCAGCATTCCAAGTGATGTTGGAACTTTTTCGCTTGCTACGCGATGGGCCACAAATGTAGTGGACCCACATCATAATTTACACAGAGATATTTTACTGTACTGGGCAGAATTTGATACATTGTAGTGGAATGAGATAACTACTGAATTTAGTAAAGTTTCTTATACTACAATTGTCAATCCAAATAATAGATTTGTACAAATTTATCGTATAAATTTCCATCCAATAGGTTATGTAGATACCCTACTCGGATGATGAAAATGCTCCAGAAATAAAAAGGACATTGTACGATCTAAACCTACATAGATCTTATATTATATACGATCGTTACACTATGTATTATCTAGCAGACCGTGTTTTCCGACAATTCGATTATAGGCAGATAATCCCGGATGTCCCTCCTTGCATGAGTTATGATATAGCCAATGTAAGAAACAGAATCGATAGTGCTAGAGCTTCCTGGTATAGGCGATTCCAGGATTATAGTGTGGCAGATCTGCCCCGGATAAAGCACAGTGATGAATGTAAGTTCTAACTTACTAGTATAATTGGACGAATAGCGTACACAAATGTATTTGTCTTATGATTGCTTTTACGAAATGCAGATGAAGGCGACTTGGCTTATAGACAATGGTGGGGAGCGTCTCGTATAGCCAACAGAGCATACAAATTTGAGGAGCCACGGTTCAAGTCTAAAGCCGTAGATAAATCTAGTCTACGAACTTTTGTTGATGGCATATCTGAAGCGGTACGACTTTATACTACTAATTCAAAATTAGAGATATATGATCACAAATTTAATTTGCAGATTTCAAATTTCAGGCAATTATGGGCCAGCAGTACGCTTTAGAGTATACTAGCCAGCAGTACGCTCCAGAGTACACTAGTCGGCACTACGCTGAAGAAAGTTCGAGTCAGCAGTATGCGGGCATGGGCATTTTCTCAGCCTTTCAGCCATATGATCAACGCATAGCGACTCAGTAAATCAACACTGCCGTAAACATATTCGTTTGATGACATGTCATATTACTCACAGTTGATTACGTCCCCGTCAGCCTCGGTGCCTACTCAGGAGGTCGAGGAAGAAAATAGAGACGAAAGAGGAGTGGAAAAGGATCAAAGAAGAGTGGGGGAGACCACAAAACAAAGAAGAGCCCGACTAGGCCTCAGACATGTAGAACGTAGGCATTACAAACGACTTGCCCGAAGGCGTTAAAAGTTGAAATTTAGAATATTTGTACTACAATGAAAAATACAATGTTTAATGCAGTTTTTCTTCAATATTTTAGTACTACAATGTTTTACTCTCTTGGTTGACTTGTACATTTTCTTCTGTTGTGTTCCATCAAACCACAATTGCCACAACAAAGTTCTCTTGTCGATGATTCACGTGGTTTGATACGATTTTTTCGGCCTTCCAGCTTTGCGTCTGACATCTGGAACTCCAATTTTCCCCTAACCAAAGCAGCTTGAATGTTGTAAGGAACTGGAATTGGTTCCATCTGTGGCTCGTACACACTTCTCAATTTGTCAATAGAAAATATTATCGGATAATAACTTTCAATATCATGACTGCAATAATGGCAAGCAAAACATGCATGTATACATGGTATGTAAGTATGATACCACCTTAAATATGAACAAGATCTTTCATCAAACCGTACAACATATGTTCTACTCGATTGTCACTACCACATTTTTGGCTTGAGGGTATTTTGGTCATTTTGACTTTTTGTGATTTTGAAATTTTATTAATTAAATATGTGCTAATTGTTAGGTTGAGACTTGACCTAGAATCTTAGCCTAATCTAGATTAGCCTTGAGCTTAGAGTCTTGATTAGGATAACCTAGTAATATAACAAGATTAATAATATCTAGATATTTCTAAGTAGGATATTTTCTCTTTAGGATATTTGTGAAAAAGAAAGCCTTAGGACTAATTGAACCAATAGGAAAGCTTGAAATTGGGTGGACAAGTCCTAGCCAATCATCTACATCTAAACCTAACCCTAATTCACTATTGTGGCAGCCACCAATAGATATTTCTCCCCTCCTATAGAGAATCCTTAAGAAACACTTGCCTCTTTTACACCTACATAGAACCCTAACTTGTTCTTCCCCAAAATTACTCTCCCTTTATCCAAATTAAGTCCAAATTGAGTCAAATCAATTGCAACATCATCCCCAACAGTAGAGGAGACTTATGGGGGCTTGCTAGCAAGGGTTTGAAGTGATTTGACCATTCCATTTGAAGAAGAACACCTTCCTTTTCCTTATTTTAACTGAGATATACTCTCAATAGGTAAATGCCATGAAACCTATATTAAATCATGTTTTCTTTTCATTGATGCATGCATATAGGTATACCCTAGCTATAGAGTTAGTTTGGTACAAGGTAGTATCCATTTCATGTCCGTATCAGACACATATCAGTGTCCTTAAAAGAATGTTTGATGAAATGCTTGTAAGAAATTAATTTTGTTAATTTAAAATTCTAATTGAACAGAATTGTAGGTTAATATGTGTATAACAATAATCGTGTGGACTGAGTTGAATTCTGGGGTTTTTCGTGTCCAAAATGGATACGCACACACGCGCACAGACCCTATGCACATCCCCTGCTACCCGAGTGTCACAGTGGACACGCCACGCTACGTGGCGGCCTGCCACTTGGTCAGAGGGTCGGGGCAGTGACTGACAGGTCACCCCCCAAGCCAGTCTCGACCTCATGTCCTATTGGACACGTAATCACACGCGCACGCAATTTACACTGTACTGTGCAGTGGCAAAATCGACTACTAACACGCACTTCGTGTCACGCGAGGACACGTCGTGGACACTGTACAGACACATGTGCACGAAGCTTGACACCTAGGCTAACTATTGGACATGTGCACGTGACTCAAGGTGGAGTGTGTCGTATCCTATTGGGCTCGACACCTCAGCACGAGCCTGTGCACAGACAGGTCCTGATAACATGTTTCCCTGTATTTGGATACTTCGTGTCCACTCATGTGGACACGAAATAATATCCCCTGACACGTATACATGATATAAACACCTGTACACTTGTTTCACCCATTTAAATTCAAATTGTTATTAATATTGGTTTTCGAATTTAGGGATTTCATGTATCAGTCAGATTTTTCCAGTTTATGTTTGAATGAATGAAAGGTTAATATGTAAATCTTAATCCTGAGAAAAAAGATGCAGTGTAATATTAATATCCATGTTGCAATGGGGATTGAGTGTTAAACTGTGGTTTAATGATTTAAACTTGGGACTAATATGAATGTTTAACCTGAGTTGTTGCCTAAACAGTAAACTAATTTGGGGGTTTGAATGAGGAAACTGAACACATGAGTGTTAGCCTGAGTTGCATATGCATAGCTGAGATTCTAAGGTTAAATTCAAGTCTGGATTAAATGGTTATAACTGAGTTTAAAGTGAAAACTGAGAATGAATAAATGCACTGTTAACTGAATGATGTGGGACTGGATTTCCATTCCTAAGATTCAAATGAACTTTAACCTATATTAACTGATACCTTGTTCACTGCTAATAAGGAAACCTGAAAGCCAATTGTAACATGTAAATGTTTAACCAAATGCCATGTTCACATTAGCTTTAATTTTAGTTCATTAGCCTACTACTACTACTACAACTACTACTACTACTACTACTACTACTACTACACACACACACACACACACACACACACTCTCTCTCTCTCTCTCTCTCTCTCTCTCTCTCTCTCTCTCTCTCTCTCTCTTAACCTCCCTTTCATTCTCTAATGTATATATATATGTATGTGCATATGTATATAGTTTACTATATATCCATGTATATGAATAATGCTATAAGGATGTATATATATAACTATAACTAATTGATGTGGTTAGACATATGTAAATTGTAATGTGGTAGATTGAATGATATATATATATATATATATATATATATATATATATTTGTGCTATGTATTAGCTTGTGATTATAGGCTAAGTGTCCTATATGTGATACTTGTTTACATAAACTATGGACTAGACCTAGATTAAACTAGAGTTGACCTAGATTGGACTAGTTGACCTAATTTGACTAGACTGTTGACCAAAAGTCAACATTAAGTCTATATGTGACCAATTGACCTAAGTTGACTAGAGTTTGACATAGTTGACTAAGATTGATCTAGTTGACCAAGTTGACTTTGACCTAGAGTTGACCAAGTTTGACTTTAACCTAGAAATTATGTAGATTACATTATAAACTTTATTTACCTTATATTAAACACATTGTGACCTGTGTTGCTCTAAATGGGACTTATCTACTCTGTCTGAACATATACACTTACCAGATACTCAAAATATCAGGCGAGTACATTCTCTGACCGTTTCATATTTGCTAGAACTTATATTCCTGCTCTAGATTACTTTATTTGATGTTGTCACGTTGGTAACACGGATTGGTACTATATGGATCTTTTTATGAGATGTTATCCCCTCGGGAGCATCAGATACTTCATGTCATGTGTGTTTTACTTACATCATGTATCTCCATGCTTTTACTATTCATGTATACTCTTGTGATTCATGTACTCTTATGTTCACAGAGCCCTTATGAATCAATTTCACGTGCTCTCGTTTATGAGGCAGTGTGATCATGAATCTTAACATAACTTGTCTGGATCCTTGTGTATTGATTGGGGATGAGGGAGTAGAAATAGTCATGTGAATAATTCCAAAGTAGTGTAGTCATGAATCAACTCTGTAGTATAGCCATGAATCACCTCCAGCTGTTCACATGTCTATCTTGTACTCTGATTCACTAGTCACTTACAGTTCTCTACTTATAATAGATATTTCCATTACCGTTAACTTTTTTACTTCATGTACATTCTTTTAGTTATTCATGTATCTTACTCTATTGTATGTTTATTATTTTCTGACATGATATGAACTGCGTGAGATGTATTGTGCTCGTTCCTGTCTTGAGTGGATCTGTTGATATATTACAGAGGATGAGGATGAGGCTTTCTGCACCACCTATTATGGAGCAGCCCTAGACGACATTTACGAGCTGGACTCTCAGGAGGACCCAGCTCTAGCTGATGTTATCACCCCTACTGCCTAGACTAGTTTAGTTAGGCTTTATCTTACTTTGTGTTGTCATTTGGGATTTGAGTTGTATTATATTTTGTTATTGTGTCGTTTAAACACTTAGACTTATTTCCCTTTCTGTTTGTATTTTTTTTGAGATTATTATATCTATGTTATCGTGCTGTTATCCATCTTTAGATTGTGATTGAGATTGTACCCATCTTATTGTTCCTCCGTACGGAGAGTATATCTTGTGCAGTTATACTTATACTGTGTTAGATGTTGTGACCTAGGACAACGTTCTGCCGCCGACACCGCGGCGTAGGCTGGACATACCCACTTCTCGTGCCCCTACACTGGGTGCGGGTCGTGACACGTTTTTAGTGGTGGCCCATGCAGGTCTAGTTTATGTAGTGGTATTCGAACTAGAGTATCACTACAGCCTGCAGTAGAATACTGGATGACGTTTGGGGTACTCAAACACATTAGAAAAAACTCTTATCTAAATTCCTGTCTTTTTAACTCTTGCTGTTAATTGCTTTCCTTGAAATAACTATCCTTCTTTGATTTATTGCTTCTATCTCAGTATTGATTCCTTGTTTGATCCGTCTCCAGGATGATGATTGATACACGATCGCAGCACCCCACTACGGGAGGTACGTCAGAGAGGTCTGCCACTTCTCGCCTAGTTTAGCCAGGATCTGAGATGGCAGCTCCCTTAGTACCTACTCAGGTTGGAGTATCTGCAGCCTTCGGGGGAGCACCTCCACTAGTTCAGAGGCAGACCCCAGTTATTCCAGAGGTTCTTCAGCCACAACAGCAGCCACCTGCGGGGATGGTTGATGCTGGCCATCTATTTTCCTTTGTGGAGAGGATTCTGGAGTCCCACCAGCAGTAGCAGCAGCGTCAGACTGTCGACTTCTGTCAGGGTATAGACGAGGCTCACCAGCTGGTCCGAACGACAGTGGAGATGGTGACCATCCAGGGGCCAGCTCCGCAGCAGCATCAGTACCAGCCGAGGACGCCGGGCATCTAAGAGTTCCAAAAGATACGTCCGAGGGATTTCCTTGGTACAGAGGGCATCCACTATACAGATGACTGGATAGAGCATATGGAGGAGATATTCCGGCTGGCGGAGATACTAGCCCGACTTCAGATTGAGGTGGCAGCCAGCCAGATATAGGACCTGGCCCACACTTGGTACCAGACAGACCCCCGAGTGGGAACCGAGGGGCAGACTTGGGCAGCATTCAAGACACTGTTCAAGGAGTAGTTCTTCCCAAACGTAGTACTGGAAGGCATAGAGCAGCAGTTCGAGAGCCTGGTTCAGGGGAACCAGACAGTCGGAGAATATGCCGGAGAGTTCTGCCGGCTGAGCAGATTCATTGAGGATTTGAGCAAGAAGACGAAGACGAGGAAGTTCCGCAGGGGCTTGATCAGAGAGGTCCGGTCATTGACTAAGAGTGACCGGGATGCCACCTTCACGGAGATCTTAGCAGGAGCTATGGCGGCAGAGGACGACCTGGGGTTGAAACTGAAGAGAGGTCGGGACTTTCATGGAGCCAGTAGCAGCGAAGGACCTGCCAAGAGGCCCCAGTTCCAGCAGCAGTTCCAGCAGAGGCCATTTCAGTAGCAGCCTCAAGGGCAAGACCGTGCACCTTTTCAGCAGGTGCAGCAGCAGCAGCCGAGGCATCAGCAGCAGGATCCGAGACAGCAGTCCACCAGTTGTGCCTACTGTAAGAAGCCGGGGTATGGATGGAACGAGTGCAGGAAGAGGCTAGGCAGATGCCTACTCTGTGGTTCAGCGGACTACAAGCTGAAGGAGTGTTCCCTATTCACGGGACGAGCAGTACAGGAAGAAGGAGCCAAGGCTCCAGTAGGCCAGCAGAAGGGACCAACCCTGCAGACGTAGCAGCAGAGGTTCGTCCAGCATCAGCAGCAGGCCAGGGGAGGCCAGCAGGGGCGAGCATTCGCCATGGCAACGGAGGATACAGACGCTATTGGAGATCTTATTGCAGGTTCTGTTCTTCTCGACTCCATTCCAGCTTTTCTTTGTTCGATTCGGGGGCTTTCCATAGCTTTGTGTCAGTATCTTTTGCTATTCAACACCATCTTGCTTCTGAATCGTTGCCTAGGACTTGCAAGATCACGACCGGGGGTGGTATTATCCTCGTCAGTGATATTTGCAAGGATCGAAGAGTAGTTTTGGGAGGCCAAAAATTGGATGTGACTCTGCTCGTAATGCCACTACCGAACAACAATATAGTACTCAGGATGGATTGGTTGAGCAGGCACCATGCCAGCATAGATTGTCGCGGCGACAGAGTTCTTTTCTGTCCGCCAGGAGAGACAGAGTTCGAGTTCGCTAGGCGAGAGACGGAGCAGAGCAGCGGAGTCTTCTACGGAGTTTCAGTTGAGGAGCAGAAAGTGCCACATCCATTGATAGCATAGTTCATGGATGTCTTTCCGGAGGACTTGCCAGGACTTCTACCAGATAGAGACGTTGAGTTCTCGGTATACTTGGTGCCCTGTGCAGAGCCGATTTTCCAGCATGTCTATAGGGTGAACAACAGCGAGTTGGTGGAGTTGAAGAAACAGGTAGATGAGTTACAGGACAAAGGCTTCATCCGATCTAGTTCTTCACCATGGGTGCACCGGTACTCTTTGTACCGAAGAATGATGGGTCGTTACGGATGTGTATCGACTACAGGGCATCAACAACCTTACGATCAAGAACAGGTACCCGCTGCCGCGAATCGATGATCTTTTCGACCAGTTAAGTGAAGCTAGGGTATTTTCGAAGATTAATCTGAGGTCAGGTTACCATCAGGTGAAGGTGAAGAGGGAGGATATCCCGAAGACAGCATTCAGGATGCGGTATGGCCAGTTCGAGTTTATGGTGATGCCGTTTGGGTTGAATAATGCCTCGACGGTATTCATGAACCTGATGAACAAGGTGTTATACCAGTACTTGGACAAGTTTGTGGTAGTGTTCATCGATGATATTTTGGTGTACTCGAAGACCGCGAAGGAGCATGAGGAGCATTTGAGGGTGGTTCTGGAGACTCTCAGGAAGGAGGACCTTTATGGCAAGCTCTTGAAGTGTGAGTTCTTCCTAGACCGAGTTGGTTTTCTGGGTCATATTGTGATTGGAGATGGGATCTCAGTTGACCCGAGGAAGATCACGGCAGTTGAGGCATGGGCAGCACCGACTTCAGTTGCGGAGATCAGGGCTTCCTGGATTGGCAGGCTACTACAGGAGGTTCGTCCAGGATTTCTTCCGGGTTACAGAGCCATTGACTAGGCTTACCCGAAAGGACGCAAAGTATATCTAGTCAGAGAAGTGTCAGGTCGCTTTTGATAAGTTGAAGAAGCGGTTGACGATAGCTCCAATTCTGACATTGCCATCAGGATCAGGCGGGTTCACTATCTACAGTGACGCCTCGGGAAAGGGTTTAGGTTGTGTCTTGTAGCAGCATGGGAATGTGATTGCCTATGCTTTCAGGCAGTTACGTCCGCATGAGAAGAACTACCCTACCCACGACTTGGAGTTGGCGATAATTATTTTTGCCTTGAAGTTGTAGAAACACTATCTATACGGAGAGCGTGTGGAGATCTTCACAGACTACAAGAGCTTGAAGTATGTGTTTACACAGAAGGAGCTCAATATGAGGCAGCATAGATGGTTGAAGTTGATGAAGGACTTCGACATTGTACTGCAATATCATCCAGGGAAGCCCAACGTGGTTGCCGATGCATCGAGCAGATATTCGACAACCATGTGTTTGACGGCATATCGTCACTTTCTAGCAGATCTGGAGAGCCTGGGGATCGAGGTGCTAGTGCCAGGAGTGGAGATGCAGATGTAGGGTCTGCAGATTCAGTCGAACTTGATAGAGAGGATCAAGTCGACTCAGTTCGACGATGTTGCTCTGCGGTGCATCCGAGAGCAGGCTCGAGCAGGATTAGTGGATGAGGAGTTCTCACCATTGCAGAGGATGGCACATTGAGGCACGGTTCCAGACTGTGTGTGTCAGGCCCCAGAACCAGAATACTGGCAAGTAGGGACGGACCAGGCCAGCTACGTATACCAAAGTACTCCAGTACTCCGAAACAACGTATAAGCTGTATAGATGGGGGTCACTGATACAAACCAACAGTCAATCCTAGGTTACATGATCCTAGATATCTTAGTCTCAGACAAGAAGTAAAGTACAAGAATATGATCATCATGCATATAAGACAGTAAAGCATCCCAAACCATAATATATAGATGATAATGAAGCTAGTCATACAAAATGAAGAACTAGCAAGACTAAGTAATACATGATCAGCTCTAGCTGTAGTCTAGAAATATAACATCATGTCTAAGCCCGCAGGCCAAATGTCAAGTCCAAAAGACGAGCTAAACACGTGCTAGGTGGCTAAACGCCTCAAAAGAATATGTACATAAAAGAGTGGGTAAGAGAAAGAACACCCACTCAAGTCCCCTGGTGCTCCGGGTGGTCACCAGCAAGAGGAAGGTCCGGAAGATCCTCGGGCTCCTCAACTAGATCTGGTCAATGCAAAACCAGTGGGGTCAGAACCCCAATAGCAAGTACCACAAGGAAGCCAAACTTATGAACTAAAACCAGCATGCAATTCATAGCAACAGATAGAGACAGAAATAAGTAAAAGCAAATCGAGATTCGTGCGCTACCAATGCACTTATCCCGAGAATAGGAAAGACAATGAGTAAAGCAACATGTAGCATAAGGTAAATGACATGTGACAGAATGTAAACTGTGTATATGTAAGGAAAAGAAAGCATGTGAACATGAAAGATAAACTAGACATGTGAGCATGTTAAGTAGTCGGGACATGTGAGCATGTTAGATAACTGGAACATGTGAGCATATGGTGAAGCCGAGCATGTAGTAGGAAGAATAGCATGTAAGAAATGACAGGAAGCTAAGTACTACAATAAGATAAACTGGAGCAAGACTAGACTAGACAAGAATAGACTCCATCCATCAATCACGGCCAAGCAATAATTTACGGCTTGATACTTTAGCTAACTAGGGTTGCCACAATCCTAATTACTAACAAATGCAAGTCTGAGAATTACAAGTCCAGCACCTGCCTGCTACTACCTGAATGATCCAAGCAAAAAATGAAAGAAGTATAGCAGACACACTGCAGTAGGATACATGTGTCCTAAAGAGGTGCCCCACTCGACGGTGTGCTGGAAGAGTGCTCATCATGACAGATAGCTCTAAATCCCAAGTATATATATATTTATAGGGCCAAGATCAAAGGGACAACAGGTAACTGGGAAATTTTCAATGATCTAAGTAATCAAGCTAGTTGTTTAGTCCTTAACATTTTCTTGTTGGATTCCGGGTGTGGCATTCCGTCGAATCCATCCTAGACATAAGACATGCAAGACTGGACAAGACAAGCAAGATTGTGCACTACAACAAGCCACAACAAGCCACAACAAAACATGACAATATCAAGACAAGAGTGCGCTATGACGAACCACTATCAAGGAGCAAGACATGTACTGGAATCAAGAGTGCGCCATGACAGGCCACTATCATGTAAGCAAGAAAAGATATGTTCAAGAGTGCACCACGACGGGTCACTGTCAAGTAAGCAAGAAGGCATGGCAACAATTATCATAGCTTGTAAGAAAGAATCTATCAAAAGACATATCATGGCATGTGGAGAAGAATAATCAAGGCTAAGTACATTTCATAAAATGGTTGAACATGTGCTAGTATCAAGTCTATATAGGGTGTACAATCATTATCTAACTTAGCAAGATCATCTTATCATGTTAAGAAATCATTACAGTCGAAGAAAATATCAAAAGCGAACAAAAAGGGCCAAAACGGGCAAAAACAGACTAAAACAGCATAAAACGGCATACCAGCGGTATACTGCGGCATACCGGCGGTATACGGCCTAAAGACAGAAGGTTTCTAGGGCAAAAACTGACATACCGGCGGTATACTGCGGCATACTGGCGGTATACCATTTTTCCAAACAACAACAAAATTCAGATTTTTGCCAAAACTTATTTCGACCATAAAAACTTCGTTTTAAATCGAAATTCGAATTTTCAAAAGTCAAAATTGCATAGAATTGAATTTTCTACAACATGAAACTATTAGATTTCAAAAATTCAAAGGTTTGATAGGTCAATATCTCAAAATACTCCAAAATAGAGATTCTCGGAACACCGAAACGAGTCCCGACTGCCACCAAACTCAAAATCCAAGTATACTAGCTAGGTAAGGACCCCATATATGTATATGTGACCAAGATCCATGATGATAACTCTAGTATCACTCTTGATACCAAGTTTTCTACTAAGTCACTATTGGGTTTTAACAGAAAATTAAATCTTGCTTAAATGAATTTTTTGGAAACATGCACATATACGAGAATCGTCAGGAAAACACATTTAAAAAAATGAGTTTAGGAAAATTCTAAGCATTTAATACCAAGGAAAACAAAAATGACAATAGATTACTATTGTTCAAGAATTTGGCAAGATGTACTTACCTAGGTTAAGCTCCAAGCCTAATCTTCTACTCCACCACCAAGAGGGGTACGAAACCACACTCTAGACCTCGAGGCCAAGCTCTTGGCAAGCTCCAAGGGAAGAGAAAGAAAGAAGAAATGAAGAGAGAGTGAAGAGAATGAAAAGAGAGAGGAGAGAGAAAGTGAAGTGGTTTATATATAAGGGGAGAATTAATCTTAGCCGTTGGATCATGATCCGTGTAAAAATCTAGGTCAATCATGGCCATTCAAACAAAACCAATTGTCCATTGGATAATAGAGTACATCTACACTATTCACGAAAATATCTAAGCACTATTCATCAAAATATCCAAAACACTATTTACGAAAATATCAGAAATACTATTCATGAAAATATCAGAAACCAAAAATATCTAAAGTGTAGAAAACATGTCCGGGCGGTATGCCGTCGGTATACTCCGGTATACCGGCGGTATGCCTATCAAGGAGAAAATCTATAGTTTTGGAAAAATTTAAAGCATTCCGGAAACCAAGAAAACACGAAATATAGTGCAAAAATACGTATCCGTATATAAATACCAATACTGTGAGACGAGTCTCACAACTCTCCACAACTTAAAAATAAATTCCGTCCTCGGAATTTCCTAAATCTAGTCAAGCATGAAAACCAAACCAAAGAGCTGAAAAGTCATGTCAATCAAAACAAAGCATGGCATGTTGGTAAGATAAAGACAACAGTAATATAAGTAAATGCGTAAGCAGTAACACAACCACAATCAAGAAGGGCTGGAGGCATATGAATAAATATGTCTCCTAAGTCAGTTGAGTAGGAATAGGCCTACGCTGACTCCACAACTTAGATAAAAGTCAATTCTCGAAATAAGCCGGTACCAATGACTTAGTCTAAGACATGACTCTACCAGGACATATCTTCGTAGTCGAGATATATTATAAATATCATGTATCTCGAGATACGAAAACAGAAGAGTGAGACGAAAAACTCGCCAAATATGCGTAACCCAAAGAAATAAATAAGTCTGGAAGAAGAATAGGATAATACCTACCACATGACCATCCTCGGCCAAAACCTGCTCTAACATACTAAACTCTGCCAGCCCATGCCTCGGAACTGCTGCTCTAACCGGCTGCTGGCCCTGCTGCCTCTGGGCGTGGACCTGTATATACTGCTGAGGCCTCTGCTGTTGGAATGTCCGGGACTGTACTGGTAAAGGCCTCTGAGTCTGCTGATGCTGAACCGGTACCTGAGCATTATACTGCTGGACTACCGAGGTTGTCGATGGAATTAGATGTACTGAGGAAGAACTAGCCCTCCGTGGACAAGATCCCATCATATGGTCTGAAGCTCCACAGACCAAACACAACCCATGTGCCCTACGGCACTCAGAAAGAACATGCCCAGGCTTCCCGCAATGAGAACATCTAATAGATGAAGACGACCTCTGCTGCTGAGGTTGCATCTGAGATGACTGCTGAAAGGAAGCTGTTGGAACTGCTCCTCTAGGTGATCCAATCTCCAATGTCCTAACTGCTGGTGCTGGTGCTGACGACTGGGTAGAAGATCCCCTCTGAATGTGAGACCTCTTCTGACCTCCGACTCTATCAACGATCCTCTGCGAGGTATACTCATGCCTCCTCGCCGCCCTCATCACTGCATCAAAAGTCTGGAACTCATGCTGCTCAACTGCCAGTATGATCTCCAGATGAAGTCCCTGTTGGAACCTCCTCGCCCGGTCCAACTCGGTCGCCACTAAGGAAAGGGCAAACCGACTGAGCCTGCTAAACTCTGCTGCATAGCCGTCAACGGTCCTGCTCATATGCTGCAAGCCAATGAACCTCTGCTGCAGATCATAACGCGACACCGTATCAAAATATCGAGTCTGAAACCTTTCGCTAAAATCTGCCCAAGCTATCGGTGCCACAAGAGACACTTCATGAGCCGCCCACCAGTCGCGGGCCAAATCCAGGGGCTGCAATCTGACAACTGCCACACGCTCCCTAGTCAAAATCCCTACCGTCTCCAGAATGGCCTCAGTATCCTGAAGCCATGCATCAGACGCAATAGCATCCTCTGTACCATAAAAGTACGGGGGATGGAGACGCCTGAAGCTGCTCGCAGAATTGTAGACCTGAGCACCACCCCTCTCCAAAGCCGTCTGGACAGAGTGGGTAAGAACATCGCTCTGGCGCTGCTGCGATGCCATAAAACCACTCAAAACATCCACCAGTGCTCGAACAACACCCTCTAGCTGCTCTGGCTGAACTGGTACTGCTGGATGAACAGGAGGAACTGGCGACTCTGTCCTTCGGTCCACTCTAGACTCTGCTCTCGAATGCTGAGGATGCTCCTCTCGAACTGAAAGAACTGGCGGAAGCTGACCCGCCATAGCTGGGATACGGATAATCTGATCGGAAGGACCAGGAACAGTGCCCCTAAAAGTTTAAGGACACAAGGATCAGGTCGAAGGAACAGGAAGGATCAACGATCAAAGCAGATATCAGGTCAAATATCAAAGGTAGAGAGTAATACGAAGGATATCAATGGAGAAGAAATTATGACTGAGATAACTACCAGCAACCCTCACATATCTGATAAATCAGACCTGCATGGGCCACCACTAAAACCTATGTCACGCCCCAGAACCAGAATACTGGCAAGTAGGGATGGACAAGGCCAGCTACGTATACTAAAGTACTATAGTACTCCGAAACAACGTATAAGCTGTATAGATGGGGGTCACTGCTACAAACCAACAGTCAATCCTAGGTCACATGTGTTGACACAAAATTACAGTCAACCAAATATTGATAAATTTATCTATATGATACTTGTGATAATTCAATACGACACATGAAGACAACATTCAGTACAAGCCATATGACAGCTCGCTCCTGCAATGCAACATATCTTTGAGTCTATATTTTGCAATTTTATTGAGTCTAGACTTATATAAACTGAGCTGTGCTGAGCATCTGAGACTTAACCTATACCCATACCTTAAAATCAAAAGCTCCACACAAATCAAAATAAGCCAATTCACCCATTGACCCATTCTGTGCTCTGGAGACAGAGTTCGGGTCGAACTCTGCCTCCACACAGAGTTCGGGCCGAACTCTGTCTCCTAAAAATCAGCACCCTAATTTTTAGGGTTGGCTGGTTGCAAGTTGTCCAACGGCCAAATTTTTAAAAATTTCAACCAGAATTCTGGCCGAATTTTGCCTACCTGATATCCTATAAATAGGTCATGAATTCTCTTATTTTTAATCATCCAATCTTCTCATCTCTTCTCTCTAAAGCTCTATACAAGCCATACCCTTCTTCATCTACTAGCCACAAACTCCCTAAGCCTCAAGTGCTCAGTACTTTTCAGTTAGGAGTTTGTGCAAGAGTTCAAGAAGTCGCTTGGAAAATTTCAAGCATCGTCACTGCGATCTTTGTAAGAAGTTGACGTGCTCTTCTGAAGAAAAGGCACGGGATGTAACTACTATTTCACAAATAGTGGATTTAATCCTGAGCTAGAGTTCTCAGGCCTGGACTAGTCCTCCACGAAGAAAACCAGGTTAAAAATCGGCTGTGTTTGCGTATGCTTTCTTGTTCCTTATTTATTTCCGTATTTACTCTGATTACTTTCAGTTTGTGAAAGAGTTTAATTTTTAATTGGCTACTATTGTTATAAACTCTATTCACCCCCCTCTAGAGTTGCCATCTGTTCTTCAATTGGTATCAGAGCTCTGTTCTCTCTACAAGGACTAACATCCTAGAGCTGATCCATGGCAACCACACAATCCATGATTTCCAATCACAGTGAAGAGCAGTCCACTCATAGCTAGGCCTCCCCTATTTGATGGAACGAACTACACCTATTGGAAAACAAGGATGAGCTTTTATCTCAAGTTGTTAGACTTCGACCTGTGGACCATCGTTACCGATGGTTACAAAAAGCCCGCCAGGATAGTTGTCAATGGTGATCTCGTTGAGAAACCATATGACAAATATTATGACGAGAAGAAGAAATAGGCAAGTCTAGACGCGAGAGCTATTAATGCTTTATTCTGTGCTATAGACAGGAATGAGTTCAACAGGGTCTCAACATGCACCATCGCTCATGAAGTATGGAGACTTCTAGAAGTGACGCATGAAGGAACCACCCAAGTCAAAGAGTCAAAAATAAGTCATCTCACTCAAGAATATGAGGCTTTCAAGATGAAGCCAAATGAGACGATCACATAAATGATTACAAGATTCCTCGACATCATCAACCCCTTGTCTTCTCTCGACAAACAATATACAAATCACGAGAAGATTCGTAAGATACTTAGGGGGCTACCAAAGATTTGGGACCCTAAGGTGACAGCCATCATAGAAGGAAATGATCTCATAATTATGTCCATGGAGACTTTGATGGGAAAGCTGATGACTCATGAGCTTGACCTCAAAGACTTCGAAGAGCCTGCTCCTAAGGCTAAGGAGATCGCCCTCAAAGCTCACCGACGAAAGGCTGACCCCGAAGAAACGGATGACGACAACTCGGAAGGTGATGATCAAGCTCTCCTTGTCCGCAACTTCAAGAAATTTTTTCGCTTCAATCGAAGAAAGAAGGAACCACAAGAAGATGACGAAGAAGAGCCAACATGCTACAGTTGTAAGAAGACTGGACACGTCCGAAAAGACTGTCCATTCTTAAAGAAGAGCAACCGTTATGAGAAACCATACAAGAAGGCTTCCTCAAAGAAATATGCCAACACAAGCATTTGGCATGAAAGTGAAGCTAGTGACTCCGAGGAAGAAAAGGACTCTCCTCAAGATACTGCAAATGTGTGCCTAATGGCAACGTCCGACAAGGTATCAAACGAAACTCTTGATAATTTCACTTTTGATGAACTTGGCGAAGCTTTCATCGATTTACTTGATGACCACAAGAAAGTCATTGGTAAATATAAACATGCCAAGGAAAAGATCAAAAGTCATGAAGTCGAAATTCAAAGACTCTCTTTATTGCTTGATAACATTAGAGACACTTCACCCACGGAAGTCACAAATGAGGTGTCTAAGCTTAAATTAAGCCTTCATGATGCCGAAGCACGCATTGAACAACAAACACAAGAAATCACCACACTCAACACGGAGCTTGCTGAAGAAAAGAGTAGACACAAGATTTCTATTACTAAGATATATGGTTTGAATGCTAAGATTGATGAACTGCAGGCTGTCTCTAAGAAATTAGAGACTAGATTGGGAAAACAGGTTGCTCAACCTCAAACCCAATCACATGAGACACACACAAAGCATGACACTACTCATACTAGTCAACCACACCATCCACCTGCAGCACGTAATCATGCTTATATGTACACTCACTTTCATAAAGTACACAAACCACATGCACGTAGAAATAATTCTCATATGACACATAATCATCATGCTACACATAGATACAATCATCACTATGTTGCACCTAAACAAAATCACCATCATACTGTTAATAGATATAAACATCATTCTGCAGCCACACATAGCCATCATCATGCTCCATACCACTCTTACCATGCTATATATAGACATTATCACCATGCTACTCCACACCACTCTACATATAGATATCATCACCATGCTACTCCATATCATTCTACATATAGACATCATCAACATGTTCCTAGCATAAATAGGAATACTATCTGTACTTATTGTGGATTACATGGACACATTTTACCACAATGTAGAGTTAAAAGATTAGTAGATAGAAATATATATGCATGGTTTCCGAAAACTAACTTTTCAGGACCCTCAAGAACTTGGGTACAAAAGGTCACATCTACTCTTGATGTAGGTGGACATTCCCTCCTCAACTAAGAGTATGTGGATTCTCGATAGTGGATGCTCGCGGCATATGACGTGAAACGTAAATCTTTTCGCATCACTATCGATGAAGAGAGAAGGATATGTATCCTTCGACAACAACCTAAAAGGGTATATTATAGGTAATGGTATTATTGGACATCCTCCTTCTTCCATAATAAAGGATGTCCGCCTAGTGACCGAGTTAAAGCATAACCTGCTCAGCATTAGTCATCTTGCTGACCATGGTTATGATATTAACTTTGGACAAGATAAATGCTTTATTTATGATAGGTCAACGGGAGACATCGCTTTTGAAGGGATAAGAGAGGATAATATTTATATTTTCTATCTATCAAGAGACACTAACAGTGCAGGTAGATGCCTATATGCTCACAAGGATGAAAGATTACTGTGGCACCAGCGTCTTGGTCATGCCAATATGGATACTATATCCAGGCTATCGACTAAGAAGCTAGTTAGAGGCTTGCCCGACATCACATTCAAAAAGGACACGGTATGTACCGAATGTGAATTGAATAAGGCAACCAAGTCCTCATTTCATTTCATAAACTCTGTAAGTACTACTAGACCCTTGCAATTACTTCATATGGATTTATTTGGCCCTAGTAGAGTAGCCAGTCTTGGTGGAAAACTCTATGCCTTTGTTATTGTTGATAATTTTTCTAGATTTACTTGGGTTTTCTTTCTTACAAATAAAAGTGATGCTATTTCAGTTTTTAAGATTTTTGTTAAGAAAGTTCAAAATGAAAAAGGCTACATGATTACTCGAATCCGAAGTGATCATGGAGGCGAATTTAAAAATACTGATTTTGAAAAGTTTTGTGATTCCAATGGTTTTGATCATGAGTTTTATTGTCCAAGAACTCCTCAACAAAATGGTGTTGTGGAGCGAAAGAATAGGACTATTGGCGATATGGCTAGAGTCATGTTGAATAAGTTTTCACTTTCGAAATACTTTTGGGCTGAAGCTGTCAGCACAGCGTGCCATATTTTGAATAGAGTGCTTATTCGTCCTATTACGAAGAAAACACCCTATGAGCTTTGGTTTGGAAAAATCCCAAATATTTCTTATTTTAGAGTTTTTGGTTGTAGATATTTTATCCTTAACACCAAAGACAACTTAGGCAAATTTGATGCCAAAGTTGACGATGGTATATTCCTTGGCTATGCTGCCAAGAGCAAGGGATATAGAGTATTTAACAAACGCTCATTAATTATGGAAGAGTCTACCAATGTGACTTTTGATGAAGATAACAGTACAGTAGCTACTCTTGATGATGATGTTGAGCCATCAACTTCTACTCCAATGAATACCACTATCGAAACCAATTCTCTGGAGGGCTTGCCAAAGAAATTCTCTTTCAAGCCGTCACATCCAGAAAATTTGGTAATAGGTGAGGTTTCACGCGGAGTAACTACGAGATCATCATTAAGAGACTCCATTGCTAGTACTGCCTTTATTTCATAAATTGAGCCGAAAAACATTTTAGAAGCTTTTAATGATGAATTTTGGATTTCTGCCATGCAAGAGAAACTCAACCAATTCGAGAGGAGCCAAGTATGGGAACTCGTTCCTAGGCCGGCAAATCACTCGATTATTGGTACTAAATGGGTTTTTAGAAACAAAGTAAATGAAGATGGTTTAGTTACATGCAACAAAGCTCGTCTAGTAGCCCAAGGATACAACCAAGAGAAAGGTATCGACTACGATGAGACATATGCTCCTGTTGCGAGATTGGAATCCATTCGGATGCTTTGTGCATTTGCTAATTTTCAAAATTTCAAATTATTTCAAATGGATGTTAAAAGTGCTATCTTGAATGGATTTATTAAGGAGGAAGTTTTTGTAAAACAACCCCCTGGTTTTAAAAATTATAAATTTCCCGTCCATGTTTTCAAGCTGAAGAAAGCGCTATATGGCCTCAAACAAGCCCCTAGAGCTTGGTATGAGCGGCTAAGCAATTTTTTACTTGAAAAAGGTTTTTCAAAAGGGAAAGTTGACACTACACTTTTTATAAAATCTTTTAAAGACACTATTCTCTTAGTACAAATTTACGTAGATGATATTATATTTGGTTCTACTGATGAAATCCTCTATCAAGATTTTGCCAAGTGTATGCAGACCGAGTTTGAGATGAGCATGATGGGGGAGCTCAATTACTTTTTTGGACTGCAAGTCAAATAAATGTCAAATGGAACTTTCATCTGTCAGTCAAAGTATACAAAGGACATGCTGAAGAAATTCGACCTTGACAACATCAAACCAATCAGCACTCCAATGGCTACTACAACTAAACTAGAACCAGATGAAAGCGACAAACCCGTGGATCAACGTAAGTATTGAGGTATGATAGGCTGTCTAATTTATTTAACTGCTAGTCGCCCTGATATTATGTTTAACGTTTGCCTGTGTGCTAGATATCAAGCTAATCCTAAGGAATCACACATGACTGCTGTTAAGCGTATCTTTCGATACCTTAAGGGTACAGTTACAGTGGGCCTATGGTATCCCAAATCAACATTATTTGACCTTATTGGTTACTCTGATGCTGATTTTGTCGGATGCAAGGTCGACCGTAAAAGTATAAGTGGCACGTGTCATTTATTAGGAAAAGCTCTAGTCTCTTGGTTTAGCAAGAAGCAGAATTCTGTCGTACTATCCACAACAGAAGCTGAATACATCGCAGCTGGGCATTGTTGTATACAAGTTTTGTGGATGAAGCAAACCCTTGAAGACTACAACTTATCTTTTATGCACATTCTAATCTTTTGTGACAACACTAGTGCTATAAATCTCACCAAGAACCCTATATGTCACTCACGCACGAAACACATTGAAATACGTCACCACTTTTTGCGTGACCATCAGCAAAATAGCACTATTAACTTAGAATTTATTGACACTGATCATCAGCTAGCAGATTTTTTTACAAAACCACTATCCGAAGAGCGTTTTAATTTTCTTTTTCGTGAACTTGGAATTTTGGATGAAGCTGTTATTCATTAAAATAACCTGCATAAATATCGAGTATGTCTTGATTCTTTTATGATGAAATTGCTATGGGTACAAGCCGAAAGGGTCCTTCTGACAACAAGGCGTAAAAGCCTAAGCGACACGGTGCACTAGTCCTCAGGACTACCGCTAGCTGGGATCCGGCCCCTGCAGCTAACCCATGGCAGCTTCAAAATATTGAATTATGGCATAATTTCGTATTTATTACATGGTTCATTTTTATCTATCACATGCTGAAATTCAGATTTTCCAACTTCACTTTGCTTCAAAGTTAACTTTCTGTTTTTTTCTACTTGGTTTTTTCTCAATCTTGTATATGTACTTACTTATCATATTCTTTTGGTCTCTCTCACTCAATCAATTTTTCTTTACAGCCTGATTTCTGTTCTGGTTACAGAATCCGGAATTCGGGCCGAACTCTGCCCTACCCAGAGTTTGGGCCGAATTCGGCTTGGCTATTCCAGAACCAGGAGCAGGCTCAGCCGCTGATCAAAACTTGATCCAATGGCTCTCATCCATTCCGACCATTCGAACCCTTACACAAATATTCGGGTTCCCCTCTTCTCTCTCCTCCATTGCCACCTTCTACACCTCTCCAAACTATTTTTCTCCAAACCCTAACCCTAGTTCTTCCTTCCTAGAGCATATCTTTTCTCAAAACTCAAGGAGAAGGCTTCTCTCACCATTCTCCTTCATATTTCATCTTCACATTGAGGTATATATCAACACTTTTCTCAATCTCTATTTCCTCAATTGTCTTTATTATTTCATGGCTCCACGATTGTTCAATAGGGGGAAGAGACTTCGAACCGAGGGAGCGTCCTCTTCGAATGCTCCTCCTCGTGTTGAACCGCCCGTTGAACAACCAAATCAACCACCCATTCATCCGTTGTTCAACCCACCTCGTCCACTCGACCCTAACACGTATGACGATCGGATATTTATATCATTTGACGCCTCAAATGCTTGGTTTAGTGATTTTTGGACACGTCCGGTGTTTACGGGTCATCCTATTAATTTTACTATATTTTCTCAATATGATTCACTTTTTCATGATCTTTGTCTTGATGAATTTGTCACCACCAACTCGGTTATCTATCGCAATGCTATTCAAATGTTCTATTGTAACCTAACTCATGATGATACACATATTTTTTCACGGGTTGCAGACATTGATATATCTTTCGATGATTTCGACTTGGCCGAACACCTTGAACTCCAGGAGCCAAACTCATGGGAAAAACTTATTGAAGCTCGATCGTTTCAATTTTTCGATGGATCTTCCCTCGAAAGCTTTAAGGACGACTTGTGTACCCCTAACACACGTCCTCGCAAGCTTTTGGCCAAGTTTCTCAATCCCTATTTTTATGAACTTTATCGGATTATTTTTAACACTATTCTACCCAAAGCGGGATCCACCGATGAGGTTACCTACTTTGAAATCTCGGCTTTATATCATCTCCACTTTCATGTTCCTTTTAATCTTCCACGTACCATGATGGACTGGATGATTAACACTAGGAAGAAACCAAGATCCTTGGTTTATGCTCTTTATCTTCCTATGCTCTTTCATACTTTTTGCGTACCCCTTGATGAGTGCCAGTTCCTTCCTGCCCCTGCTTTCCTCTCTAAGGCACGGTGGCTACAGGCAGCAATTGGCTCACTTGTTGTGTCCGAGCACTCAGACGATGAGCCCGATGCCCCTCCTCTTGGACAGGATCCTCCTCCTCCTCCTGCCACTCTAGAGTCACTCCAGACTATGCTCCGCGATCGATTTACCTTAGAGGATGATCGCTGGACTCAGCTTGACTACCGGACTACCTTGCAGATGAGTGCCATTAGTAACTCACTGCATGATATTCTGTACTCCATGTCCCGACATCCTTCTATGCCTATTCCTATGGAGCGGGATCCTGCACGCGATGGATATCGTATCGATGACCCTTGGGTTATCCACTACTTGGATCCGGATGCGGCCTTCGTGGACCCTCGTCGTTCCTTCACTGATCCATCCGACGACGCTGGGCCTTCACGAGCTCGATGATGGATATGGATTTCTACTTGCTGCTGCTACTGGGATCGTAGTTTATGTTTTATGCATTAGTTGCTTTTATGCACTTTGGTTGTATTAGACTTATTATTATGTGTGACTCTTGAGACATTCGGTGGTTTTATCAGTTTCTATACATTTTTATCTATTATCTTTTGGTGTGCTTGCCAGTTCTTATTGTTTATGGTTATTTGCTAAATGCCAAAAGGGGAGAAATTTTGGTATATTCTATATTTTTTTTGTATCTGTATCTGTGCTTTGGGGAGAATATTTTTTATCAGGCCAACAGGATTCAAAGCAATGTTTACGGGAGAGCTATTGCTAGCTCGGCGCTGATTACGGAGGAGCTATGCCATTGCTCTTAAATGTGTCCAGGTATGAATATTGAATATATAACTATCATTTTGTCAATTATCAATATAGGGGAGATTGTTGACACAAAATCACAGTCAACCAAATATTGATAAAATTGACTATATGATACTTGTGATAATTCAATACGACACATGAAGACAACATTCAGTACAAGCCAGACGACAGCTCGCTCCTGCAATGCAACATATCTTTGAGTCTGTATTTTGCAATTTTATTGAGTCTAGACTTATGTAAACTAAGCTGTGCTGAGCATCTAAGACTTAACCTATACCCATACCTCAAAATCAAAAGCTCCACACAAATCAAAATAAGCCAATTTACCCATTGACCCATTCTGTGCTCTGGAGACAGAGTTCGGGCCGAACTCTGCCTCCTAAAAATCAGCACCCTAATTTTTAGGGTTGGTTGGTTGTAAGTTGTCTAACGGCCAAATTTTTGAAAATTCTAACCAGAATTCTGGCCGAATTCTGCCTACATGATATCCTATAAATAGGTCATGAATTCTCTCATTTTTAATCATCCAATCTTCTCATCTCTTCTCTCTAAAGCTCTATACAAGCCATACCCTTCTTCATCTACTAGCCACAAGCTCCCTAAGCCTCAAGTGCTCAGTACTTTTCAGTTAGGAGTTTGTGCAAGAGTTCAAAAAGTCGCTTGAAAAATTTCAAGCATCGCCACTGCGATCTTTGTAAGAAGTTGACGTGCTCTTCTGAAGAAAAGGCACGGGGTGTAACTACTATTTCACAAATAGTGGATTTAATCCTGAGCTAGAGTTCTCAGGCCTGGACTAGTCCTCCACGAGGGAAACCAGGTTAAAAATTGGCTGTGTTTGCGTATGCTTTCTTGCTCCTTATTTATTTCTGTATTTACTCTGATTACTTTCAGTTTGTGAAAGAGTTTAATTTTTAATTGGCTACTATTGTTATAAACTCTATTCACCCCCCTCTAGAGTTGCCATCTTTTCTTCAACATGATCCTAGATATCTCAGTCTCAGACAAGAAGTAAAGTACAAGAATATGATCATCATGCATATAAGACAGTAAAGCGTCCCAAACCATAATATATAGATGATCATGAAGCTAGTCATACAAAATGAAGAACTAGCAAGACTAAGTAATACATTATCAGCTCTAGCTGTCGTCTAGAAATATAACATCATGTCTAAGACCGTAGGCCAAATGTCAAGTCCAAAACCCGAGCTAAACACGTGCTCGGTGGCTAAACGCCTCAAAAGAATATGTACAGAAAAGAGTGGGTAAGAGAAAGAACACCCACTCAAGTCCCCTGGTACTCCGGGTGGTCACCATCGAGAGGAAGGTCTGGAAGATCCTCGGGCTCCTCAACTAGATCTGGTCAATGCAAAACCAGTGGGGTCAGAACCCCAATAGCAAGTACCACAAGGAAGCCAAACTTATGAACTAAAACCAGCATACAATTCATAGCAACGGATAGAGACAAAAATAAGTAAAAATAAATCGAGACTCGTGCACTACCAATGCACTTATCCCGAGAATAGGAAAGACAATGAATAAAACAACATGTAGCATAAGGTAAAGGACATGTGACAAAATGTAAACTGTGTACATGTAAGGAAAAGGAAGCATGTGAACATGAAAGATAAACTAGACATGTGAGCATGTTAAGTAGTCGGGACATGTAAGCATGTTAGATAACTGGAACATGTGAGCATATGGTGAAGCCGAGCATGTAGTAGAAAGAATAGCATGTAAGGAATGACAGGAAGCTAAGTACTACAATAAGATAAACTGGAGCAAGACTAGACTAGACAAGAATGGACTCCATCCATCAATCACGGCCAAGCAATGATTTACGGCTTGATACTTTAGCTAACTAGGGTTGCCACAATACTAATTAATAACAAATGCAAGTCTGAGAATTCCAAGTCCAGCACCTGCCTGCTACTACCTGAATGATCCAAGCAAAAAGAAAAGAAGTATAGCAGACACCCTGTAGTAAGATACATATGTCCTAAAGAGGTGCCCCACTCGACGGTGTGCTGGAAGAGTGCTCATCATGACAGATAGCTCTAAATCCCAAGTATATATATATATTTATAGGGCCAAGATCAAAGGGGCAACAGGTAACTGGAAAATTCTCAATGATCTAAGTAATCAAGCTAGTTGTTTAGTCCTTAACATTTTCTTGTTGGATTCCGGGTGTGGCATTCTGCAGAATCGATCTTAGAAATGAGACATGCAAGACTGGACAAGACAAGCAAGATTGTGCACTACAACAAGCTACAATAAGCCACAACAAGATATGACAATATCAAGACAAGAGTGCGCTACGACGAGCCACTATCAAGGAGCAAGACATGTACTGGAATCAAGAGTGCGCCATGACAGGCCACTATCATGTAAGCAAGAAAAGACATGTTCAAGAGTGCACCACGACGGGTCACTGTCAAGTAAGCAAGAAGGCATGACAACAATTATCATAGCTTGTAAGAAAGAATCTATCAAAAGACATATCATGGCATGTGGAGAAGAATAATCAAGGCTAAGTACATTTCATAAAATGGTTGAACATGTGCTAGTATCAAGTCTATATAGGGTGTACAATCATTATCTAACTGAGCAAGATCATCTTATCATGTTAAGAAATCATTATAGTCGAAGAAAATATCAAAAGCGGACAAAAATGGGCCAAAACGGGCAAAAACAGACTAAAACAGCATAAAACGGCATACCGGCGGTATACTGCGGCATACCAGTGGTATACCGGCCTAAAGACAGAAGGTTTCTGGGGCAAAAACTGGCATACCGGCGGTATACTGCGGCATATCGGTGGTATACCGTTTTTCCAAACAGCAACAAAATCCAGATTTTTGCCAAAACTTGTTTCGGCCATAAAAATTTCGTTTTAAATCGAAATTCGGATTTTCAAAAGTCAAAATTGCATAGAATTGAATTTTCTACAACATGGAACTATTAGATTTCAAAAATTCAAAGGTTTGATAGGTCAATATCTCAAAATACTCCAAAACAGAGGTTCTCGGAACACCGAAACGAGTCTCGACTGCCACCGAACTCAAAATCCAAGTATACTAGCTAGGTAAGGACCCCATATATGTATATGTGACCAAGATCCATGATGATAACTCTATTATCACTCTTGATACCAAGTTTTCTACTAAGTCACTATTGGGTTTTAACAGAAAATCAAATCTTGCTTAAATGAATATTTTTGGAAACATGCACATATACGAGAATCATCAGAAAAACACATTTAACAAAATGAATTTAGAAAAATTCTAAGCATTTATACCAAGGAAAACAAAAATGACAATAGATTACTATTGTTCAAGAATTTGGCAAGATGTACTTGCCTAGGTTAAGCTCCAAGCCTAATCTTCTACTCCACCACCAAGAGGGGTACGAAACCACACTCTAGCCCTCGAGGCCAAGCTCTTGGCAAGCTCCAAGGGAAGAGAAAGGAAGAAGAAATGAAGAGAGAGTGAAGAGAATGAAAAGAGAGAGGGGAGAGAAAGTGAAGTAGTTTATATATAAGGGGAGAATTAATCTTAGCCGTTGGATCATGATCCGTGTGAAAATCTAGGTCAATCATGGCCATTCAAACAAAACCAATTGTCCATTGGATAATAGAGTGCATGTACACTATTCACAAAAACATCTAAGCACTATTCATCAAAATATCCAAAACACTATTTACGAAAATATCAGAAACACTATTCATAAAAGTATCAGAAACCGAAAATATCTAAAGTGTAGAAAACATGTTCGGGCGGTATGCCGTCGGTATACTCCGGTATACCGGCGGTATGTCGATCAAGAAGAAAACCTATAGTTTTAGAAAAATTTAAAGCATTCCGGAAACCAAGAAAATACGAAATACAGTGTAAAAATATGTATCCGTATATAAATACCAATACTGTGAGACGAGTCTCACAGTGTGTGCCCAGTGGAGAGCTTCGGGAGTAGGTTATGCAGGAGGCCTACCGTTCTCAGTACTCTATGCATCCAGGTGCAAACAAGATGTATAAAGATCCGAGGGAGCATGTATGGTGGTGTGGAATGAAGCGGAAGGTAGCACGCTTCGTCGCTAGATGCTTGGTCTACCAGCAGGTGAAGGCAGAGAGACAGAGGCCAGGAGGTTTGTTGCAGCCGTTGTCCATTCCAGAGTGAAAGTGGGAGCACATCACGATGGACTTTGTTTCGGGATTGCCGCGTACACCAGGAGGAAAAAACGTGATTTGGGTCATCGTAGACAGGTTGACCAAATCAGCTCACTTTTTGTCATTTAAAGTGGGTACATCTACAGAGAGGCTAGCTGTCACGACCCGCACCCAGTTTAGGGGCACGAGCACGTGGGTACGTCCAGCCTACGCCGCAGTATCGATGGTAGTACGCTGTAAAGGTTATCTAGAATATATGGAATCTAAGACACAATAATATAACCTGTCATCTCCGCACGGAGGAATATAACCACAACTCAATCACATAATTCTAAGGAAGATAAACACGATGATAAAGATAAAGATAAAGATAAAGATAAAGATAAAGATGAGATAAATAGTCTAAAATATTGCCGAGCCACAATCACAAGTTTAGAGACCAAGACATAAAACAATATCCCAAAATAAATACTACAAGTCTCAAAGTATCAAACTGGAATGTAATCAAGACAAAATCTAGGTGAACTAGGTCGCTACTGGCGGTACGTCCTCTACGAGCACCGGGTCCACAGGCTGGTCCTGGTCGTAGGCTCCATCTATGCCAAACCCGTAGTAGGTCGGGCAATCTGTATCTAAATCCTCTGAAAAACAACGAAGGTTATCTTGTCAGGATATGAGCAAGTACAAATGCCAACAGCAGTTCTATATGAATTGACAAATACTATAAGAGACAATCATAATGAAATACAAGATGGAATATCAAGACTGAAAGTAAAACGGTACAAAAGAACTGGATATCATGTCATGTGTGAGATATAAGATAAAACTGGAATATAAATAAATGGAAAGTAATCTGCGGTATGATGTAAACATAAAAATAAAGTGCCATGAGATATTAGAGCGTTATGTGATCGGCTTGGGTCAAGATCAGGTTATTCCATTTGACCGGCTATGCACAGGTAGTATAGTAGTATAGGGATCAGGCCGGCCAAAATGGAAATCTATGCACAAGTAGTATAAGGTCAGGCTACATCCTACGTGTGGTGAGGGTGGAGCTATGCACACGTGATAAACAAGTAGGGGTAATGATCACATAACCTCTAATAACTCCTCCATCCCCGAGTAGTATAATGAATCCAGACATGACAGGTCACGACACGGGATTCGAAGAGCAGGGGGCCATCCCACTCCCAAATCGGTGTCTATACAAGTACAAGAAACAAATACCGAACAATGTACTCATATACCAGGTAAACCAGGAATGACATCTCATGACGAGATTTACGTATACTAGTCCGTGTATCCTCGTATCGAGAATCAAGTATAACACTACAACTGAATCGGATATAGTAGATATCAAGACAATAAAAACTATCAGAGAATGTACTCGCCTGTCGTTCTGAGCTGAAAAAATCGAAACTACAACCCACTCAATGAGCCACGAACAGTCAACTCGCACAACTGTATCCTAATGCTGAAACAGACATTACCAACATTCTCAGAATGGTCAAATTAGCTAGAAACGCCTATCCATAAGTCCAATTCTGGATACATGGGCAAAACGGTAATTTTGGGTCAAAATGGTGTCCGCCGTTGGATCCACTTTGCACCTAAAAACGTGCCAGAATCTACGGTCTCCAAAGTCATCAAACTATATGTCTACAGGTCCGATTTGACGAGATGTACCTAACCGTATGTCCAAAGTTGGATTCCGGTGGGCCGTGCACAAATTCACCCGTTGAGTGGGATTGTGGACCAGCCAAAATGGCATCCCGATCAACGGTCTCAGAATCAGACCAAACTTGGCATGCAGGACCTGAAAAATGATATGGTCCTGTTGGCACAAGTTTCGTCTCGATATGATGAGCGTGCACAAAGTAATTGACAAATTTTGAAAAAGTCCGATACGAAAAAGTTCGACGGATATGGCTCAAATTTGTCGCGCACACGCAACCAATTTAAATTCCGCCAAAGTCCATACGTCCACGAAGTCGATACGCACCTTTCGATGCTTTTAGTTTGCGCCACGTCGCCCGTATTGACGGGACGGACGGTGTACCGGGACAATTTTTCTAAAAATTCACTTTTGAAAATCAGTTTTTTTCCAACTTCACAAATAATAACTTCCTGTACAGTGCATGAAATTTAATTCTACAAAAAGGGTTTTAAAGCCCTATAGGTTGTCTACAAGTCTCTTCAAACCGATTTTGAAAACTCGCAACACGCTGGTCGTAAATCGGCCACAAAGTTGGGGTTTCACGACAGTTTCTAAACCCAGAAAATAAAGTTTTT
The DNA here is from genome assembly GCA_029216955.1 of Iris pallida. Taxonomy (NCBI): domain Eukaryota; kingdom Viridiplantae; phylum Streptophyta; class Magnoliopsida; order Asparagales; family Iridaceae; genus Iris; species Iris pallida. The sequence continues at coordinate 5,505,129 of JANAVB010036418.1, read as the reverse complement.
TCTCGATTTTGGAACTCATTTTTTGTCGCACATGGCACGAATCGGCATAAACTATTTGAAGAGAATTAAAGGAGTATATGTTAGGATCATACCGGAAGAAACGACTCGGAAATTGATCGAGCGTGCGCGGTGAAACGTCGCTCCGAAGTTGGTTCCGCGGTGCTCGCTGCTGCTGTCAAACACGCGTGTGCGCGCACGTGTTCCGGCCACCGATGGCGGCTCCGACGGTCGTGGTGGCGGCGCTGGGTCGTCGGGAAGGCGGCGGGGGTATGTCGGCGCTGGGTTTGTGTTAGGTTTTCTGTAAAAAATCTCTCTCTCTCTCTATAAATATATATGTATAATTATATACATACGGGTTAAAGGGAACCCATGGGGCCGTCGGGTTTAAACATGGAAAGGGGAGGGGGACAGTTTGTTAGCAGCTACTGCTGCGAGTTCTTTTTGTGTGCGTGTGTGTTTTTGTGTTTCTTTGTTTCTTTTTTGTTTCTTTTTTTTTTCTTTTCTTTCTTTCTTTCCTTTCCTATATATATATATATATATATATATATATATATATATATATATATATATATATATTATATATTATATATATACACACACATACATACATACATATATACATGCATACATACACACCTACATATATCTATACACATATACGTATATTTATTTATATAAAATAACCCCATTAATATAAATATATATATATTTATATATATATATATATCCCATAAATGAAATATTACCTAAATATTTATAAATAAAATCAGAATTTATTTATAAACAAAACTAAATATTTTATTTTATTTATATATTAAATATATTAAACTTTTATAAATAAAAACTCTATCAGTAAAATACTTATTTAAATAATAATATAAAAACACTAACAATAATATTTAAATAATATTAAAAAATGAAATAATGTAAATGACCGTATTAGCCCTATTCAGGAAAGTGGGGGTGACAAATCTACCCTCCTAAAAAAAATTGTCCTCAAAATTAGAGCAAACTAGCACGATAACAGTAGCAAGAAAAAAAGAAGAAAAAAAATACCTCAAGGCTCGAAGAGATAAGTGTAACGCTCCCGCATCTCGTCCTCCCTCTCCCAGGTAGACTCTCCTGGAAAGTGATGCCTCCATACGACATGAACCAAAGGAATAGCTTGGTTCCGGAGCACCTTCTCACGACGATCTAGAATCTTCACAGGCTGCTCTGGATAGCGGAGAGTAGGCCCCACCTCTAACTCGGAGTGATCCAATACGTGACTAGGGTCTGCCACGTACCGTCTCAACTGCGACACATGGAACACGTTATGGACTCCCTCGAGCATAGGCGGCAAGTCTAGTCGATAGGACAATGCACTGACCCTTCCAAGAATAGTGAAAGGTCCGATGAAGCGTGGACTAAACTTCCCGTCTCGGCCAAAATGAATCGTGCCCCGTGTCGGAGAAATCCTCAGGAACACCATATCGCCAACCTAGACACAAGACAAGACTCAATACAAGACCCTAAAGCAAACAATCACAAACAAGCACAAACTGAAACAAATACTAACCTCGAACTCTAACGGTCTCCGGTGGCTACCGGCCCAATGCCGCTGTCTATCTTGAGCCACCCGAAGTCTATCCCTGATCAACTTAACCTTCTCTGCTGCATCCACCACCATCTTCGGGCCAAGCAAAACTCTCTCACCGACATCGTCCCATGACAAAGGAGTGCGACATCTCCGTCCGTATAGAGCCTCAAATGGCGACATCTCTATACTGGCCTGATAGCTGTTGTTGTAAGCAAACTTTACCAGGTTGTAACCCCTCTTCCCAAAATTTTGATAATATTTATTTATTTATTTATTTATTTATTTATTTGAACTCAATAGTGATTATTAGAGTTTTTGATAAATAATCATTTAGCTAATTATTACGGTAGATAATTTTAGCCATGATAGACTTTTGGAGTACACGGTGATTAGAAATCGTGGCACGGATAGTGCAATGGCGTGCTTTGACTCGTGTATTAGCCCTGGTCGGGAAGGTCGGGCCATAGTGGTGTCATAACTAGGAAAACCAAGCCAAGTTACGACTTAACCCTTACCGAAGTTTTATTTATTTATTATTTATATTATTGAGTTTTTAGGAAAAATCGGTTGTACCATTTTAGCTCGGACTGGACCGAACAGAGCCCAAGCCCATGTAGTCATGCGGTATGACCAATGACATTCGTGTTGATGGAATTTTGGGTATGAGGGTGTTGTATTTCGTGTTAATGATTTAATAAATATTTTCTAAAGTATTCGTTAATTTAAATATTATAAATATCATCGTTTGTATACAGTGGGCCTTTGTACATTTTGAGATTATTAGACTGCGCATAATGGTATTTATACACCATTAATATTTTATTGAATTTCGTTATAGTTATTATTATTTTATTGAGGCTATTTAATAATATTATTTTATTGTTATTGGTTATATTAATTTTTTTGTCGAGTAAATATTATTATATGTATAGTCATATATAGATACACATATAGGGTCTACCCCAGGAATAGATAGCATTGGGGGTTTATTTTAGATTTTATAGAAAATATTGTATAAGATATATGTATATAAATAGATACATATATATATATATATATATATTCAATGGCATATATAGTGATATATATAATAGAAATATATATATATATATATATATATATATATATATATATATATATATATATATATATATATATATATATATATATGACAGATATATAGTGATATATATATATATATATGATAGGTATATATAAAGTAATATATATAAAAGATATATATATATATATATATATATATATATATATATATATATATATATATAGTGATATATATATAAATAGATAAAAGAATAGATAAGAAAAGAAAACAAAAGAAAAAAAAGAAAAGAACTAGCCAGCCAAATAGGCCACTGGTCCATACGCAAACCTTCCTAAGCCAAAGTACAATTTTTCCACCCCCACAACTTTTGCTAAAGCACAGCAAACCCAGCCAAGTCGAGCGGCATCCCCGCAAATCCGAAAAAACTCGAGCCCTGTTCTCTTTCGATTCATCGTGTATATATACACGCATGCTTATGCGAATTTTGTGGAAACCCTAGACCCGCGCGCCCTTCCCCACCTGTGCGCGCCGCTGCTGCGCCCCCGCGGGATGGCCGGCGGTCGCCGGGCAAGGCCGCGCACGGCCACGAAGACTGCGCGCAAATACAAACGACAACAGCAGCAACGTATCGAGGCTTTTCCGTACGACGTTTTCTCCGCCATCACTCCACCATCTTCCGAACTAATTTCGCAGGTCAGATCCCCATGTGACCCTCTTCAAGCATCTTTAAGTAGATTGTTTTATTTCGCATCGAACACGACGAAATACGATTCCAAAGATCGACGAAAACAGCGTTGATATGCGCTGTTTATAACAGTTTCGAGGCTGATTTGGAAGACAATTCTTAGCCGAACCATCGACAGTTTTGAAAATCTATTTGAAGGAAGTCCTAGACAACATATAGGGCTTTCCAACCCTTTTTGTGGATTTGGAAATCATCGACTACGTGTCGAGAAATCCGATCCCGAAGTTCACCAAAAATCTGTTTTGAAAATCACAAAATCCTTCAATACGACGTGCGTTCCGCCACTTCGGGCGACGTAGTCGCGAACCGAAAGCATCGAAAGGTGCGTATCGGCTTCGTGGTCGTGTGGGCTTTGGCAGAATTCAAATTGGTCGCGTGTGCGCGACGAATTTGATACGTATCCGTCGAAATTCTCCGTATCGGCCTCCGTGCAAGTTTCTCAATTACTTCGTGCACGCTCGTCAGATCGAGACGAAACTTGTGCCAACAAGACCGTATTGTTTTTCTGGTTCTGTATGCCAAGTTTGATCCGATTCTGATACAGTAGATAAAATTACCGTTTTACGGGCCCCACGGTCCCACTCAACGGGCAATTTTGTGCACGGCCCGCCGGAATCCAACTCTGGACATACGGTTAGATTTGTATCGAAAAATCGGATCCGTAGACATGTAGTTTGACAACTTTAGGGACCGTTGACTCTGGCATACTTTTCGGTGCAAAGCGGGTCCAACGGCGGGCACGGTTTTGGCCCAAAATTACCGTTTTGCCCCTGTGTCCAGAATTGGACTTAAGGACAGGCAATCCTAGCTAATTTGACTATTTTGAGATCATTGGTATTGTCTATTTCAGCATTCGGAGACTGTTGTACGGGTTTTTGACTATTGTGGCACATTGAGTAGTTCAGACAGTCGGTTTCACCAGCAGAGGACCACAGGCGAGTACAGTTTATTGTCTGCATTTCGATTATTGATTTTCACTATATTTCATTGGTTGGCCATTGGTTATGTAATTATTTTCTATTATAAATTGTTGAGTCGGAAATGAGAAGTACCAAGGATGTGTGATCTGACCATAGCCCGTGTTTATTTTCTGCAAGTAGACATTGTAGCCCGTATTTATTTTCTGCAAGTAGACATTGTAGCCCGTATTTATTTTCTGCAAGTAGACATTGTAGATCGTGTTTATTTCTGCAAGTAGACCTCGTAGACCGTGCGGTGTAGTACCCCAGACCGATCACATATCAAAGGTACTTCTAGTAGTTGGGGAAAGTATTTGGTGTCTATTTATTTACTATTGGTTTTCCATATTTACTGTTTATTTTCAAACTCATGATTTATGTCTAACCTTTGTCTTATAGTCATTTTCTTTATTTGAAATTGCATTCAGTGAATTGTGCTCGTTCCATTCCTGACTGGAAACCAACATTTTCAGGTTTGCCGTGGATCTACTTAGCTTGGGGAGTGACGGGAATACTTGCAGCCAGGAGCCTAGAGACTAGCTAGATAGTTGAGTTGGAGTCATTCTATAATTGTACAAGTTTATATTTTCTGCAATTGTAAAACTTGTGATCTTTATAAATTAAATTAATTTTGTGAATGAGCATTATTTGTGATTTTGATCTTCATGACCGTGACAGCGTTCTACCGCCGACACTGCGGCGTAGGCTGGCTTGGACACGTCTCGTATCCGTTTAAAAAAAAATGGGTGCGGGTCGTGACAAGTTTTTGTGGTGGCCCATACAGGTCAATTTTTGCAAATCATGCGAACTCGTGATAGTACTTAAGTTAGTCGTACTATTGCGAGCCTGCGACTAGAAATGCTCATTCACGAATTAGAAATTAATTTAATTTGCGAGAATGACTAGGACTAAGAGTCCCTTATACAAATTTACCGATAGGTAGTCTAGGCCATGCAATGTAGATAAGGAGTTATTAATTTTGATAGTTTATCAGATCCCTATAGGTACACTATTATCTCTTGATATGACAATGTAATCTAATTTGGATAGATTATCTCATTGGAAAGGCAGGGCTTCATAGAATTAATGATCTAACATTGATAGATTATTTAATTTATTCTTTTGCCTCTTTAGATATCGCCACCATATCTTAGCCCGAATTACCTGTTTAGTTCCTTTTTGCCCTAAGAATTATTTTTATATAATTTTTGATTACGTTAACCATATACGAAACTCGAGTTAGTTTCGAATGAAAGTTTTTCTCAAATGTTTGAATACACATGGAATAGATATTAGAATATTTGTATTTCCTTGACTTCAGTTACTTCCTCCATTTATTGTAGGGTTGCGATTGATAGATACTTACGCTTTATTTCATAGTCAACATGTTTCAATCTCTAGAAGCTCATAAATTCTTACAGATATAGTTAAAGGAATGTTAGTTAACTCATAATGGCAGGACAGCAGCGCACTGTCGCCATTTAACTGAATTTTGGAAACTATGGATTCACTGTAGCCAGCAGCGCACTGGCGGGACACAACCCCTAGAGGTGAAATTAGTTTAAGAAAATATAGGTGATAGGATATTGCCAAAACTATGGCTAGTTGTCCTCTTTGATCGTAGTTACCTTTGGGTCATTATTGGATAGAATTAAGAAGTGTTTGATTTTGTATCATGTTTGAGTCGCGAAACCAAGAGTTTACCACCGCCCGGGTATACGGACGAGGCATAATTCTCGGTGAAATGACTTCAGACGTGATTACAAGTTTAGGGTACTATAGAGGATAGGACCGTGCCATGTATGTCCTATAAGATACAAAGCCAATAGTAGTAGAAGTTTGTAAGTTTGGTAGCATGTCTCCCAACCTAGCACTCTGTTTGATCCTCGTGATCTATTGATGAGGAAATTGACTGACACTAATAGGTTACATAGAATATAGAATTCAGAAGTATATAAACCATTAGTCGACCAAGGCCTTAAGGGTAAGATGATAGTGGGATGTCTATAGAAGCAAGAACACCAGGTGAAGTTTGATTCCCTCTAAACTCGAACTACTTGTGCCTCTTCTCAAAAATCTCGCGTACTGGAATCTTGACTATCTTGACCAACGCTGCTATTACAGCCTAGTTTTTGCAAGCTTACTCTGTTCTCGAGCTTGATTCGAGGCATATGTTTAGTGGGGACGCCTGCTAACTTATTGTCTAAATCAGAATCAGTGTATTATGGTCTGATCAACCATGATGCATTTGGTTCGCTCTTCATTTAACTACACTACGTGGATGGAGATATATAGGTATCTAGGATATCATCCGCGACTGCTTTGATAATTCTTTTTGAATTATATGTTCGCCCTTGAATCACGAAATTGTATTCAGTAACATCTTCCTTGAATTCTTTATTATTTTTGTCTTTCACCGATTTGGAAAGACGAAAGCTCGTGATAGTAGAGAGATACCGAGTATCCCCATGGCTATGATAATGGTAGGCACAAGTGTAGCTACCATTGGCCAGTTATGTGATTGAGTTACTCTTCTCCCATCGACCCTCAAACTACTATTAAGACTTTCGAGCCATCTGCATTTGAGAATGATTAGGGTTTTACCCTTAGTCGTAATGCCAACCCAGGAGACTATTTCTATTCTCAAGAAACAATTCATTGTGTCTCTAAATATTTTCTTGAATATTGCCTTTACTTTCAACCCTTATGCCTTGACTCAACCGTCCCTCGACCAAAGCCCACAGTTTAGACATGAGATGAATAGACAAGGCTAGGGACAATAATTTACCGTGACTATGGTAGACATTCATCCCGAGATTGGTTTCCAACAAGTATTACCCTAGTCACGTAAATTTTATCATTAAAGCCTAACTAGTACGGGAACCCCACAGTCACTAGCTTAGCCAATACCGTAGCTTAAATACCCTGTCATATTATGACCTACCAGTTGTCAACAGCAATGCATGATCACTACAACTCATGTATACTGTGGACAAACATGTCATTCTATTTTCTCGACCATGTGTCATTGTACCCACTTATTTTCCAAATATTGAGGAACGATCTTTGACTTGACTTAGATCTACCATATTCCGTTATATCGTACCTTATTCTTTATTATCGAGAATCGAGGTGCGATATCCTGACATTGAAATCCTTCTAACCTCATTATTCCTAAGACCATGCCCTAACTTCTAAGGTGGTTAGACTGTAAGCCTTCCAAAATTTTGGATATACAAGGATTACCGATTGATTAGAATAACTTCCATTAGGATGATGATTAGTGCCCTTGGACTCCCACTTTTCATTTAGATCATTTTGTGTCCCCGCCGTGTCATTAATATTCGGAGCACGAGGCCAGTTGTTACCTTCCAACAAATTTCACATACAAGATTTAGACGAGTCCACCTTCATCTAGGTATATCATGTCCCACTCAAACCCGTCCCCTTGTACTCTATTTTTATGGCACGACTTTCAGGACAAAATGACTAACTATAACCCTTACCACAACACCGGTATACTTTTCGACTTCCACTAGAACCTCAACCTTGACTCAGTTCATTCGACCCAATATATGGTGGTGACCTACTCGAAGCCCACTACGCACATGCCACTATTGTGCCACTTGATAGAGATCTCTTGTGCTACTTAAACACAAAAGTCACCGAAGGCGTATTTTGGGGCTTATGAACCTAACTAACCAACCTGACTGGCAACTAGTTCAATCACTTGGGAGGAATCCTATTCTAGGTTAGCCTAACCTAGTAGAAATAGTTTTAACGTAGGGATCTTGTCCAGTCCATATAGATTAGAATCCAAGGATCATGCAACCAACGATTGATGTCCAATCAAGGAACCCTTTAAGACCAGTAAAACTCCTCTATATATACCACCATAATTGGACTATAAAACCGGACTACTTGAAAGAGGTCCCTTTTACCTATTATGTAATCTCCACCTCTTAGAATGCAGGGTCATCCGTAACCATTATTCCACCTACCTGGAAGTCGCGATACAATTTTGTATTGCATTTATATTCCTTGCTTGTGTGTTTAAATAACCACAAAAAAGATCACAATCTTGATTTCTCAAATTTTGTTCTATTACGGAACCTGTATAGAATTTCGAGAACAGAATTTCTGTATTTCACGTTTGCATGTCCCTCTAAGAAATGAAGGGTTTTGATTTATCAAGTGACTGGACTAGAGTAGCCCAATCTAGCAAAATAAGTAAATGGTTTATAAATTTTCCTTCGGGCTGTATCATTGATACTCTCTACCACTCTGGAAACTCCATATTCGCTCTCGATTATTTTTTCTTATCTTCCTGTCCTTCCTATTGTAGAGTGACGAATGGTCATGTTTATTGGAAATTATTGATATTCTCAACTACTTGTACAGATTTGTTGTTTGTTACAGATTTGTTGCTTGTTAAATTTTGGTTGCTGGATAAATAAGAGAGGATTATAGATTCCATATGCAGTAGATATATATATACATATATACTGGTAGCAATTTTTAGCAATTAGATGGAGGATTATAAGGTTTTAGTGACATAGCTTTGCGGGAGTAGTGTGATCAAAGGTGGGTAGAAATCCTCGAGATTTTTGTAGTTGCCAAAATGGCCAAGGAGAAGGATATAAACTATTTTTGAGGAATTAAATTCGAAGAGATTAAGGTAATGATAGATTTCTTTTTGAATTTAATGAATAGTTACGAATTAGAATTTCGAGGACGAAATTATATTTAAGGTGGATAGATTTGTAACCCCACTTCCCAAAATTTTGATAATATTTATTTATTTATTTATTTATTTATTTATTTATTTATTTAAACTCAATAGTGATTATTAGAGTTTTTGATAAATAATCATTTAGCTAATTATTACGGTAGATGATTTTAGCCATGATGGAATTTTGGAGTACACGGTGATTAGAAATCGTGGCACGGATAGTGCAATGGCGTGCTTTGACTCGTGTATTAGCCCTGGTCGGGAAGGTCGGGCCATAGGGGTGTCATAACTAGGAAAACCAAGCTAAGTTACGACTTAACCCTTACCGAAGTTTTATTTATTTATTATTTATATTATTGAGTTTTTAGGGAAAACTGGTTGTACCATTTTAGCTCGGACTGGACCGAACAGAGCCCAAGTCTATGTAGTCATGCGGCATGACCAATGACATTCGTGTTGATGGAATTTTGGGTATGAGGGTGTTGTATTTCGTGTTAATAATTTAATAAATATTTTCTAAAGTATTCGTTAATTTAAATATTATAAATATCATCGTTTGTATACAGTGGGTCTTTGTACATTTTAAGATTATTGGACTGCACATAATGGTATTTATACACCATTAATATTTTATTGAATTTTGTTATAGTTATTATTATTTTATTGAGGCTATTTAATAATATTATTTTATTGTTATTGGTTATATTAATTTTTTTGTCGAGTAAATATTATTATATGTATAGTCATATATAGATACACATATAGGGTCTACCCTAGGAATAGATAGCATTGGGGGTTTATTTTAGATTTTATAGAAAATATTGTATAAGATATATGTATATAAATAGATACATATATATATTCAATGGCATATATAGTGATATATATAATAGAAATATATATATATATATAGTGATATATATATGATAGGTATATATAAAGTAATATATATAAAAGATATATATATATATATATATATATATATATATATATATATATATATATATATATATATATATATATATATATATATATATATATAGTGATATATATATATAGTGATATATATATAAATAGATAAAAGAATAGATAAGAAAAGAAAAAAAAAGAAAAAAAAAGAACTAGCCAGCCAAATAGGCCACTGGTCCATACGCAAACCTCCCTAAGCCCAAGTACAATTTTTCCACCCCCACAACTTTTGCTAAAGCACAGCAAACCCAGCCAAGCCGAGCGGCATCCCCGCAAATCCGAAAAAACCCGAGCCCTGTTCTCTTTCGATTCATTGTGTATATATACACGCATGCTTATGCGAATTTTGTGGAAACCCTAGACCCGCGCGCCCTCCCACACACGTGCGCGCCGCTGCTGCACCACCGTGGGATGGCCGACGGTCGTCGGGCAAGGCCGCGCACGGCCACGAAGACTGCGCACAAATACAAACGACAGCAGCAGCAACGTTTCGAGGCTTTTTCGTACAACGTTTTCTCCGCCATCACTCCACCATCTTCCAAACTAATTTCGCAGGTCAGATCCCCATGTGACCCTCTTCAATCCTCTTTAAGTAGATTGTTTTATTTCGCATCGAACACGATGAAATACAATTCCAAAGATCGACGAAAACAGCGTTGACATGCGCTGTTTATAACAGTTTCGAGGCTGATTTGGAAGGCAATTCTTAGCCGAACCATCGACAGTTTTGAAAATCCATTTGAAGGAAGTCCTAGACAACATATAGGGCTTCCCAACCCTTTTTGTGGATTTGGAAATCATCGACTACGTGTCGAGAAATCCGATCCCGAAGTTCACCGAAAATCTGTTTTGAAAATCATAAAATCCTTCGATACGACGTGCGTCCCGCCACTTCGGGCGACGTGGTCACGAACCGAAAGCATCGAAAGGTGCGTATTGGCTTCGTGGTCGTGTGGGCTTTGGCAAAATTCAAATTGGTCGCGTGTGCGCGACGAATTTGATACGTATCCGTCAAAATTCTCCGTATAGGCCTCCGTGCAAGTTTCTCAATTACTTCGTACACGCTCGTCAGATCGAGACAAAACTTGCGCCAACAAGACCGTATCGTTTTTCTGGTCCTGTATGCCAAGTTTGGTCCGATTCTGAGACAGTAGATAAAATTACCGTTTTGTGGGCCCCACGGTCCCACTCAACGGACGATTTTGTGCACGGCCTGCCGGAATCCAACTCTGGATATACGGTTGGGTTCGTATCAAAAAAACCGGATCCGTAGACATATAGTTTGACGACTGTAGGGACCGTTGACTCTGGCATACTTTTCGGTGCAAAGCGGATCCAACGGCGGACACCGTTTTGGCCCAAAATTACCGTTTTGCCCCTGTGTCCAGAATTGGACTTAAGGACAGGCAATCCTAGCTAATTTGACTATTTTGAGATCATTGGTATTGTCTATTTCAGCATCCGGAGACTGTTGTATGGGTTTTTGACTATTGTGGCACATTGAGTAGTTCAGATAGTCAATTTCACCAGCAGAGGACCACAGACGAGTACAGTTTATTGTCTGTATTTTGATTATTGATTTTCACTATATTTCATTAGTTGGCCATTGGTTATGTGATTATTTTCTATTATAAATTGTTGAGTCGGGAATGAGAAGTACCAAGGATGTGTGATCTGACCATAGCCTGTGTTTATTTTCTGCAAGTAGACATTGTAGCCCGTGTTTATTTTCTGCAAGTAGACATTGTAGCCCGTATTTATTTTCTGCAAATAGACATTGTAGATCGTGTTTATTTTTGCAAGTAGACCTCGTAGACCGTGCGATGTAGTACCCCAGACCGATCACATATCAAAGGTACTTCTAGTAGTTGGGGAAAGTATTTGGTGTCTATTTATTTACTATTGGTTTTCCGTATTTACTGTTTATTTTCAAACTCATGATTGATGTCTAACCTTTGTCTTATAGTCATTTTCTTTATTTAAAATTGCATTCAGTGAATTATGCTCGTTCTATTCCTGACTGGAAACCAACATTTTCAGGTTAGCCGTGGATCCACTTAGCTTGGGGAGTGACGGGAATACTTGCAGCCAGGAGCCTAGAGACTAGTTAGATAGTTGAGTTGGAGTCATTCTATAATTGTACAAGTTTATATTTTCTGCAAATGTAAAACTTGTGATCTTTATAAATTAAATTAATTTTGTGAATGAGCATTATTTGTGATTTTGATCTTTATGGCCGTGATAGCGTTCTACCGTCGACACTACGGCGTAGGCTGGCTTGGACACGTCTCGTATCCGTTTAAAAAAAAATGGGTGCGGGTCGTGACACAGGTGAAGATGGTCCTCCCAAGATCCTCCAAAATCTAACACACAAGTGCGAAGCATATCCTCGAGTGTCTGGATGGTCTTCTCCGACTGACCGTCTGTCTGGGATGATACGCGGTACTGAACTTGAGCTGAGTGCCCAAGCTAGTATACAAACTCCTCCAGAAGTGGAAAGTGAAACGACTATCCCGATCCGAGACTATGCTCACCGAAACTCCGTGCAATCTGACTATCTGTCGCACATACATCTCTGCCAGCTTCTCCGTAGATAGTTCTATCTTGAAAGGCAAAAAGTGGGCTGATTTGGTCAATCTATCAACGATGATCCAAATTGCGTTTTCCCCCTGAAGATCGTGGAAGTCCATAGTGATGTGCTCCCACTTTCACTCAGGAATGGGTAGTGGCTGAAGCAGACCACCTGGCCTCTGTCTCTCGGCTTTCACCTGCTGGCACACTAAGCATCGAGATACAAACTGAGCTACCTCTCGCTTCATGCCATACCACCATACGTGCTCCCTAAGGTCTCTGTACATCTTGTTGGCTCTAGGATGCATAGAGTACTGGGAACGATGCACTTCCTGCAGAATCTCCTTCCGAAGATCTCCACTCGGAATGTACAATCTATTATCGTGCCTCAACGACCCATCTTCGGCTATAGAGAAATCGTCTAGCAATCCGACCTGCACCTGCTCCCTGATGCTCCTCAAGGTCACGTCATTAAACTGTGCTGATTTGACTCTGTCCATCAACGGAGATGAATCTGTAAACCCCACATCTGATCCTCCATGCCCGGAACGATCACCTCGATACCCAAACTATCCAGATCGGCCAATAGATGACGATCTGTCGTCAAATACATAGCGACTGGATACCTGCTCAAGGCATCTGCAACTATGTTGGCCTTTCCTGGATGGTACTGCAAAGAGATATCGAAGTCCTTCATCAACTCAAGCCAGCGCCTCTGTCTCATATTCAATTCCTTCTGGGTGAACACGTACTTCAAGCTCTTGTGATCCGTAAAGATCTCAACTCGCTCTCCGTACAGGTAGTGCTTCCACAGCTTCAAAGTAAAGATAACAGCTGCCAACTCCAGATCATGGGTAGGATAGTTCTTTTCATGAGGACGTAACTGCCTGGATGTATAGGCAATCACCTTCCCGTGCTGCTGAAGAATGCAACCCAAGCCCTTCCCAGAAGCGTCACTGTAGATCGTGAAACCACCAGTCCCAGATGGCAACGTCAAAATAGGAGTTGTAGTCAACCTCTTCTTCAGAACATCAAAAGTAGCCTGACACTCCTCGGTCCAGACGAACTCTACATCTTTTCCTGGTGAGTCAAGTCATCGGCTCTGCAATCCGAGAGAAGTCCTGAACGAATTTCCGATAGTAGCCTGCCAGACCCAAAAAGCTCCGAATCTCGACGCTTGAGCTCGGTGTGGACCAAGACTCAACTGCTGAAATCTTTTTTGGGTCCACTGAGATCCCATGTTCAGTCACAACATGACCCAAGAACTCTACCTTCTCCAGGAAAAACTCGTACTTCGACAGCTTCCCATACAGCTGCTCCTTCCTGAGAGTCTCTAGTACAATTCGCAGATGCTCCTCGTGCTCCTCCGGTGTCTTCGAGTAGATCAATATGTCATCTATAAAGACCACCACGAACTTGTCAAGGTACTGATGGAATATCTTGTTCATCAGGTTCATGAATACCGCTGGAGAATTGGTCAACCCAAATGGCATAACAGTGAACTCATACTGGCCATATCGAGTCTGAAAAGCCGTCTTTGGAATGTCCTCCTTCTTCACCTTCAGCTGATGGTAACCGGACCTCAAGTCTATCTTCGAGAATACCTTCGCGCCGCTCAGCTGATCGAACAAGTCGTCAATCTTCGGCAATGGGTACTTGTTCTTGATGGTGAGATTGTTGAGCGCTCTATAGTCGACACACATGCGTACCGTCCCATCCTTCTTCGGTACAAACAGAACAGGTGCGCCCCAAGGTGAAGAACTGGATCTGATGAATTCCTTGTCCTGCAGCTCGTCGACTTGCTTCTTCAGCTCTGCCAACTCGCTATTGTTGATCCTATAGACATGCTGCGAGACAGACTCAGCGCCCGACACCAAGTCTATAGAGAACTCAATATCCCTGTCTGGCGGCATTTCCAGCAACTCATCAGAAAAAACATCCAAGAATCTTGCTATCAATGGATGTGGCAATTCCTGTCCCGTCAACATAGCTCCACAAAAACCATCTCCTGGCTCAGCTGCTCCTTTGGCGAACTCAAACTCTGGCTCTTTCGGTTGTCTAAACAAAACTCTGTCTCCTCTATAGTATATACTAGCATGGTGTCTGCTCAACCAATCCATACCGAGTACCATATCGCAGCTCAGAAGGGACATTACGAGCAAGGACGCACTCAAATCTCGACCTCCTAGTGTAACTCTCCGCCCCTTGCAAATATTATTAACTAGGATAATGCCTCCCCCGGTCATAATCTTGCAAGTCCTACTCAGTGGTTCAGCAATAATATTGTGTCTAAGTACAAAAGAGACAGATACAAAACTATACGTAGCACCAGAGTCAAACAAAGCTAATACAGGAAATGAATCGAGTAGAACAGAACCTGCCACCACGTCTGCTATGGGCTCGGCCTCTTCGACCGTCTGTGCGAATGCCCTACCCTGAGCTGCTTCCCTCTAATGCTGGGCGAAACGCTACTGCTGGGTCAGAAGTGGCGGACCCCTCTGCTGAACAGCTGGTCCCACTGGAGCTCTAGCAGAAGGTGCTATATCCTGATCTCCCCGAGCTGGACGAGTAGGACAATCTCTCAACTGGTGGTCGGCCGCTCCACAGAATAGACAAACGCCCAACCTCTTTCTGTAGACCTCTCGGGTGTGCCCCGGCTTCCCACAAAAAGCATACTGTGGAATCTGCTTCTGCCCCTGCTGATGTTGTGCACGTGCTGGTGCCGGGTGCTGCTACTGGTGGAACGGCTTCTGCTGAGTCTGAGGTCGCTTGGCCGGTCCTGCACTGGAACCAGCACCCATAGCATCGCTACTCCTCTTGGGCCTGAGACCCAAGTCCTCTCCTACAATCTGAGCGTCCATCAGAATATCCTCAAGGGTCGCAGTACGACGCCCAGACGTGCGTGATCTGACGACGTGGTTCAGGCCCCTCCTGAACTTGCAGGCCTTTTCTCCAGCATCCTGAACCATGCCCGGAGCGAACCGGCTCAGACGGAAGAACTCCGTCGTGTACTCGTCCACAGACATGTTCTTCTGCACAAGTCCCACAAACTGGCCTTCCAGTGCACTAAGAGCCACATCAGGAAAGAATTTCTCCTTGAATAGCTTCTTGAAGTTTACCCATGTCAAGCCTGTCACTGTCACGCGAGGGTCTGTGCGGTATCAAGTCAGAGCGATATCAAAGAACTGACTCGCTGCTGTTGACACCCATAGTCCCTCCGGAAGCTGTACTAACCCCAAGCTCCGCTTAACATCCTCTAGCCAATCATCGGCATACAGGATCCCTTCTGTTCCCTTGAATTCTCGAGGAAACATCTTCTTGAAATCTATCACGGAGCCAGGTTTCGCCTGCTGCTGCTGTGGATGTTGGACTGGAGCGCCCTGAGTCTGAATTGTAGTTACCTTCTCTACAGCGGCGAGTGCTAACTGGTGCGCGTTCTCCATGCTCTGCCTCAAAATCTCTGTCTGCCCGTGTGAAGCCTCAGCCTGCGCTCGCTGTGCCTCCATTATCTGCTAGAGGAGCGTGAACATCTGAGTAGCGTCAATCGGCAACGCAGGTGGAGGTGGAAGAGTCACCGGCTGAACAGGTACAGTCTTCGGGACTTGTGGAGGAAGACCCTCCGGTACTGTTGCCGCTACCTCTGGAACGGCAGGGACAGTAGGGTCAATCTCCTGATCCGCAGCTCTCTCAGTCAGAAAAATAGGTTGAGACGGATCGGACCTCTCTGGTGCTGCACTGGATCCAGCTGCCTGAGCTCGAGTCACTGTCATCCTGGAGACAGATTCAAGCAAAGAATTCAATATGGCACATGATAGGATATCATCAAGGAAGGACAATTTATTTCGAAATGCAAGAAGAGTTTGTCATGGAAATAAAAAGATTGGAGTTTTCCTAATATGTGATTGAGTAACTCCTATCATAACCTAAAACCTATATCATAACAGCAGGCTCGTAACTAGCACTCTAAGTCGAGCACCATTACAAAATCACAATAATTGCGACTCTGACCTGCATGGGCCACCATAAAAATGTGTCACGACCCGCACCCTGTTTAGGGGCATAAGAGCGTGGGTACGTCCAGCCTACGCCGTAGTATCGGCGGTAGAACGCTGTAAAGGTCATCTAGAATATATAGAATCTAAGACACAATAATATGACCTGTCATCTCCGTACGGAGGAATATAATGACAACTCAATCACATAATTCTAAGAAAGATAAACACGATGATGAAGATAAAGATAAAGATAAAGATAAAGATGAGATAGATAGTCTGAAATAGTGTCGAGCTACAATCACAAGTTCAGAGACCAAGACATAAAACAATATCCCAAAATAAATACTACAAGTCTCAAAGTATCAAACTGGAATGTAATCAAGATAAAATCTAGGTGAACTAGGTCACTACTGGCGGTGCGTCCTCTACGAGCACCGGGTTCACAGGCTGGTCCTGGTCGTAGGCTCCATCTATGTCAAACCCGTAGTAGGTCGGGCAATCTGCATCTAAATCCTCTGAAAAATAATGGGGGTTATCCTGTCAGGATATGAGCAAGTACAAACGCCAACAGCAGTTCCATATGAATTGACAAATACTATAAGAGACAATCATAATAAAATACAAGATGGAATATCAAGACTGAAAGTAAAACGGTACAAGAGAATTGGATATCATGTCATGTGTGAGATATAAGATAAAATTGGAATATAAATAAATGGAAAGTAATCTGCGGTATGATGTAAACATAAAAATAAAGTGCCATGAGATATTAGAGCGTTATGTGATCGACTTGGGTCAAGATCAGGCTGTTCCATTTGACCGGCTATGCACAGGTAGTATAATAGTATAGGGATCAGGCCGGCCAAAATAGAAAGCTATGCATAAGTAGTATAAGGTCAGGCTACACCCTACGTGTGGTGAGGGTGGAGCTATGCACAAGTGATAAACAAGTAGGGGTAATGATCACATAACCTCTAATAACTCCCCCATCTCCGAGTAGTATAATGAATCCAGACATGACAGGTCATGACATGGGATTAGAAGAGCAGGGGGCTAGCCCACTCCCAAATCGATGTCTATACAAGTACAAGAAATAATACCGAACAATGTACTCATATACCAGGTAAACCAGGAATGACATCTCATGACGAGATTCACGTATACTAGTCCGTGTATCATCGTGTCGAGAATCAAGTATAATACTACAACTGAATCGGATATAGTAGATATCAAGACAATAAAAACTATCAGAGAATGTACTCGCCTGTCGTCCTGAGCTGAGAAAATCGAAACTACAACCCACTCAATGAGCCACGAACAGTCAACTCGCACAACTATCTCCTAATGATGAAACAGACATTACTAACGTTCTCAGAATGGTCAAATTAGCTAGAAATGTCTATCCATAAGTCCAATTCTGGACAAAGGGGCAAAACGGTAATTTTGGGTCAAAATGGTGTCCGTCGATGGATCCACTTTGCACCGAAAAACGTGCCAGAATCTACGATCTCTAAAGTCATCAAACTATATGTCTACAGGTCCGGTTTGACGAGACGAACCCAACCGTATATCCAAAGTTAGATTTCGGTGGGCCGTGCACAAATTTATCCGTTGAGTGGGATTGTGGGCCCGCCAAAATGGTGTCCCGATCAACAGTCTCAGAATCAGGCCAAACTTGGCATACAGGACCAGAAAAATGATACGGTCATGTTAGTGCAAGTTTCGTCTCGATATGACGAGCGTGCACAAAATAATTAACAAATTTTGAAAAAGTCCGATACAGAAAAATTCGACGGATACGTATCAAATTCGTCGCGCACACGCAACCAATTTAAATTCTGCCAAAGCCCACACATCCACGAAGTTGATACGCATCTTTCGATGCTTTCGGTTCGCGACCATGTCGTCCGGATTGACTGTACGGACGGCGTATCGGGACAATTTTTCTAAAAATTCACTGTTTGAAAATCAGTTTTTTCTCCAACTTCACAAACCAATAACTTCCTGTACAGTGCATGAAATTCAATTCTACAAAAAGGGTTTTAAAGCCCTATAGGTTGTCTACAAGTATCTTCAAACCGATTTTGAAAACTCGCAACACGTTGGTCGCAAATCGACCACAAAGTTGGGGTTTCAGGACAGTTTCTAAATCCAGAAAATCGAGTTTTTTCTCGATTTTGGAACTCGTTTTTCGTCGCACATGGTGCGAATCGGCACGAACTATTTGAAGAGAATTAAAGGGGTATATGTTAGGATCATACCGGAAGAAACGGCTCAGAAATTGATCGAGCGTGCGCGACGAAACGTCGCTCCGAAGTTGGTTCCACGGTGCTCGCTGCTGCTGTCAAACACGCGTGTGCGCGCACGTGTTCCGGCCACCGACGGCGGCTCCGGCGGTCGTGGTGGCGGCACTGGGTCGTCGGGAAGGCGGCGGGGGTGTGTCGGCACTGGGTTTGTGTTAGGGTTTTTGTAAAAAATCTCTCTCTCTCTCTCTCTTTCTATAAATATATATGTATAATTATATACATACGGGTTAAAGGGAACCCATGGGGCCGTCGGGTTTAAACATGGAAAGGAGGGGGGGGGGGGGGTTTGTTAGCAGCTACTGCTGCTAGTTCTTTTGTGTGCGTGTGTGTGTTTTTGTGTTTCTTTGTTTCTTTTTTTTCTTTTTTTTTTCTTTTCTTTCTTTCTTTCTTTCTTTACCTATTATATATATATATATTTTTTTTTTTCTTTACCTATTATATATATATATATATATATATATATATATATATATATATATATATATATATATATATATACATACACACATACATACATATATACATGCATACATCCATACACACCTACATATATTTATACACATATACGTATATTTATTTATATAAAATAACCCCATTAATATAAATATATATATTTATATATATATCCCATTAATGGAATATTACCTAAATATATATAAATAAAATCAGAATTTATTTATAAACAAACTAAATATTTTATTTTTTTATATATATTAAATATATTAAACTTTTATAAATAAAAACTCTATCAGTAAAATACTTATTTAAATAATAATATAAAAACACTAACAATAATATTTAAATAATATTAAAAAATAAAATAATATAAATGACCATATTAGCCCTATTCAGGAAAGTGGGGGTGACACTAGCAGAGATATATATGCGGCAGATCGTCATGATTCATGGAGTTCCGGTGAGCATTGTCTTGGATTGTGATAGTCACTTTACTTCCCATTTCTGGCGGAGTCTACAGACTAGTTTGGGCACTCAGCTCAAGTTTAGTACTGCATACCACGCTCAGATGGACGGACAGTCAGAGAGGACTATTCAGACACTCGAGGACATGCTGCGGACTTGTGTCTTAGATTTCGGAGGATCCTGGGAGGATCACCTGCACTTAGTAGAGTTTACATACAACAACAGTTTTCAGGCCAGCATTGAGATGTCACCGTTCGAGGCACTGTACGGGCGTAGATGTCGTATACCCTTGTCTTGGGATGACATCGGAGAGCGAGCTTTATGGGGACCTGAGATGGTTATGGATGCAGCCGAGAAGGTGAAGCTCAACAGAGATCGACTTCGCGTGGCGCAGGACAGACATCGGCATTGGGCCGATAGCCACCGTTGACCTTGGAGTTTGAGGTACAGCTTAGAGATAGGATTAGAAGTAGGATTGTTTGTTTTGTGATTTTATTGATCATGTTTGATTATTATAGTTAATTTAAGACATTGTTTGTGATTAGGTTGAAGATATAGTTTTTCTGAGGATATCTCCGACACGTGGTACCATACATTTTAGTGGAGGTGGAAAACTTAGCCCGCGCTTCATCGGACCTTTCGTTATCAGCGGAAGAGTCGGTGACGTGGCTTATAGGCTAAATTTGTCACCTACATTAGTGGGAGTCCACAACGTATTTCATGTGTCGCAGTTGAGACGGTACGTGGCGGACCCTAGCCATGTACTCGATCATTCGGAGATCGAGGTAGGACCTACTCTTAGCTATCCAGAGCAGCCTGTGGAGATTCTGGATCGTCGAGAGAAGGTACTGAGGAACCAGACGATACCCTTAGTTCGCGTTGCATGGAGGCATCATTCTCCAGGAGAGTCTACCTGGGAGCAGGAGGATGAGATGTGCGAGCGATACCCTTATCTTTTGGACCTTGAGGTATGATTTTCTATCATTCTCATCAGTTTAGTTTCGCCTTTCAATTTCGAGGACAAAATTCTTTTAAGGAGGGTAGACTTGTCACTACTATATTTTTGGCTTGAGGGTATTTTGGTCATTTTAACTTTTTATGATTTTAAAATTTTATTAGTTAAATATGTGCTAAATGTTAGGTTGAGACTTGACCTATAATCTTAGCCTAATATAGATTAGCCTTGAGCTTAGAGTCTTGATTAGGGTAACCTAGTAAATAACAAGATTAATAATATCTAGATATTTCTAAGTAGGATATTTTTTTCCTTAGGATATTTGTGAAAAAGAAAGCCTTAGGACTAACTGAACCAATAGGAAGGCTTGAAATTGGGTGGACAAGCCCTAGCCACTCATCTACATCTAAACCTAACCCTAATTCACTATTGTGGCAGCCACAAATAGATATTTCCCCCTTCTATAAAGAATTCTTAAGAAACACTTGCATCTTTTACACCTACATAGAACCCTAACTTGTTCTTCCCAAAATTACTCCCCCTTTATCCAAATTAAGTCCAAATTGAGTCAAATCAATTGCAACATCAACCCCAACAGTAGAGGAGACTTGTGGGGGCTTGCTAGCAAGGGTTTGAAGTAATTTGACCATTCCATTTGAAAAAGAACACCTTCTCTTTCCCTATTTTCATTGAGATATACTCTCAATAGGTAAATGCCATGAAACCTATATTAAATTATGTTTTCTTTTCATTGATGCATGCATATAGGTATACCCTAGCTGTAGAGTTAGTTTGGTGCAAGGTAGTGTCTATTTCGTGTCCGTATAGGACATGTTTCAGTGTCCTTAAAAGAGTGTTTGATGAAATGCTTGTAAGAAATTAATTTTGTTAATTTAAAATTCTAATTGAACAGAATTGTAGGTTAATATGTGTATAACAATAATCGTGTGGACTGAGTTGAATTCTGGGGATTTTCGTGTCCAAAATGGACACGCACACATGCGCACAGACCCCGTGCACATCCCCTGCTACCCGAGTGTCACAGTGGACACGACACGCCACGTGGCAGCCTGCCACTTGGTCAGAGGGTCGGAGCAGTGACTGGCATGTCACCCCCCAAGCCACTCTCGACCTTGTGTCCTATTAGACACGTAATCACACGCGTACACGATTTGTACTGCACTGTGCAGTGGCAAAATCGACCACTGACATACACTTTGTGTCACGTGAGGACACGTCGTGGACACTGTGCAGACACATGTGCACGAAGCTTGACACCTAGGCTAACTATTGGACACGTGCACGTGACTCAAGGTGGAGTGTGTCGTGTCCTATTGGGCTCAACACCTCAGCACGAGCCTGTGCACAGGCAGGTCCTGATTCCACGTTTCCCTGTATTTGGACACTTTGTGTCCACTCATGTGCACACGAAATGATATCCCCTGACACGTATACATGATATAAACACCTGTACACTTGTTTCACCCATTAAAATTCAAATTGTTATTAATATTGGTTTTCGAATTTAGGGATTTCATGTATCAGTCGAATTTTTCCAGTTTATGTTTGAATGAATGAAAGGTTAATATGTAAATCTTAATCTTGAGAATAAAGATGCAGTGTAATATTAATATCCATGTTGTAATGGGGATTGAGTGTTAAACTGTGGTGTCACGACCCGTACCCTAGAGTTAGGGCACGAGAACGTAACGACGCCCAGCCTACGCCGCAGTGTCGGCGGTAGAACGCTGTCCTAGGTCACAACATCTAACAATATAAAGCTAAGCAGTTTATACTCCCCGAATGGGGGTGACATAGTAGATACAAACTCAATCACATCTAAGGTAGAGCATGATAAAGAAGATAGATAAAACATGAAATCCAAAATAAATACAGGAGATAGAAGTCTAAGTGTCTAAGATACATGAACCCAGAAGTACATCTCAAAACTCAAATAAAGATACAGTAATCCATAAAGTAAATACAACTCCAGACAAAATGAAATAACTACCTAAACAACCTCTAATGTGTCTCCTCTAGGCTAGCAGGCACCTCCAGGCTATCTGTAAAATTTATCAACAGGTCCAGTCAGGACTGGAGCGAGCACAGTACATCTCAACAGATCATAGCAAGTTAGAAAATATATAACATGTAGTAAAGTAAGATACAGGTACTGAAGAAAAACAGTATGTAAACAGGAAGAGCTGTAATAGAAATATCTACTATACATAGAGAACTAGCAGTGACTAGTGAGTCAGAGTACAATATGGGCATGTAAATGGCATAGAAGATTCTGATAAGACACTAAGGATGAGATTCTGATAAGAAACTACTGGTGTATTATTCACATGCCCAATTCTACTCCCCCGTACCCCAATCAATACACAAGGATCTATACAGGTTATGTTATTGTACAAGATATCACATGGGGGCCCATATAGGGTGCACGTGATAGTATACATGGGGGCTCCGTAAACCTGAGAGTACAGAGTTCACCGGAGTGCACATGTAAATGAAAGCACATGAGTACACGATGTAAGTGAAACGCACAAGCACAATGTACCCGATGCTCCCGAGGGGGATAACATCGTATGTAGAGATCCATATAGTACCAATCCGTGTGACCAACGTGACAGTACAAGTAAAGTAATCTACTGCAGGTAATAATTCTAAGCAGGATATGAAATGATCAGAGAATATACTCGCCTCGATTGGTTGGAGTCGACGTGCGCGACACGAACATGTCGACACAAGGTAGGTACACTGCTAAGCTCTACAGAGGGTCCCAGACGACGACACGGGCAGTCCCAATGAGTCCAGAGTAGTCCAAAAAGCCTAGTTGGTATATATAAAAGTCTAAAATCAAGGTTTGGTACACTAATCAAATCAAGAAATACAAAATGACTTAATGATCACGATTTATGATTTCAGAAAAATTTAATTAAATAAATATAATAAATTTTGGAAATCCTTATAATGTTAAAAATATATCTGCATTAATCAACATATTTTAAGTAATATTTCAAAACTCAGAAAATCATTCTGTACCAATATTCCTATTTTATCAAATATGAATTTGGTCGAAAACTTAATAAACCACACTTGGAAAGAATGTTTTTAATATAGTAAAACCTTTAGGCTAAAACCATTTATTAATTCTCTACTTGTAAATCAATAAATTAATTGATAACATTAATAATATTAGTAACAAGGTACAAATAATATCTTTAATAATAATAATGAGAAATAACTATAGTTACCAAATTAATTCCACCATTATTACAATATACATATAAACTAACATACATTTATTATATAAAACTAATATACATTAATTATATAAACTAATATACATTTATTAAACAATTATACAATATTATATTAACAATTTTATAAACTAATATAATTAACTAATATATAATTAACATTTATAAAACTATTATATATTTAACATTATATAAACTAATATATATATTAATCATTATAAAAACTAATATATTAATCCTAAACTAATACACAGGCAAAGGGCCTCTGTCCCCAAATCAATCGAAACAATCAAGAGGGGGGGGGGTTTGCTCACGAGGGGTCTCGCCGGGGTTGGCCAGCGGCTCGCCTGGGCTCCGGCGAGAGGAGCGCCAGCACGGTGGGTTCCGGCGGACTGTTGCCGCTGCGGAGAGGTTTGTCTCGGCGCACGAGGTCGGCTCCGGTCAGGTCAATCTCTCTCTCTCTCTCCCTCTATGGTTGTGGCGGTGGTGATGGCTTATGGCGGTGGAGGTGGTAGTTTTCGAGGTGGAGGCCGGAGGTGGCGATGTACAGTGGTGGCGGTGGTGGTGATGTACAGTGGTGGCGATGGTGGTGATGATGGGTGAACGGTGGTGGCGGTGGTCGGGTTGATGGGGCGACGGCGGCGGGATAGATCTGGTGGCGGTGGTGGATTGGATCTGGTGGCGGTGGTACTCATGAATGGGGCGGCCGGGGCGGATCTGAGGGTGGCGGCGGTGGTGTTCTGGTGGGGAGGAGGTCGGGTGGTGTTCTGGTGGCGTTTGGGTTGTGATGTGGTGGCGGGCTGTGGATCTCCGGCGATGGCCGGAGACGCAGGGGGTGGTCGGGAGTGGTGGTGTTGCCGGAGTGGCATCGGGAATGGCCTGCGGTGGTGGTCGGGATGGGCAGCCGGGAATGGACAGGGAGGGTGGTCGGGCTGGAACAGTAGGGTGGCGGCTAGGTTAGAAAATTAGGTTAGGAATTCTAGGTTTTGGGATTGGGTGTAAAAACATTGGAAAGGGAGTCTATTTATAGGATACAAAGGGAACCCTAAGAAAATGTACATGTAATAGAATTAGGAAAATCATAGTGGAAAACTAACGCTAATCACTAACTGCTAACCACTAACAATTACTATCTGCCAATTTATTTGTACTAAAATAAATATTAGTTATAAATTAGTAATTAAATTACTAGTTAATACCAATCTAATAAATGGCTAATTACAATTTAGCCGAGATTTTTTAAGGCATAAATAATAATAATTTATTCACTAGTTATTTAAACATATATAACAGTCATTTAGTTACTAACTAATATATTTGAAATTCCGAAATTCAATAACCGTTCTTTCCATAGAGAAAAATAATTAAAACTTATTGATTCAAGAAAATGACGGGGAAATTCCAATAGGGCAAAATCGCCTAAAATAGTAAACCAAAGCCAACAAGGAACGATAGCAATCACGGTCAAATCGTTTTCCCAAAAATTACAAATTGCACGTTTTTCGAGATTTAGAAAAATTCAAAGTTTTGAAAAATACAAAATAAAATACAAATTTTTGAAATATCCAAGAATTCAATTTACGGAGGTTACATGTGGTTACTGATTTAAACTTGGGACTAATATGAATGTTTAACCTGAGTTGTTGCCTAAACAGTAAATTGATTTGGGGGTTTGAATGAGGAAACTGAACACATGAGTGTTAGCCTGAGTTGCATATGCATAACTGAGATTCTAAGGTTAAATTCAAGACTGGATTAAATGGTTTTAACTGAGTTTTAAAGTAAAAACTGAGAATGAATAAATGCACTGTTAACTGAATGATGTGGGACTGGATTTCCATTCCTGAGATTCAAATGAACTTTAACCTATGTTAACTGATACCTTGTTCACTGCTAATAAGGAAACCTAAAAGCCAATTGTAACCTGTAAATGTTTAACCAAATGCCATGTTCACATTAGCTTTAATTTCAGTTCATTAGCCTACTACACACACACACACACACACACACACACACACACACACACACACACACACTCTCTCACTCTCTTAACCTCATATATATATATATATATATATATATATATATATATATATATATATATATATATATATATATATATATATATATATATTTTATATATATATGTGCATATGTATATAGCTTCCTATATATCTATGTATATGAATAATGCTATATATATATATAGCATTATTCATATACATAGATATATAGGAAGCTATATATATATATGCACATATATATATATATATATATATATATATATATATATATACATATATATATATATATATATAAAAAAAAAAATATATATATATATATATATATATATATATATATATATATATATATATGTTTTATGCTATGTATTAGCTTGTGATTATAGGCTAAGTGTCCTATATGTGATACTTGTTTACATAAACTATGGACTAGACCTAGATTAAACTAGAGTTGACCTAGATTGGACTAGTTGACCTAATTTGATTATAATGTTGACGAAAAGTCAACATTAAGTCTATATGTGACCAATTGACCTAAGTTGACTAGAGTTTGACATAGTTGACTAAGATTGATCTAGTTGACCATGTTGACTTTGACCAAGAGTTGAACAAGTTTGACTTTGACCTAAAAATCATGTAGATTGCATTACAAACTTTATTTACCTTATATTAAACACATTGTGACCTGTGTTGCTCTAAATGGGACTCATCTACTCTGTCTGGACATCTACACTTACCAGATATTTAGAATATCAGGCGAGTACATTCTCTGACCGTTTCATACTTGCTAGAACTTATATTCCTGCTCTAGATTACTTTACTTGATGTTGTCACGTTGGTAACACGGATTGGTACTATATGGATCTTTTCATGAGATGTTATCCCCTCTGGAGCATCAGATACTTCATGTCATGTGTGTTTCACTTACATCATGTATCTCCATGCTTTCACTATTCATGTATACTCTTGTGATTCATGTACTCTCATGTTCACAGAGCCCTCATGAATTAATTTTACGTGCTCTCGTTTATGAGGCAGTGAGATCATGAATCTTAACCTAACTTGTTTGGATCCTTGTGTATTGATTGGAGATGGAGGAGTAAAAATAGTCATGTGAATAATTCCAAAGTAGTGTAGTCATGAATCAACTCTGTAGTATAGCCATGAATCACCTCCAGCTGTTCACATGTCTATCTTGTACTCTGATTCACTAGTCACTTACAGTTCTCTACTTATAGTAGATATTTGCATTACAGTTATCTCTTTTACTTCATGTACATTCTTTCAGTTATTCATGTATCTTACTCTATTACATGTTTATTATCTTCTGACCTGATATGAACTGCGTGAGATGTATTGTGCTCGCTCCTGTCCTGACTGTATCTGTTGATATATTACAGAGGATGAGGATGGGACTTTCTGTACCACCTATTATGGAGCAGCCCTAGACGACACTTGCGAGCTGGACTCTCAGGAGGACTCAGCTCTAGCTGATGTTATCACCCCTACTGCCTAGACTAGTTTAGTTAGGCTTTATCCTACTTTGTGTTGTCATTTGGGATTTGAGTTGTATTATGTTTTGTTATTGTATCGTTTAGACACTTAGACTTATTTCTCTTTCTGTTTGTATCTTTGAGATTATCATATCTATGTTATCGTGCTGTTATCCATCTTTAGAATGTGATTGAGATTGTACCCATCTAATTGTTCCTCCGTGCGGAGAGTATATCTTGTGCAGTTATACTTATACTGTGTTAGATGTTGTGACCTAGGACAGCGTTCTACCGCCGACACTGCGACGTAGGCTGGACGTACCCACTTCTCGTGCCCCTACACTGGGTGTGGGTCATGACATCGATGCACGATCTAATATTTCAAACAATGACTATCAATTCGTAATATTTGAAGTTGATGTCTCTCGTTGGTAATAGACGTCATAGTCTTCAACATCTTTGGACAATAACTCGTGTCTAAATTCCTAACGTGGTTTCTGTTTTTATTATGAAGTATTATAATCTTGGCTCTAATACCATCGAGAAGTGTCGTTATTAGTTTATCACGTAAGCTCTTAATCCAATTGTTAAAACATTCAACAAGATTAGAAGTGTTAATATCTAATCTAGGACAAGGAGCATATGCTGCAATCCAATGTGCTAAATGACGATTTTCATCATTTGTACCAGCAAGCAAATTGTACATCGTCATGTTCTCAGCTTTAATTATTTCGAACAAGTACTGTGCATCTGTTTGATTATACGATCTAGCAAGCGAGTCTAACAATCGATGAAATTTTTTCCTTCACAATAGACTTCATATTCTGCTTAAAATGTTGAACGCAAAAAATAAGGCGATTCTGGAAAAATATCCCGCATACGTGTATTAATCCTTTTTGCTTATCAGATATATATGAAATTCTACTCCAATCATTAAAATAACTTTCAAATGATATTCTAAGATAATTTAAAAACCAAGACCAAGAATCAGTATTTCCACCTTCAACAACAATATAAGCAATATGATACAATTGATAATTAGGATCATGAGCACAAGCAATAAATAAAATACCTTGATATTTGGATGAAAAAAAGTGGCATCAGTGCTAATAATAGGTAAACAATCCCTTAAAAATCTATCAATGCACACCTTGAAGCAAATAAACATTCTATCAGCTTTCGGAAGTCTTAAGAAAACACTGACTACCTGGATTTGACTTCATAATTCTAAAACCATATTCCTCAAGGCCAGCATATGCCTCAACATAACTACCATTTATTTCACGTAATGCCATCTCCCGGGTTCTCCATGCTTTAGAGTATGTAATATGTATACGATGTTCCCTGAATATATCTTTCACAATTTGTGACGCACTATATGACTGATTATCTCTAATTAAATCAACTATTCTTGTCTTAACCCATGCAGCGGTAACTAGTCGATGACGTCCTGACGTAAGTCCACATCAACAAGAATGACGACTTTTTAGTGTACTAACTTTAACTATTTGTACTTTTCCTATGGATTTGGCATACACTCCCCAATTACATTTCTGTTGATCACAAGTATATATAATTCCATGAAAATTATTCATAGCACTAGCTGAACAACTAAAATTATGCTGAATTGCTAAACTACTTACAAAACTTCTAAATTTTGAACGATTGTCGAATGTTTGTCCTACAAATAACTCAGGAGTGTTAGAATTTTCAAAATCATCATCATCTATCTCGTAACCGGTATTTTCAATTAAATCGTCACTATGTTCATTGTCCTCATCATCATCATCATCATCATCATCATCATCATCATCATCATCATCTAGTAAGGGAGTAATTGTCTGAGAAGAAGAACACCCGTGTTAACATGTTGGTAATTAGAAACAAATTCATCATTAGTTCTATTAGCAAATGATGATACTTGAGTAACATATAAACTAATATACGGTGATTCTGAATTAATCTCAAGAATAAAATTCCATGCTTCTTCACCATCTATCAATAAACATGTGGAACCAAAAACAGACTTTAAAATAAATTGATAATTAATAGAAAAATGCGCAGAAATTAAATTGCGTAAATTTTCTAAAGTAATATGGCGATAAGTTGTAAAAAATTGGGTGTCACATCTTTCGTAAGATAACCCGTTTACTATACCACCATGTGAGCATACTATTTTAATATTATCATCCATGAGAAAGAAGAAGTAGTTTGAGAATATTTAGCTAATAGAGAGTCGCGTTGCAAGGAGCGAGACCTTGTAAGAGGGAGAGACTAGCTTCCGTGAGGAGATGGAGCTTCCAAGCTTCAGAGAATTGCTTCTGTGAGAGATGGCGAAAGTAACTTGTTTGTGTGGAGAGAGAGAGAGAGACAGTTAAACTTAGCAATAAATAGGAAAAGAAAAGAGACGTTGAAAAAAGTAGCCGTGGGGATATAGACGTTTAAAAAAATAGCCGTTGGCATGCATATCTGTACAAAAAAAAAAAAAAAAAATAGCTGTTGGCCACGCGCGCCATGGGCACTGGCGCGCCCCTCCACGTGCGCCATGGGCACTGGCACGTCCTGTCTGACACCCCTCCAAACCCACCGCGCGCCATGGGTATTGTCGTTTCGTTACCCACAATGCAAATGCACTAAACTTCTTACTATTTTTTATAAATTAGGTAAAATTCTTTACTTTGGATGAAATTTTTTCATTAGTTTATGCATATTAAAGTTTTTGGTACCAAATTAAAAAACTGGAATAGTTGAAAGTATCAAGTTGAAATTAAAGCCTTCTACAAAGAGGCTAAATTAAAAAAAAGAAGAAGAAGAAGGTAATGCTTTCAATGTTAGTCAAGTATACTTGTTACAACCATATTGTAAATTATTATTTGAGTTTGCGTAGTCGAATTAAAAGTACCATTCTCAGTAACTTTTATCAGCATTAGACCATCTCTGTGTCTTTCATTATGCCATTGGAGGCACCTTCTTTTGTAGCTACGACTCTCTCTTTTCCGTTAATTACCGTTAATCAAACACCGGATTTACTCCCATCATGGTACCCAGAAAAACAAACAAAAATAATTAATTCCTCTCGTCTTCTTCCTTGTTTGTTCCGTAGTCTCTTAGGTTGGCTGAAAAGACAGAGATGCATATATAGTAGAGATAGTTATCGTCACTGCAACCACTACCTTTTCCTTCCATTACGCACCACCGAGGCCTTATCTCCTCGTAATATATATATATATATATATATATATATATATATATATATATATATATATATATATATATATAACGTGACAAAAAAAACTATACTGTCTGATCATTTATTCCTTCTTTCTTTTGTCCATCTTTAAAGTCTGAGCAAAGATGGATCACTCTGCCGACGCTCACCGCACCGACCTCATGACGATAACGAGGTACGTGCTGAACGAGCAGTCGAAGCGTCCCGAGTCGAGGGGAGACTTCACCATCCTGCTCAGCCATATCGTCCTCGGCTGCAAGTTCGTCTGCTCCGCCGTCAACAAGGTCACCCTTCTTTCCTTCACATGCGTCCGTGTCCTAGCGTATTTTGGAGTATTCGCATCATAATATATATTTTTTCCAATGGACAGGCTGGTCTCGCAAAGCTCATAGGGCTGGCTGGAGAAGTGAATGTCCAGGTGAGCTCTTCGTTACAGTAGTACTTGAATTAAATGATCTAGTACTGTTATCACACAATGTTACGTCTTTTTTCGGCAACAAATTAAAATAATCCTAGAGTTTCTCTCTTGATCTCAGGGTGAGGAGCAGAAGAAACTGGATATTCTCTCAAATGAAGTTTTCGTCAAGGCTCTAACAAGTAGCGGCCGAACTGTAAGTTTATAGGAATAATATAAATATATAACTCTCAATCCTTACCATAGCTATGAAGCTTTTGGTATATAATATAAGTATATACCAAGATAACATAAATATATAACCCTCTTTCTCTCCACTGACTATGGAATCTTTTTTAATGATATTTAGTTATTGCATTTGATTTAGAAAAAAAAAGTAATGGAAACTTTTATGCAGTGCATTCTCGTTTCTGAAGAGGACGAGGAGGCCACGTTTGTCGATCCATCTCTGCGTGGGAAGTACGTTACAGATCACCTCAGCTCGTAGTGATACTTACTGATACGCAAATTTGAAGTTCTTTCCCTAATTTTGCAGATACTGCGTTGTTTTCGATCCCCTGGATGGTTCCTCTAACATTGATTGCGGTGTTTCCATTGGAACGGTATGGTTTATTTCACTGATTAGTTTCCATTTCTCTTTAATACAACTGTTTTTTTATTTTATTTTGATGCTTATGTCTCTTACTGTCTCTGTCTCTAGATTTTTGGGATATACATGGTTAAAGATAAGGATGAAGCGACTCTGGAAGATGTACTGCAACCGGGGAAGAACATGGTAGCGGCGGGCTACTGTATGTATGGGAGCTTTTGCGAGGTGAACCAAACTCATGAGTTATCTTACTCGACAATTAGTTTGATTAAGGAAGGATGGCATTGTGATACGCTCAGTTTAGTAGTAGCCAACATGTTTAGCTGAAATGGGAAAGCTAAGATAGATGAGTGATGATATATTGAAAGATAAAAGTTAAAAGGTTGATCCAATCGAGGATAAGATAAGAGAAGATTGTCTCAGATAGTTTGAACATGTGAAGCATAAATAGGTTCCATATATTAGTTAAAGGAGTTGCTAGAACGTGGGATAGACCTAGAAAAGCATAAGCTATAAAGGAGGATACGGTTTTTGTAAACGTGGACAATGGACATGGCCCAAACATAGCTAAATGGAAGAAATAAAAGAAATTCATATAGTGAGCCAAAAAATTGGTATAAAGCTATGTTTTGCATTTAATACAGACATAGATACGGACACAATAAGGATAATAAGGACACACTATGGATACAGGATGCGAACATTTTCATATAGGTAAAAAATAGTTTTATATAGTGCACACAAATACGAACACAGACATAGGTATGGGTATGATATGGATCCGGACACCATTTTTCCTGTGTCAGTACAGCATATGTATAAAGGCTTCTTGTTGTTGTTTGGGTTGTATGTAGCCTTGATGCCCTCTTTTTTTGGCTTCTCTGAAAAATATTATGTTTATGTTAGAATTTCCATATTGCAGTTTGTATTAAGCACTGGGTATGGTGTGAATGGTTTCACTCTAGATCCATCTCTTGGGGAGTTCATACTGACTCATCCAGACATAAAGGTTCGCACTTCTCTGTTACCTGATGTACAATTTCTAGTAGAATACCAACTTCCCTGTTGCGTCCTCTCATTATATTTTCAACCAAGACTAAATCTTCAACATAAGTACTAAAGAACTGTAAATTACCGATTAGTTATCCTTACTCTTCCTTCCATACAGATACCAAAGAAAGGCAAAATTTATTCCGTGAACGAAGGAAATGCTAAAAACTGGGATGGACCGACAGCAGCGTATGCAAGACGTCATTTACATACATCATCTTGTTAGTAGTTTCAATTGCATAGTTTTTCTTACTATACCTGTGTCTGTAGGTATGTGGAGAAATGTAAGTTCCCCAAGGATGGTTCGTCGCCAAAATCTCTGAGATATGTTGGGAGGTGCAATTTCCTGTGTTTCAATCTCTATGACTATATTATACTGAAATCTTGAGAGTAAAATTTTCAGCACTTCAGTTTGTCAGAACCCTAGTTAGTTCTTTCAAGAATGTTTTGGAACCTGAAAATTTTCTTATTTTCTTTTCCTACAGCATGGTTGCTGATGTACATAGGACATTACTTTACGGGGGCATCTTTTTGTACCCCGCGGATAAAAAGAGCCCAAATGGAAAATTACGGTACGTTTTACAAGTAGTCGATTCACTAGATTTAGAGAGAGAATCACATACATCAGTAACTATAGTCCTCTATATTTTACAACTTTTAAGTTTGAGCTTGTAACTTGTTATTGCAGTGTCCTATATGAAGTCTTTCCGATGTCCTTCTTGATGGAGCAAGCAGGAGGTCAAGCTTTTACAGGAAAAGAGCGGGTACGAATGACTAATTTCCTAAAATATAATCATTTCTAACATAATGATCACTGTAATAAACTAATAACTAAGAAGATGAAACATCTGTAATATATGAAGAACAAGTTTTACTTTTTGCACTTTTGTTGATGAATGTTTTTAGTCAGCTAATTCTGATATTTTGGTGTAGGCCCTTGACTTGGTTCCTACAAAGATACACGAGCGATCTCCAATATTTCTCGGAAGCTATGACGATGTTGAAGAAATCAAAGCACTCTATGCTGCTGGGGAAGCCAAATCATGATGAACTATGCATCTCTCTAGCTACTTAACATCCCAGTCTCTCTCTTATGCATTATAACTGATAATCTCATCCATGTATGATGCACTTGACCTTGTGAAGGCCCATATAATTTCAATGTAATTTGTTTATTTCCCATTGTCCACTTTTTGTCAATTTCTTGTGATTTTTGATATTTTCTGAGTCATCTATATGGGACACTAGCTTATGAATTTGTAAGTTTTGGTGTAATATGAACAAATTATACTTAGTAGCACATACATGGGTAACCAAACAAACCCTTTTTCTAGATGTTATTTCTTCGAACGTTCGGTAGATGTTGATTCACATTAATGCCAACCATGTTGTAAACATATATTATTGTTGTTAGTGCCGAGGCACAATTTTCGATGAAAAATTCTGAAACTGAAACAATTGTACACACAACGTTTCAAATGCAACACCTTAAAGAAGATGTGCAACAGAGATCCTGGAGGATTCTGAATTACGAGGATCTAAAAAGATTCTACGTAATACACAAAAAATCTAAAGAGACTTTGTGCAAGCAACTATCGGCAGTAGAGCTTCTAAAAAGAAGTTACTGTAAAAGGCAACAGCAGCGATGACAGGCGAGAATGAGATGCTGGGGTGAATGAACCACCGTTGCTCAAAGCTTTATTCACCCCACACGAGCACGAACAGCTTTCAGGAACCAGCAAGTTCACGAAGAACTTCTGGAACGCTCGTAAGTCAATATTTAAGACTTGAACGGGCTTCCTGGACTTAACAGACTCCCTCAACTCTCTTCTTGGTGTATCTTTCAAAGGAGGCCAAGGGGCTCTATTTATAGAGTGGAGTTGAGACTTCACCTCTTCTCCTATCCGATGTGGGACTAAAATACCGATACTCAAAAATAGAGTTTGATATTTTAGATCATCCCACAATCAGCATAGAAGTGTGCCAGTCCACGCCTACCCCCCGAACACTCCCGTGCATGCACGAGACATCCTGGAGTCCGTGTCCGAGTCCGAGTCCGCACAACAAAAATTAACTTGCATCCTTGTTGGATTTAATCCTTTTTCCTTCTAGGAAAATACTTCCATATGGCACAAACTTGTGCCCCACTATACCTCATGTGCACACCTCAACACAAGCAATGCATTATATTGAGATACTCACCATTTGGTGTAGCCGATGTGGGACTATCTTTTCTAGTCCAAAGGCAAAAACACCAACAATCCTCCACATATCTCAATATATGGGTTGAGCGTTCCCCATAGTGACTGCCCATCATGCATTAGGAGAGATGTCGCTACGACTTGAATCTTCCCGCATAGGTTAAATAACAGCATGATACAAGAATGGACTAAGCCTTGAATTCTGCACCATAACTGCAATTTTTTCTACTCACATAATGACATCAACTGTGCTTCTGGCTGCACATTGAAGGCCTTGTGCCAGCCTGGTTTCAGTGTATAATATTTGGGCGTCTACAAGTTTACCCTCAAGAGACGGCCTGATATCTCTGTCCATACACTATAGGTGAGTTCTTTATAAAGAGTCATGGCATGAAGCATTGCGCTTCTTTGCGATGCTACGCCGCTATGACATGGCTTAAAGCCGAGGCTTTACCCCACCTGGGTACCTCATCGTAGTGTCATACTACAGTAGCATGAGGTCACAGGCCTCTTTGTAGTGCCAAACTGCCCAGCATGAAGCCTTGCGCTTCCGTGCGGTGTTACGCCGCTATGACATGGCTCGCAAAGTCGAGGCTTTACCCTACCTGGTACCTCTTCGTGGTGTCATGCCACTGTAACATGAGGACATCGTCCTCTTTGTAGTGCTGTCTACAACTCTTTAATTACGTCATACAGCATTAGGCTACCTGCCTATTTGCGGTGCTACGCTGCTGTGACTTGGCTTGCAAAGCCGAGGCATTACCCCTACCTGGGAACCTCATGGTGGAGTCACCCCACTGTAGCATGGAGTTTCACTCCTTGTAGTGCTGCTCTACCGTGCTTCCTGTAAAGCACACCAGGCATTCACTCTGCCTGAGAACTCATTAAGGCGTTTAAGCCAACCTTCCACAGGATCAGTTTTTTCCGCAGAAAAAATACATAGTAGACAGCAGTAGTTATGGGTCCGTATCCCTTCCATGTTCCAGAGAACAAGTACCCACTGCTACCTGATAGTTTCACAGTCAGTGATCCTCCTTTGAACCAAAAGTTAGATGCCTAGTAGATTTCTCTTTGAACTAATAGCATAAAACTTTATGGTAGGATTACAAAGACACACTATCAGAATGCCTTCAAGCCCATTTTACAAGCTGTGTCATCGACCAACTGGCGCTTGAGGCCTTTCGTGAACGGATCTGCCAGGTTCTCCTGACTCCGAACATCAATCACTGCAATTACACTTCTTTTGATAAGATCGTGTACTGTCCTGTGCTTCAACCACACAGTCCTCTTCTTCCCGTTGAAGAGGTCATTTGATGTCACTGCTGCTGCCGCCTGGTTGTCACAGTATATCGGTATTGTCGGTATCTGAGCCCCAACCACCGGAAGATCATACATGAGCTCCCGAAGCTACTCTGCTTCATCTGCAGCAGCATTCAATGCAAAGAATTTAGATTCCATGGAGGAGCGAGATAACATAGTCTGCTTCTTCGACTTCCACGATATAGCAGCTCCGCCTATGGCGAATACGAATCCACCTGTGGAATACTCGCTCTCCATATCTGAACACCAGCTAGCATCATTGAAGCCTTCCACTACTGACGGATCTCCGCTGTAGAAAAGTGCATATGTTTGAGTTTTCTTGAGATATCTCATAACACGCTTCACAGCTTTTCAGTGCTCAACGCCTGGATTGCTAGTGAACCGACTCGGCATTCCCACGGCAAAAGCTATGTCAGGCCTTGTGGCAGTAGTAGCGTACATCAAGCTTCCGATGACGCTAGCGTACTCCAACTGCCTGACGCTTTTCCTCGAATTTGGCTCCAGCTTCTGATCACTTCGGTACGGTGTATCAATAATAGGAAGATCTTGATACCCGTAGCGAGTGAGCATCTTCTCAATATAATGAGATTGTGACAGCGCTATTCCAGTGCCTGTCCGGATGATCTTGAGCCCCAAGATTACGTCGGCATCCCCCAAGTCCTTTATACTGAACTTGGTCGAGAGGAATTTCTTTGTCTCTGTGACGCAGCTTAAATCCGTACCTTGGATTAGCATGTCGTCCACGTAAAGACATACGATTACTCCTCTTCCGTCAGCAAACTTCGTATAGACACACTTGTCTGTTTCACTGACCCTGTAGCCATTTGACCTTATCACCTTGTCAAACTTTTCATGCCACATTTTGGGAGCTTGTTCCAAACTATACAGAGACTTCATCAATTTGTAGACTTTGTCTTCCAGACCTCTGACAACAAAACCTACTGGTTGTTGCATGTAGATCTCTTCGGTCAGCTCGCCATTAAGAAATGCCGTTTTCACATCCATCTGATGTATCACCAGCTTGTGTATTGCTGCTAGAGCAATTAACAATCTGATGGTTGTCATCCGAGCTACTGGAGCATAAGTGTCAAAGTAGTCGATCCCCTGCTTCTGAGCAAACCCCTTGGCCACTAGCCTGGCCTTGAACTTGTCAATGGTTCCATCTGCTTTCATCTTCTTCTTGAAGATCCATTTGCATCCGATGGGTCTTGCTCCTTCTGGCAGGTCAACCAATACCCATGTGTTGTTGGAGGTGATTGAGTCAATCTCGTTGTCTATCGCCTCCTTCCAGAATACAGCATCTTTGGTCTTCATCGTCTCATCATAGGAAAGCGGATCTGCTTCCACATGATAGGTGACGAAGTCATCTCCGAAGTCTTTCGGCCTCCTCGTTCGCTTAGTTGATGGCTCAGCGAGTTCTGGTTCAGCTGGTGTCTCCTTGACGACAGCTTCATCTTGGACTACTGGTTCATTAAAGACTTCTGTCTGCTTTGTACCATCATCATTCTCTGGAAGATCCACGAGAACAATATTCTTGTGTTTTGCAAACTTGTCTTCAAAGTATTCAGCATCACGAGATTCGATGATATGGTTTGACTCGATATCAAGGAATCTCCGAGCATCACTCTTCTCGGCATACCCCAAGAAGATCGCCTTCGTAGTCCTTGTCCCCAGCTTCTGAATCTTCAGATCCGGGAGCTTCACATAAGCCAGACACCCCCACACTCGAATGACATTCAAGTTAGGTCTGACTTTGAACCAGAGTTCATGAGAAGTTATGTCGAAAGTTGCATATGGCACTCTGTTCAGAATGAACGTTGCCGTTAGTGCAGCTTCTCCCCAGTAGCACTTTGGAAGACCCGCAGTCAACAGCATGGAGTTCATCATCTCTGTCAATGTTCTGTTCTTCCTTTCTGCTACTCCGTTGGATTGAGGAGAGTACGGAGCCGTTGTCTCATTGATGATTCTATGTTCTTTGCAGAATGATAAGAATTCATGAGACCGATACTCCCCGCCTCGATCACTCCTTAACCTCTTGAGTTGTTGTCCAGTTTACCGCTCAGCCTCGGCCCTGAACTCCTTGAACTCCTCGAATGCTTCGTCTTTAGACTTGAGCAAGTAGACGAAAGCATACTTTGAGAAGTCATCGATGAAAGTAATGAAATACTTCATCCTGGCCTTTGTAGAGAATTGTTTGAAGTCACAGATATCTGAGTGAACCAACTCCAGAAGATCTGTGCTTCGATGGACCCTGTGAAAGGGTTTCCTTGTGATCTTCGTCTGAGCACATACTTCGTATTTCTCTACCTTACCCCCACACTTGGAGATAAGTCCTAGACTAGACATTCTGTTAATCCTTTTACAATTAACATGTCCTAGCCTATTATGCCACAACTCAAGAGAATAATCAGAAAAAGTGATTGCATTTATATTATCATGCTGGGTTACAACAAGCTAAATCTTGTACATTCCTTCAGTTTGGAAAGCTTTTCCGAAGAATGTACCCTTCTTGGACATCACCAACTGGCCAGCATTGATGTCCATCCTCAAGCCTGTGTTGCAGAGCAGACTTCCAGAGATCAGGTTCTTAGCAATTACTGGAACATGCTTCACACCTTGAAGCGTCAGAGTGTTCCCCGATGTGAGTTTCAGCTCCACCGTCCCGATCCTCAGTACTTCAGCTTGTGCCTGGTTTGCCATTATGACCTTCTCTGAAGTTGGCTCATAAGAGACGAACCAGTCTTTGTCTGAACAGACATGGCAGGTCGCACCAGTGTCTATCCACTAGTCCAAGTCAGTCCCCACAGTTGCAACCTGTGCTATCATGGCAACTAGATTAGTAATCATAGAAACCTTACTAGGCTCACCTTGTTCTTTGGGCTTGGACTTGCATTCGGATTTGTAGTGACCCTTCTTGCCACAATTGAAGCAAGTCACATGGGACTTGGACTTCTGCTGCTTGAAAGCAGGACCCTTCACTTTCAGATTCGTGAAGTCCTTCTTTTTTCGATGAGAAGCAGCCTGCTTCCCCTGGTACTCTCTGGTTTGGACCAGATTTGCCTTCGCCAGTTGTTTGGACAGAGTATCCATCTTCTGTTGAGAGCGCATCTCGTCCTCAACATTGATCTCTTGCAAGAAATCTTCCAAGCTAATTTTCATCTTCTTTCGATGCATCATTGCATAGAAGTTGCTCCATTCTGTAGGAAGTTTTACGACGATCCCTCCAACGACAAACTTGTCGACGAGGGGCATGTTCTCGTCTTCTAGTTTCTGACGCAACTTCAGAAACTCCTTCACTTGGGGCAGCATCGCCTTCTCGTCTTCGAAGGTCCACTTGTGGTATTTTTCTACCATGAAGATCTTGGACCGGTCCTCGTCATCTTCATAGAGCTTTTCCAAGGAGTCCCATATCTCTTTGGCAGATGTCTTCTTGGAGTAGGACTCTGCCAGAGAGTCTTCCATGGAATTGAGTATCAGTAGTTTGCATATACTGTTTTCTCTCTTCCACTTCGCTTGCTTGGTCGTAGCAGCGGCCACAGCCGCAGCAGATCCAGTGGTTGGAACGATCGGTTCTTCTTCTGACAGCACGTGATCAACATTCACGAGTTGAAGATTTAAAGTGATCTTTCGTCTCCATATCTGGAAGTGTTCGCCATCGAATTTCTCCAACTTGTTAAAGCCGGTATCGATGAGCGAAGTACGAGAATTATCCATCTTCTCAATAAAGCTTTGAGATTGTTAGTGCCGAGGCACAATTTTTAATGGAAAATTCTGAAACTGAAACAATTGTACACACAACGTTTCAAATGCAACACCTTAAAGAAGATGTGCAACAGAGATCCTGGAGGATTCTGAATTACGAGGATCTAAAAAGATTCTACGTAATACACAAAAAATTTAAAGAGACTTTGTGCAAGCAACTATCGGCAGTAGAGCTTCTAAAAAGAAGTTACTGTAAAAGGCAACAGCAGCGATGACAGGCGAGAATGAGATGCTGGGGTGAATGAACCACTGTTGCTCAAAGCTTTATTCGCCCCATACGAGCACGAACAGCTTCCAGGAACCAGCAAGTTCACGAAGAACTTCTGGAACGCTCGTAAGTCAATATTTAAGACTTGAATGGGCTTCCTGGACTTAACAGACTCCCTCAACTCTCTTCTTGGTGCATCTTTCAAAGGA
Source organism: Iris pallida (assembly GCA_029216955.1). Lineage (NCBI taxonomy): Eukaryota > Viridiplantae > Streptophyta > Magnoliopsida > Asparagales > Iridaceae > Iris > Iris pallida. The sequence goes on along the minus strand of JANAVB010036418.1, from coordinate 5,464,571 downwards.
GGCCAAGGGGATCTATTTATAGAATGGAGTTGAGACTTCACCTCTTCTCCTATCCGATGTGGGACTAAAATACCAATACTCAAAAATAGAGTTTGATATTTTAGATCATCCCACAATCAGCATAGAAGTGTGCCAGTCCACGCCTACCCCCCGAACACTCCCGTGCATGCACGAGACATCCTGGAGTCCGTGTCCGAGTCTGAGTCCGCACAACAAAAATTAACTTGCATCCTTGTTGGATTTAATCCTTTTTCCTTCTAGGAAAATACTTCCACATGGCACAAACTTGTGCCCCACTACACCTCATGTGCACACCTCAACACAAGCAATGCATTATATTGAGATACTCACCATTTGGTGTAGCCGATGTGGGACTATCTTTTCTAGTCCAAAGGCAAAAATACCAACAATTGTACTATTTTTATTCTATTACCAAGGAACCGCAAGTAATAACTGGTCTTCTTTCTCTCCAAAATCTTAATCATATCCAATAATGTCACGTCTGAATCTAGGTATGGTACTACGTACATAACTATTATACACGATTAGGGATGGCGGATATTTATACCGACATTTCTCAAATAGTTACAATGTAGTCACTTAGGTTGCATGGATACGGACACGGATACGGGTACGGACACTAGTTTCATGTGTGCCCCTGTGTTGTTTTGTATACTTTTCGTTGTGTTTGTGTGATACAGTTGAAGTGTATATATATATATATATATATATATATATATATATATATATATATATATATATATATATATATATATATATATATATGTTGCCGGGGTACAATTTTTCGATGAAAAACTGAAAAGATGAAACAATTGTAAAAATAATGTTACAACGCAACACTTCAAGGAAGGTTACGCAAGTTTAACGAAGATCTAAAAAGATCTCGTTACAGCAGCATACGATATTACGAGAATCTAAAAGATTTCGTAATCCACAGCAGCAAAGAAGATGACAGGTGATTGATGGATGAATATCCTGCTGGGATGAATGATCATTGTTGCTCAAAGCTATATTCGCCCCACACGAATAGCTTCCAAGAACCAGCAAGTTTGTCGGAGAACTTGGAACACTCCTACTCTTCTGACTCCTCGGATCGTACATGGACTCCTGTACAAAAGCAACGCTGGTGCAACGCTTCTCTTCTCTCTCAAGACTTCTGTTTACTTGTGTTAAAAAATACTTGTAAATTTTTGTAACTCTCTGTATATGCCTCTGTATACCTGCCTGTGAGAGAGAAGAGATCTTTTATAGGCCCGAGTAGAAACTGTCCGGTTAGCACAACATTCGGAACGTGGTAAAAACTACTCCGAACGTGTAGTAACCGCTCAGATCATGCACATGCACGATCTGAAGCAAGTTGCGCGCCTCGTGCACCCCGCGCGCCTTGTACACCATGCACTGAACGCGCACTGAGCCACTTGCACCACCTGTACGTCCTGCGCACCGTACACCACCCGCGCAACTGGGCGCGCACCTGTGCGCTCACCGACGATGCTAAGTGTAAAGTGCGCCAACAAAACGCCACATTACGCCTCATAAGCCCAAGTCCGTGTCCGAGTCGCTAAGCCCCTACGGGACTTAGCTCCAATGGAAATAAATTTTCCAAGAGCAAAAAGCTTGAATGCTTTCAATTGTTTATTTAGCCTTTTCCCATTCGAAAAATAACCCCACATAGCACACCCATGTGCACCTCCACACCACATGTGCATCTCTAAAAGAGCATAACTAATATATAGAGATACAACTCTTTTGGCCTAGCCGATGTGGGACTAAAGTTCCAATGTATAAAGGCCAAAACCCAACAATATATATAGTGGTTAAGAGAGATGCATGCGGCCCAAGTGGTCGGGAGTTCGAACCCCAGTGGTGACGCATTCGCCATAATTACCTATTGCTAATATATATATATATATATATATATATATATATATATATATATATATATATATATATATATATATATATATATATATATATATATATAATACTCAGTTGTTTTTAAAGTTCAAATGACACTCACAAAATGGCATATGATTCAAGAATCAATCAATTCGGGTCGTGTCCATATTTGAATTATGCCACACCACGGATGGGATCTGGTTTACCTGGTTATATTATTATAGATAAAAGTAGGTCACTTGGGTTGAATTATTTGAGTAGAGAATTAATCAAATGATAACCCTTGTTTCCTAATCTCCTTTCATATAAACCAACCATTTCTTTCTCACATTGTTTCTTCTCTCCTCCTACCTCTTCCAATAGTACTCTCTCTGTACTTTTCAAGGTATGTTTGTTTGATCATAAATACTCATCTTACTCTACTCTACTTAGTATACATATGTTTTATTTGCTAATGTCTGACCAAGAAAAATTAAAGAGAAATTATACAATATACAAACTCTTAAACAAAATCAAAATTGAAGCATGATGCATCTAATGTGTTGGTACTTAATGAGATGTGTGTAAGCATAGCACATACATGTGATCTATTGGCAGAACAGTCATTTGGCCTCAACAAAAATAAAAAATAAAAAAATAAGAATAAATATATACCTATGCGAAATTATATTGTCTTACCTTTATCTAGATGTGTTTGATTAGAAGGTGAAAATATGTGGAAAATAAATTAATTTCACGGAATTACTTTACTAGGAAAAAAAATTCATGGGAAAATTCCACGAAATTAATTTGGGTGTTTGATTGTCGCTATTTTCCGTGGAAAATAGTTGTTTTCCATGGAAATTGATATTTTCCTGTGGGCTTGACTAGATTTATTTTTCCACCACTTTGGAAGAAAATATGGAAAATGATAGATTTTTGGAAAATAATTCCATGAAAAATATACGCTATCAAACACTACAATTGGTGAATATTTTGTGATGGAAATAGTTGTTGTAATGATTGGTAATATTAATTTAAAATAAATAATTTTCAATCAACATTATTTTCTAATCAATGCCTTAATTGCTGTTTTTATTTGATTGTTTATTAGGTGGTTTTTATGTCCATTAACCCCTATTAGTTTCTATTAAAACCTATTGTTATAAGGTAGCGTATATATTCTCATAGGTTTTGTTGTTTAAAAAGTGTGAAGAATTTGGTCTTCTTCTTCCTCTAAAAACCATGAAAGTTTTTCTCCATTCCATTCCTCTAATTTTTCATTCTATCTTATGGGCAAAAGCTAAGTTCGGGTCAATCTCCCCCAGTCGTGTATGACAATGGGATACCGGTAGAGCGGGGATTTTATCACTAGGAGTATTCGGAAAAGTCTGCACATAGATCGGATTAACTCTTAGGGCAGTGCTTCGTGCGCGACTTCCCTGAAGGCTGCTAACCTTAATTTTGTTGATTTTGTTTACTAATTATTAAAGGAGAAATGCAAATATTTCTAACAATCTAAGAGTTAATCATGTGATTATTTTACATGTCTTGTATAATATTTATAAATTCTAATATATGCAATTTTAGATACTGTTAAAAAAAAGTCGTTATATTTTTTTTCCTCCGGATGTCAAAGAGAATACTACCATAATATTTTTTGTTTAACAGAATATATTTATTCTGATATAAATTATTACTATTATTTTTTTGCTTCTTCGTTGGAAATGCTAAATTTGTATATTTACCGATAATCTGTTTGAAAAATTGAAAACTTTGCTTCGTAGTTGGAGTTCTAGTAGAAACTACAGCTCCAATGTTTTTGAATACAAGACTTTGTCATCTTTTATGTCCCTGTGTATTATTCCAATTGCAAATATAAGAACGTCCAAATCTGGACCTTGATGCATAAGTTAAAACCGACGGGTACATCTTTTGACTTGGAGAGAATGGATGGTGGACTATATAGAATTTACAATCATGATCTACAATAATAGACACACCAGATATCAAACATTTGTGAGTTTTGATGCACATGGACCAATATTGTCTACACAACCACTTATCTTGCTATGGAAACACTCATTCCGTGACCACTATATCTTTAGAGTGTAGACACAAGCTGTATTTATAATCTAGATTTTTTTTTTAATTATTAAACCGACACATGACATCTCATAACAAGATAACGAAGTCAACAATATTGTATTGATTGTGCATGTGTCCTAGTGTTGCTTTTGGATTATCTTGTGTCTATTATATGTTGACATGAGGTATGTCTGTGCTCCCTAGTTTAAGGGACATCGGTAGTCTTGATTATAGTTTATTATTTTCTTTTGTTCCAGATTTTTTTTATATGAAAGAAAATTTTACTTTCTTAGATCTAGCTTGTATAATATGACAGAGCTAGAAAATCTAATCTTTTTAGGGATGAATTCCTTCTGCCTTACAGATAGTAGCTATGGAGAATATTATAATGTTCTTTTGTATAGTATTTGTAAACTCATAGGTTTACTGGTTGTAATTATGCACTTATTTGCTTAGGATTTTTAAGTTCTAAGTTGATATTGGATGGTAAGGAATCTGTCCCTTTTCCATCATGTAATATGCTACAGTATGATTATGTCTAGAGTATAATGGTGTAAGAAAAAAAAATTTCCTCTTAATAATCGTAATGTTCTTGACAATAGTGAACGTTATATTTCTCTGTGTTCAAATTCCTAAAGTTGTCTTCACTCTTCTTGTTTAGTCTTCCAATTTTGAAAAAGAAAAAAAATCAGCCCTCCATGACTTGAACTTGTGGGTTTTAGTTTTTAAATTCTATTAGTACATTGCAATTTGTAATGTCTCAAGTAGTTGCATAATGCATATAGATTTTATTAGAAATTAAAATTAAATAATTATTTGATATTTGAGTGCTTTATATACTCCTTTCTATGACATCTTATGATGATTTGTTATTTGCATATATGTTAACTATAAATTTGGAGCATATGAAACAACTATATTTCAACTGAGAAGTTCAATCCGTTGTTGGGTTAACCTCTTCACTTAGTTTCTCAGGCTACCATATCCTTGTTTTGTTTTATTTCTTTTTGTTTTCCTTTGGATTCAAGTGATTGGTACAACCAGAGCTAATATAGTAACAAGCTTACCCTCTTCAAGATCCTCGTAATACTTATGAATCGGACAACATACAAATACCTTACTTATTACACTTCACCATCCCATTTGGTCAGAAATTATTATACTAAATATGGGATGTCATGATGCATTTTCCTAGTCTTGCATACAAATAAAATAATTCTTCTTTGTACTATTAGAAACTTTAGTTAACATTCTTTGATACATGCTATTTCAAACTAGTAACTTTTACATATTGTGACATTAGTAAATTTTGTTATATACTTACTAGTTTGTCTCCTATTGTATATAGTGTAAATGTAAAGAATTGTCACACAAATATTCTGTTAGTGTGCTGATTTTTGTTTTACCAATCTGTTCGTGTGATTTAACACTAATTGATGTAAAACGATAGCAGACAAACATTTATGTTATATATTTACTTTGATTAAAGAAATATTTTGCTTTGGTTCCAATTTTGATATTTTGATATTATATGTCTCTCTTGAAAACAAATTTACAGATTGCAACTACAACAAATAAATAGAATATTCTATTTGGTGGAAAATTGTATTTATTTTATTGAGAAACAATTTATGGAAATTATTTTATTTCTTTAAGAAATTCTGGAAATTGTTTTATTTATTTAAGAAACAATTTATCTCATTTACCATGGTATTTAGCAATAGGTGTATAGATGAAATGGGAAAAAAATTACTTCATCAACAATCTAGTTGTGATAAACATTCTAATGCATGAGTAATTTAGTAGTGTGTTTAATATTATGATCCAGAATCAAGTATCAGTATACATCCGATTTGCTTTTGCATAACATTTTTGTGATGCTTCTGTCACGTCCCAGAACCAGAATACTGGCAAGTAGGGACGGACCAGGCCAGCTACGTATACCAAAGTACTCCAGTACTCTGAAACAACGTATAAGCTGTATAGATGGGGGTCACTGCTACAAACCAACAGTCAATCCTAGGTCACATGATCCTAGATATCTCAGTCTCAGACAAGAAGTAAAGTACAAGAATATGATCATCATGCATATAAGACAGTAAAGCGTCCCAAACCATAATATATAGATGATCATGAAGCTAGTAATACAAAATGAAGAACTAGCAAAACTAAGTAATACATGATCAGCTCTAGCTGCAGTCTAGAAATATAACATCATGTCTAAGCCCGTAGGCCAAATGTCAAGTCCAAAACACGAGCTAAACACGTGCTCGGTGGCTAAACGCCTCAAAAGAATATGTACAGAAGAGAGTGGGTAAGAGAAAGAACACCCACTCAAGTCCCCTGGTGCTCCGGGTGGTCACCATCGAGAGGAAGGTCCGGAAGATCCTCGGGCTCCTCAACTAGATCTGGTCAATACAAAACCAGTGGGGTCAGAACCCCAATAGCAAGTACCACAAAGGAAGCCAAACTTATGAACTAAAACCAGCATGTAATTCATAGCAACGGATAGAGACATAAATAAGTAAAAGCAAATCGAGACTCGTGCGCTACCAATGCACTTATCCCGAGAATAGGAAAGACAATGTGTAAAGCAACATGTAGCATAAGGTAAAGGACATGTGACAGAATGTAAACTGTGTACATGTAAGGAAAAGGAAACATGTGAACATGAAAGATAAACTAGACATGTGAGCATGTTAAGTAGTCGGGACATGTCAGCATGTTATGTAACTGGAGCATGTGAGCATGTGATGAAGCCGAGCATGTAGTGGAAAGAATAGCATGTGAGGAATGACAGGAAGCTAAGTACTACAATAAGATAAACTGGAGCAAGACTAGACTAGACAAGAATGGACTCCATCCATCAATCACGGCCAAGCAATGATTACGGCTTGATACTTTAGCTAACTAGGGTTGTCACAATCCTAATTACTAACAAATGCAAGTCTGAGAATTCCAAGTCCAGCACCTGCCTGCTACTACCTGAGTGGTCCAAGACAAAAAGAAAATAAGTATAGCAGACACACTGCAGTAAGATACATGTGTCCTAAAGAGGTGCCCCACTCGACGGTGTGCTGGAAGAGTGCTCATCATGACAGATAGCTCCAAATCCCATGTATATATATATATATAATACCAAGACCAAAGGGGCAACAGGTAACTGGGAAATTCTCAATGATCTAAGTATTCAAGCTAGTTGTTTAGTCCTTAACATTTTTCTTGTTGGATTCCGGGTGTGGCATTCCGCAGAATCCATCCCAGACATGAGACATGCAAGACTGGACAAGACAAACAAGATTGTGCACTACAACAAGCCACAATAAGACATGACAATATCAAGGCAAGAGTGCGCTACGACGAGCCACTATCAAGAAGCTAGACATGTACTAGAATCAAGAGTGCGCCATGACAGGCCACTATCATGTAAGCAAGAAAAAAAGACATATTCAAGAGTGCACCACGACGGATCACTATCAAGTAGGCAAGAAGGACATGGCAACAATTATCATAGCTTGTAAGAAACAATCTATCAAAAGACATATCATGGCATGTGGGAAACAATAATTAAAGTTAAGTACATCTCATAGAAAATGATTGAAGGTGTGCTAGTATCAAGTCTATAGGGTGTACAATCATTCTCTAACTAAGCAAGATCATCTTATCATGTTAAGAAATTATTATAGTCGAAGAAATTATCAAAAAGGACAAAAACGGGCGAAAACGGACAAAAACGGACTAAAACAGCATAAAACGGCATACCGACGGTATACTGCGGCATACCGGCGGTATACCGGACTAAAGACAGTAAGTTTCTGGTGCCAAAAACGGCATACCGGCGGTATACTGCGGCATACCGGCGGTATACCGATTTTTCAAACAGCAACGAAATTCAGAAAATTGCCAAAACTTGTTTCGGCCATAAAATCTTCATTTTAAATCGAAATTCGGACTTTCAAAAGTCAAAATTGCATAGAATTGAATTTTCTACAACATGGAACTATTAGATTTCACAAATTCAAAGATTTGATAGATCAATATCTCAAAATACTCCAAAACAGGGGTTCTCGGAACACCGAAACGAGTCCCGATTGCCACCAAACTCAAAATCCATGTATACTAGCTAGGTAAGGACCTCATATATGTATATGTGACCAAGACCCATGATGGTAACACTAGTATCACTCTTGATACCAAATTTTCTACTAAGTCAATATCGGGTTTTCATAAAAATCAAATCTTGTTTAAACAAATTTTGGAAACATGCATATATACGAGAATCATTAGGAAAACATATTTAACAAAATTAGTTTAGGAAGATTCTAAGCATTTAATACCAAGGAAAACAAAATAATGGTGAAACACTATTGTTCAAGAATTTGGCAAGATGTACTTGCCTAGGTTAAGCTCCAAGCCTAATATTCTACTCCACCACCAAGAGGGGTACGAAACCACACTCTAGGCCTCAAGGCCAAGCTCTTGGCAAGCTCCAAGGAGGAGAGAAGGGAAGAAGAAATGAAAAGAGAGTGAAGAGAATGAAAAGAGAGAGGAGAGAGAAAGTGAAATGATATATATAGAAGGGAGAATTAATCTTAGCCGTTGGATCATGATCCATGTGAAAGTCTAGGTCAATCATGGCCATTCAAACAAAACCAAATGTCCATTGGATAATAGAGTGCATCTACACTATTTACGAAAATATCTAAACACTATTCACGAAAATATCCAAAACACTATTCACGAAAATATCCGAAACACTATTCATGAAAATATCTGAAATCGAAAATATCCAAAATGTGAAAAATCCGTCTGGACGATATGCCGTCGGTATACTCCGGTATACTGGCGGTATACCGGCCAAGAAGAAAATCTATAAGTTTAGGAAAAATTTTAAGGTATTACGAAAATCAAGAAAATACGAAATATACTACAAAATACGTATCCGTATATAAATACCGATACTGTGAGACGAGTCTCACTATGAGCATTCAGAAAAGTCTGCACATAGACCCGAATTAACTCTTAGGGTAGTGCTTCGTGCGCGACTTTCCTGAAGGCCGGTAACCTTTAATTTTGTTTATTTTGTTTACTAATTATTAAAGAAGAAATGCGAATATTTCTAACAATAGTTTCCATGGAATAAAAAACCTCAATCAAACACATATTCCAAGAGAACTTGGAGGATCCTCTTTGGCTACATGAATTTAAACTGTATACCTGAAATGTAGGTCCACCTACCCGCCAATTAATAACCTCTTATAGTTCTTTTACTTGACCTCTTCAATGGCAAAACTCTGAAACTTGGAGTATATATGTCTGAGCTTGAGCTACTTAAGTTTGTGCTCTGCTTAAAAGTTGTGGTCTTTGAACTATGCATTATATTTTTCTTTGTAGTCGTGTTTTTGGATGAGTCTGTTCTATTATTATTCACTACTTTCCTAAGAATCAGTAGATGGTATGTTCATTTGATTATCGTTAGTTTCTTAGAACGAGTTTGTTGTGTATTTTGGTACTTTTCTAATAAAACTAGTAATTTTGCATTAATGAAGACCATATGTAATTATGAAATGAAATATTTTTTGTTGGTGTTACATATTACTTTTTCTTCTTTGATAGAATACAATTGTAGAATACAGATGCACAAATGACTACTATAAAAAAATGACGAACATCTAATGATGCATAAAAGTTATCGTTTGTAAATAAAGATGACGTATATTCATCTTTTGTAAATAATGAAGACATATAAAATTCATCTTTAATAAATAAAGATGACGTGTTGAGCTGTCATTGTTGTCTCACGAAAAAATTATCTTTTGTAAATAACGATAACTCATGAAACTCATCTTTGGTAAATAAAGATGACGCATAAAGGCATATTTTATAAAAAAAAGAGGACTATGTTGAGTTGCCATTATTGTATCACAAAAAAACATCTCTCGTAAATAGAGATGACATATAGAAGTCATCTTTTATAAATAAAGATGACGCATACAAGTCAATCTTTTGTAAATAAAGATGAAGGATGTCGAGCTGTCATTATTTTTTTTTCCCGATAAAGATGACACATTCGTAGATGACAGCCAGACAAATGTCATCAATTAGCATATTTGACCGTCATTGTTAACCATTTTTGTAGTAGTACATGCCCTTGTCACTAAGCTCGACACCAAGCTGGTTGGGGTTCGCAAGAACGGGACCTGCCCGTGCGCCAGACCTGATGGCAAGCCTCAAGTATCTTTGTGCATTGCCTAGTAGGAAGAACAAATATTCTCAAAATGTGGGCTGTGTCATGTCAGACATATATCACACACGTTTAGAAAATATACTATGACACATCAAAATACGTTCTCCGTGTCCATCCAAAAAAGTATCTAATAGTCGTCGTATATGCACATGTTGTCATTGATGCTCAGGTGACAGTAGAGTAAAAGAAGGACGGTGGTGCAATGATCCCCATGCATCCACGTCCCACACGGAGCTCCTCTCCAGCCAGCACAGACGAGTTCGTCACCAACGGCCAAATCGCGTAGATAAGGCCCTTTTTTAAGCTCACCCTCTTCAGCGTATCCATTTTGAGTTGAAATCATGGCGTATTCCTCATATTCATGCTCATTCGAGCTTCAGACCTCATCAATTAGTATCAGAGCCATTCGATACCACCGGGAAAGCCATGGATGCAAGCTGCAGAGCTTTGACGATCCAAGGAAGAAGCAATCGACAAGGGTCCAAGTTTCTGCATGAAGAAGGACAAAATATGGATCTGGAAGTGAAATTTTCTTAACTTAGATGGTAAATTTCGGTTCACTTGATAGAAAAATTCTATTCTTAGTAATAAAATTGATTTGATGAGAAGAGAAAGGTATATGAGAGAGAGTTTGAAGAATATTCATGTAAAATGATGGAAATCAACCTCAATTTCGAATTAGTCACACCATCGGTTTCGAAAATCCTTATTCTCAATCCATGGGTTTTTAGAATAAAATTAGCATAGGGGGGGGGGGGGGGAGTTTCAGCAGCAAAACCAGCAACATGGTACAAGTTGGGCAACAAATTGGTCTCGAAATCCTTAAATTTTATCTTATGGTTCTTTGAACAAGCCTATGACAATGTCTTATTGAGTTCAATTTCGGCAGCAATAGAATGCCAAAAGAATTTAATTGGTTTCATCATGAGTGTTGAGACAGGAAACTAGGGTAAAAAAGGGCATGAAGATAGATCCTAAAGTAAAGTTAAATGAGAGTGATCTTAGTATCAGTAATGCTACAGCAAGTGAACAACAGGAAGGACCATTGGGTTATATCCTTCAAGTCGAAACTGGCCTTCTCATGATCTTGTGAAGCCGAGGGAAAAGGCATAAATTTCAGAAGAACAGAATATTGCAGGGAAGCAGAATTCAATGCTGACTGAATTTAGAAGCAATTCTTCCTTCTCTAGTGCAATCCTAGCCATGAAAATGCGCGCACTCTCTTGTTGTAGTTCAGCTAAAGGGAGTGGTAAATCAAGAGAATGCAACATTAATCCAAGCATTCCTAGCTCCTCGTTGGCACAAGGAAAGGCTATATATACAAAGGGAAGATGCAAGTTTTTCTCTACGACACAAGGAGTCATATAAAAAAACCAGTGAATACAATCTCATTTCAGGAGTTTGAAAAGAAAGAATGCAATTCCTAAAGACCAGGAGGAGAGCCTAGCATACACAGTAGCAATTGGGAGGAACTTGCATGGAAGTTGGGAAATTAATTTCCATGGAGAGATTGATAAGGCCCTTAAAGCTTTAATATTAGAGCTGTGTACAATATGGATTAGAATTATAAAAAAAATTAGGTTCTGGATAGTAAGTATGAAAATATCTTTGAATATCAAAAGGGTTGTCATTTTTCTGCGAGTATGATCATGGAATCTCCTTGATAGATGGATCAAATTTAGACCGCATGTCGCTTTACAAACAGCCATCTCACCATAAGAATGTACTAGATAAATAAGTTGGTCAAAACCATATAAAATTTAGGTATATTATCAACTTGCAGCAGTGTCTATTTCTTTTCAATCAACCTAGATATAGAAATTAAAGCTAAACCATCAAAACAGATTCAATCTACTGTTGATAGCATAGTACAACACAAAGGAGTATTAAGATACAAGATATATGCATTAGAAGAACAATTGGGTCCTGTTCAGTTCAACAGTCAACATGAAGAAGAATCTGATCAACTCTTGAACAAGGCACAATAATTAAGTAGAGGACATGAAGATTTTGATAAACCTCAAGGGGCCTTAGTTAGTCCAACAGCAGTTGCAACACCAGGTTTAAAGGGAAACTATATTCTGGAATGTGATGGATCAATGGAAAGAATAGGTGATGCGTTCCTACAAGTGGTCAGAGCATGAGCCAAACCATGAAGGCTAGAGTTAAAGACATATCTACTAGTATGCAGAGGTGATAAAACTGGGTTGTGTTGAAGCCTACAAGTATCAATGTCATCATCAAGAGTGTGTTAGAAAAACTGGTAAGGAGGTGTCGAACCCAGGTATTGCAGTTAGGGGTGAGCATTATTTGGTTTTGGACCGAAAACCAAACCGAACCAAAACGAATAAGAGATTCGGTTAGGTTTCGGATTTAAAAATACTAAAATTCCTTTTTCGGTTTCGGTTTTGATTTTGGATTTCGGTTACCGAATAAGATTTCTGCAATTATGTAAATACCCTCAATTCTATACATATTTTGTGATTAAAATTGTGTATATTTTGAAAACAAAAATTCAATATGTGTTTTGAACTTCAACTTTCGACACAACTTTGAAATGCAACAAATATGTATATAAAAATTACAATTTTTAATATAATTTAACCACGATCCCAACTTTGGGTCCGACCCATGTCACATCCTGATTTGCCGAATTGTTCGTCCTTATATTAATTCTGGCCGAATCGATCGTCCTCACTGGGACGTGATATCATACAAGTCTAAATTACACTTGTACAAGGCAAGAACGTTCATTTGATAATTCTTTTGAAACAACATATTGAAATTAAACAAGCGCAGAGAGTTGAAGACGCAGTATAGAAAGAAAATAGCTTTTTACTGATAAACTTACAACGAAGTGCAAGGTCGTTTTTACATTACATATGTCGTTGCGGCTACATTCATTGAAATAACAAAATGATCGACAAGTTGCCAAGAAACACTACAAGAAAATGCATGTTTAGCGACATAAGCAATATGTAGCAAAAAGTTATATTTGTGTCGCCAAAGCGTTTCCGCGACATATCTGGCTATGTCGCATACATGTCGCCGTAGCCTTGTCTGGGAATGTCTTTGGCGACATGAAATTACACATGTCGCGGAATGTAAGTACTTTTTGCGACATATCATATTTTTTATTTAAAATAACTTTTAGCGACATGTGTCATGTGTGTCGCAGAAAGATGATACTTTAGCAACATAACACATGTTGCCAAATGTCTAATTCTTTATATATTTTTTATTACTTCCTGCTACACAATTTTATGTCGCAAAAACTAATTTATATTTTTTTTTATTTGTATTAAATTTTTTTTTCATATATTTTCCAACATGAATGTAAGTCTTATTTCGAAAATAACACAAACATTGAAATTCATTTTCAAAGAATTTGAGAACAAAGAACAAGTTACCGTAAACACAACATAATATCCAATACAATGTCTTCAAATATCTCTTCATAAAATAATCAATAATGTAATATTTTAACAACGTCAAGTAGCCATTCAAAAAAAATACGTATTGTATTCCAGCTTAGACAACTCTACTGTAAGCTAAAACACATGAATTGAATGTCCCCCCCCCCAATAAAAAAATTTAGCCTACAATAGATCTCATGATATGAATGTCGTCCCCCACGGCTTGTTGTCTATGTGATCCTGCAAACGAATAAAAAAAAAAATTTAAGTAAAATAAAATATATACTAAAAGAATGACAGGGATATAGAGTTGTGACCTTTTCTATTCTCTCTGGGACGCTTTTAGCAGGAAGTTGATTTGATGTTCGGACTTCCTTAACCCTCAAATAGTTGTACATGACAACCCCTACTAGTGCTGCAAATAAGTACATTTTTTAGAATTTAGAAATTTTAACTCATTGGAAACTATTTCCAAATGAATTGTACAATATAACTGTGCATGGAAAAGAGAATTACCAATTTCATAGCCAATAACATTGAGACCAGTAATAACAGATTCAGGAAATGTAATTGTTGAAAAGGCAATCAGTATCCAGTCTTTCAAAACTCCAGCAACTCGTATAGTCACTGCTCCCGTTCTACCAATTACTAGAAATATAGAGAAGTTCAAGGCCAAAGCACAAAGTGCATTTGAGAAAAATATCCAAAATTAAACTGGATCTGTGAGGCCTCCATCCCCGGTTTCTCCAATAGATACCAGGGTACGAACAAGAAGAGAAACTGCACAGAAACAAATTTAAACCGAACAGTGAATCAAGAATGTATAGAAAACTTTTCAGTCTGTTTAGAAGATAAACAGTGAGCTATAGAAGCTCAACCAAAATAAGGTAGCAAGGCACTGAAATAAAAAAATCGTAACTAATTATATGAATCCGACCAAAGCAATGGAAATAGCATTCAAGTCAAACATCCAAAAGGAGTAGAATTTGGCCCATGAGTGATGAACTAAATGTGTTAAGAAAAATGGCGTTGATCAAATAGTAGTTGCCATTATTGGACACGGACGCTGGATATGTGAATGCAATAGATATGCAGGATACATAGCCGTAAAAGGTATGGAATGTAAAGACATGACATGTTTGAGAATTATTTATGAAACTTATCAGGAAGCATATAAATGTAAAGGTGATGTGACATGTTAGAAACTCTCTGAGAACTTATAGGAGACCAATTCGACACTATATGTATAAGACACATGGATATGAATGCGAAAGGCATAACATATATCACGAAAATTTTGTTAGGAAACACTATGAACAAAATTAAGTCTTTAGGAATGTAAATGGTACGTCTAATATATAGATTCTAACACTTAGCATTGTATTTAACACAAAACAAAAAGCATGCAAAAATAGTTGACACCATCCACAAATGACATATGAGGCAAAGGAATGACAAATGCTCACCATAAGTGTATAATTTAGGAGATGTATAATTTAGAATAAAACTAGTATGTAGTAACGTACCCAAAAGTGGATAAGTTGAATAATAATGATTCTGTAACAAATTAAAAAGAACAAGTCACATTCTTTCCCTGAAAAAAAAGTTGGCCGTTTTGATTCTTGTAATTGAAGTCCAATTTGTGCAGAATTTCCAAATCATTGGTGCAGACATGAAGCATTCAAAATAAAGCTAGTATTGCTTGAGTGAATTCACTTGCAATTTCTGACACCATCGTTTGCTAATATGTGACAATTATAAATAATGACATTATGATCAATAAGCTTCCTAACTAAATCAGGTATATTTCTGAAACTTTCCAGGACATAAGCAATAGGAAAGAACCGTTATTATAATTTAAATGGCTAGAATGACATGAAATTTGATAGTGAATATCTGCAGGGAGCTATGTAATATAGACTGGTAATAGGATTCAATGTGAGGCCCTTTTTCTGAGGAAGGACTTGAGTTAATACCAGCCTAAGAGCTTCCGCAAATATACCAGTAACCTGGTAAACTGTTTCGATTACATTAAAGTGGATTTCCTCGTATGACGAGATTACGACCCCAACACTGACCAGCAGCATATTCAAGAATACATCACATCTTAATTTGTCAGTGCCACATATAACCGCCACCACGAATGTTGCAACAGGCACTGAGACAGGTCAAGTCTAAGATTACTACTAGAAATACATAATCGTATAAAGCCATTGCATAGATGGATGTCATAGCAAACTTATTCAAGGCTTTGAGCATTTGAATAAACGCAACTAAAATATGGAAATAAGTAGCGTTTCCAAACCTGTGATACGTAAACAAAATAAATCATCATTTCAAATTTAGAACAAAGAGCATGACTAGATTGCATGTCACAAACTTGGATAAGCCTACAAATTATCAAAACAATGTCTGCATATGACAAAAGGTTAAAAACAAAAGACGTTTGAACCAACAAAGCTAGCAGACGGACTAGCAAAAAGCTATATAAACATGATAATGAATAGCATGGCTATTTGATCGCACATAGGACGTATTTAAACTAAAACATGAATTTGAGGGTTGTGAAATCCTTATGCATGTTCAGCAATTATGTGCCAGTGCAAATCATTCTGCATAGGAAGATTGAAAGGCTTCAAAACAAATCGCTTAAAAAATTTAATTATAATTGCAAGAAGCCGGCCCCTTGAGCTTGATAAGATTAATAGTTATCTATTTCTAAGTATGTAAACATGTTCATAATTTGTCTGAGAATTGAGGAAGATTGAAAGGCTTCAAAACAAATCGCTCAAAAAATTTAATTATAATTGCAAGAAGCCTGCCCCTTGAGCTTGATAAGATTAATAGTTATCTATTTCTAAGTATGTAAACATGTTCGTAATTTGTCTGAGAATTGAGGTAGGTATTTTGACAAATTTGTCTGGATTTTATTTCTGCTGTAAAGATGTGCAGTGTAACTTAGTATAGCAAACTGGCCATGAAACCAAAGAAAGAATAAACTCTTCCTAATGGTTTGATTTTTTTAAAACAACATTTAAATAAGTGCATTAAAGAGAATACCAAAGGCTTGAGGCAAAGAACGCACTGATGGGAATTACACGTGGTATATATGCAAATGTTAAAGAATATATCATTAAGGGGGGTATTTTGGTCATTCGGGAGTAAACATTGAACTGTTGATGCCTAACATTTGAAATGTCATCTTGACAGGAGTAACAACCTATAACAGTCAGACCATCAAAACTCAAGTCAATTGGTAGGATTTAGGATAAGTAGAATCTAAGTCTACAGCAATTCATGCAGCAATTTATTTATATGATATTATTTTGATTGAAGCAAACATCTGGACATATAACTTTCCATACACATCAGAAATAGGATTGTGTATACAAACATATATTTAGACAATAGCCCATATATCTTTTCATCTGCTACCTCTCTCACTTAGACAACAACAAAGTGGTGGTATATGCTATTTAGATATTCTACTCAGTCTACTTGCATTTTTCCTTACCTTCAATTTTCTCATTTTTTTTCTCATATTTTTTAAGAGCTAAAAAGACAACCTCTTAACTATATCAGCACTAAAAACCTATGTATGAAACACTTTGACATCTCCAGCAAAAATGAGTTACGAAAAAAGACTGAGATATGCTCCTTATGGCCTAGTACTGGCAGGTATTCTTTAATAAAAAAATCCCCAACCCTGCAGACTTTGAGAGAGTAAGTAGCCATGAGAGTGGCACTAACACTGGTTTTCACAATTGTTAGGTATATATAGATCGGTTCAGAGCCCTAGTCAAAAAAGATTACAGTAACCACATAAATGAGCAAAATCAGGCCAAATAGAAAGAATGGGTGATGACCCAAATCCAAGTAAAAGCAAGAAAAAAAACATATTTGATCCTAAAAGCAAGAAAAAAAATGACCATTAGACCAACAATAGTCATACTTCCGTGCACCTTCATTCGACAAAGGCTATTGATCCAGTCTTGGAAAACAATGGTTCTTTCAAAACAGCATGAGACAAAAAGGATGTTTAAGGAGCTCTGCTTTTGGCTTAAGGAGCTTTAACTAAAAGTGGTTTCCTTTTGGACTAAAATTTTGAATTGTTTTAGTTACAACTTTCACTTAGACCTGACTCTGGCAGGTAGCTTTTCAGGAAACATGTTCCCCCACGGTAACGACAATGATGGCCTGCTAATGTTGGTGGAACTACCCATATGATTAGTCGGATCTAAATCAAATTTTCAATAATTTTTTGCAATGAGAAAGAATTGTTTCCGCCAGGTGATCTGTTTGAATGAGACTAACAAGGAATCGCCAATTCCAATAGTTTCCAAAGCAACACAAGAAAAAACAATTTCAAATGCCAAACTAAACTAACTATATCAAGCAAAGGTTGGATGTCACTCCCCGTTCCCAGAATGCGTATTTTAATACGTATATTGCATGAATGTATTTATTTAGCATTTATCATGTAGTATCCTGTATTTAAATTCTTAATAACTTCATGTTAATTAATTATCCACATTTTATTTTTCGCACTTTATTTTTCTGCAATTCTATTAGCTGCTCTTTAAATTTTCATGTTAATCAATTAGCTGCTCTTTAAATTTTCATGTTAATTTATTTTCTGCAATTTTATTTCTATATTTTTTCCTGTAATTTTTATTACCTGTATTTTATTTCCTGCTTTAGTCTTACTTTCGGGTTTGCCTTGTTGGATCCGTGCAACCCGACCCATTGGACCCGGCCTAACTCCCACCTACCATCCCTTCCATATTTAAGCCACCCTCACCATTCTCTCTCCTCATTACTCATTCTCACCATTACTCCTCTTCTTCTTCTTCATTACTCTCTCCACCTACCAAACCGTAGGCAAGTGCCAACTTGCTTCTTGATGGATTCCCATTATTATTGTTCCATCATCCTCCTTATTTGATTCTATGTCTCTTTAGTACTTAGCATTTTCAATTTCTATGGCTAATTTGTTGTAGAACTAAGTTTATTACATTTTTGGGTTTCTTAGGTTTTGATCTAGTAAACTTTGATATCTTCAAGTTTTGATGGTTCCATGTTGTAGAGAATTTCGTTCTACCCAATTTTGACCTAAGGAAGTTCGAATTTGGACTCTGGATGAAGGTGTTATGGAACTTGGAAGCTTGGGTTGATGGTGTTCTTCTTCTCTGAAACTTGGAGAAGAAGAACAGTACTTGACTTGACCGCATGAATAATTCATGCGGCAAGTGATTCCCAGCCGCATGGGTTGTTTCCTTCTCAGCCGCATGAAAAGTTTCTACCCGGCCGCATGAGACTCATTTGAGCCCAGCCGCATAGGGAGTTCTCCTAGCCGCATGGACTTTCCCCACTTAACCGCATATGCGCCCCCGTCTTTCTTGACCGCATGGATTTCTCTCCAAATCCAGCCGCATGAACCAGACTCACTCGTTGGCCGCATGAGGTCCTGAACCTTATAGCCGCATGAACTTTCCCCCCCCCCCCCACGCCAGCCGCATAAGCAATCTCCTTGACCAAGCCGCATGGGGTTTGACTTGGTTGAGCCGCATGGACTCATTTACCGCCAGCCGCATGAGTACCCTTCTTTCCGCTGACCGCATGTGTCTTGTCTTTTTTGGCCGCATGAGCCCAATTCATCCTAGCCGCATGGAACATCCCTTCTGCTTGCCGCATGGGAGCTAGTCCCACTCCCCAGCCGCATAGGTTCCCGCATTTTCAGCCGCATGTGCCTCTGCCCACTGAGCCGCATAAACCCGACTCCTTTCCTTGCCGCATAAGATCCATCCTGGCCGCATTAGACTTAGCCGCATGACTATTCTATAGCCCTGAATATTGATATTTTATTAGATATTTTACGTCCGTTTTATATCCTTACGTCTTTTGTCCTGAACTTGGTAAATTACGATTTGATTGACACAATTGAAATGAATTTTTTTCCCGAATTTGGTAGTAATTAACATTGATTGTTATCTTGATTAATAATTGATCATGCCTTGTCACCATTGATAATAATTGTTAGCTTGACTAAAATTGATCATGCGTTCCTAGTTGGAACTAAAGAGGCCGGCTAGTCGTCTTATTGAATTGAATGAATGAGACACGTTCATGTAATGAACTATTGTAATCGATTGGCTAATCTCGAATATTGGCATACATGCACATGCAGGCTTCAAATTATTTATTTATTTATTTAGTTATTTTTATCTTCCAAAAAGAAGTATGTGTACTTTATGGTCAAGGCATGATTACCGTGGTTAGATTTGATTGTTGCATTACGCTATGTAAGACCTGCAACCTAACCGCACTGGTATCGTTGTAGAGTTGTGCATATCATACCCCGTACGAAAGTACTCATTTGAATGACCATGATCCACGGCATGGGATTTCACTCAACGTAGAGACTATTAAGTTAAATAAAATAATGATTGCATGGAGAGAATGGATTCCCGAATTCTTACATGGCAGCCCCCTTGGGACGAGTAGTACCCGACGGGCCGGCTGGTTCCCACAGATACTGTAAATCTGCCACACGGGCAGGGAACAGTATCTGCTTTTATTATTATTGTATATTGTATATTGACGGGCGTCCTGCTAGGACTCGTGTAATTCATGCATGGGCCAATTGATTGACTGGATAGACTAGCCTTGCTTGCACATAGTAAGAACTGAGGAATCCCTAATTGCATTATTCCAGGATAACTTGGAACTCATAATAGCAAGCCGTAGGAGTTGATTGGCCGTTCAAGATGATTTGTTTGTGCACTGTACTCTGTTACCTAACTGGGATGATCAGAATGTCAGGACATGACGGGCCAACTTCTGTCCTTGTTTGGTTGGGAGGTTGGTTCGAAGTGTCTTGATGTGATGTGAGTCCTAGTAGCAAGCAGAGATCTATTATTATATTCTCTTACTTACTGGTTTAGTCCTTCATATCGTCCTCCCTTGTGGTACTTGCTATTAGAGGTCTAACCTCTCTGGTTTTGCATGGCCAGATTTAGAGCCAGTCCCCGAGGATCCAGCTTACTTCTACCTCCAAGATGGTCAACACTAGAAGGATGATCGCATGAGGACTCGAGTGGGTTTTCTTACTTCCCCGCTCGTTTTGTTAAATACTTTATACCTTGCCGTTTGGCACCGACATGTTAGTCGGATCGTCTTGTACTTACTTTTGCATAATTATAACTAAGTCAGGCTGCAGCTGATAACAATTGTGTATACTTTTGCTACATCAATCTGGTTATATTTTGTAAAACCAGATATCAAGAACATTTTGACAAAGCGTTTGGGACGCCTTGCTGCTTTATCTTACATGTTCTCTATTTCTGTTCCTTGTTTGAATGATTGAGACAATAGATGTGAAGTGACCATAGTAGGACTTTTATGTAGTATGCACCCCCTCGTCTGGTTAGACAGCATTGATCGTATTATACGGTATTCATCTACCCGTAATACGTAGCTGGCTGAGTCATTCCCCCGCTCTCCAGTATTCTGGTTCTGGGGCGTGACAAGGTTTTAGTGGTGGCCCATGCAGGTCTGGTTTGAGACTTGTGGGGTGTTTTGATTTATAGGATGTCTCAATCATATATGTTCCCCCTTGATCTCATGATTCGTTGTTCTCAACCCTTGCTTGACATTCCAGTATCCTTTGACTTCATTGATCCTTCATGTTCGGTCGTTTGATTGTTCTCTTGTCCCTTTTCTTAGGGGCACCTCGTCCGCACCTGTTAGAGCTGGACAGCAGCATGGACAACCTGACCAAGTTGGTCAGCAACAAGAGCCGGTACTAACTCAAGAGGCTACCCAAGAAGAAGTGATAGTGGAAGCAGCAGCTGGATCGCAGTATCCAGATGTTCCACCCCCACCAACAGTTCCACCTACCCAAGTGGACACACCAGCCCTTCTAGAGATCATGAGAGGGATGATGGCCACTCAGCAACACCAGATGTTAGCCCAGCAGCGCATACACGCTCAGTTGCAGGAGCAGAATGTACTACTCAACCAAGGATTACAGACGGCATTAGAAAGAGGGGCGAGGCCAGATTCAGGAGCGTCAGCCCGATTTTGCAAGTACAACCCCCGCCGTTTCGAAGGCACGGAGGATGCCATCTCAGCAGATGCATGGCTTAAGGATATCGAGGCTATTCTGACAGCCGCTAAGGTGCCGGCAGAAGAACGTGTGGATCTAGTAAAGTTGTTACTTCAGGATCTCGCACGTGATTGGTGGGAATCAGAGGAGGTAGGCATCAGACGTCCTGTTGCTTGGGACGATTTCACAGCAAGATTCAAGACGAAGTATTATGGAGTTGTGGTGCAGTTTGAGCTGCAACAGAAGTTTATCAACCTCAGACAGGCTGGCAAGACTGTAGATGCTTACGCAGCGGAGTTCTGCAGATTGAGTAGGTTTGCCCCAGAGATGGTAGCAACGGAGCGCCAGAGGGCGGTGAAGTTCCAGCAAGGGTTTCATCTTGAGCTCTTGCAATTGATAGAAGGGCACAATTACCAGACTTTTGATAAGATATTGACGGCGACTCGAAGGCATGAGATCACCATTCAGAGGCTTGCAGTAAGGACTGGGGGTCAGAAGAGATCCCACAGTCAGATTGAAGGAGGAGGGGGAGCAGCGCCCCGAACAACAGCACCATCCCCTGGCATTCGTATCCACGATGTGGCGATGCGAGGGCCAGCACCCCCACCCAGGCAGCAGCAACAGCAACAGAGGAAGAACCAGCAACCCCCGGCGGGCTGCACTTATTGTGGGAAGATGGGACACACTAGAGATGTGTGTCGGACATTGAATGGACTGTGTCTGATATGTGGAAACCCAGATCATCGGGTTACCACATGTCCCATGAATTCGAGGTCAGGAGGACCAGGGCAGCAGTTTCCTGCTCTGCCAGCACCAGGGACAGGGCAGTATCGAGGGCCAGCATTGGCAGTGAGGCCGTTGGCGCAGCGTCCGTTAGTATCACAGGCTCAGATGTTTCGGCAGCAGGGGCCGCCGATGCAGCAACACCAGCATAGACCACCCCAGCATCATCAAGGCAGGGGCCGGCAGCAGCACCAGGCTAGGCCACAGCATGGAAACCAGCAAGGAGGTCGAGGGCAGGCATTCACACTGTCCTTGGAAGAGGCATTGGCATCGGGAGATGTTGTGGCAGGTAACATTCTCGTCGCCTCATATCCCGCAGTAGCATTGTTTGATTCGGGAGCATCCCACTCGTTTATATCTGCACAATTTGCGACACGACTAGGAGTGGAGTTCGAGGCATTGCCAGGGAGGTTGAATATACTCACTGGTAATAGGCTCGTGGGAGTTAGTAGAGTTAGTTTAGCATGTAGTGTTGTAGTGTGCGGGCATCCTTTACCCGCCCGGTTGATAGAATTTCCTGTTAGAAATTTCGACGTTATCTTAGGCATAGACTGGCTGAAAGACAGTCATGCGACAATAGATTGTCGTAGTGGAAGTGTATCTTTTGATATTCCAGGCATGGAGAGGTTCACCTTGGTCAGATCAGAGGCAACTCAGCAAGAGCAGGGAGTAGTAACGGCAATGGAAGAAGTTCTAGTTCCGAAGGTAGTTGAAGAATTTCTAGACGTATTTCCTGAAGAACTTCCAGGTCTCCCACCGGTTAGAGATATTGAGTTCAGTATAGAATTGGCACCAGGAACTAAACCAATATCAGATCGGGTTTACAGAATGGCAGATTCAGAGCAGGCCAAGGTGTATCAGCACATAGAGGAATTGAAGGAGAAGAAGTTCATCCAAGCTAGCGTGTCACCATGGGCGGCACCAGTAGTACTTGTAGGGAAGAAGGATGGGTCGTCCAGATTGTGCATCGATTACAGGAAGCTTAACGCGGCAACAGTAAAGAACAAGTACCCATTACCCAAGATCGACGACTTATTTGATCAGTTGAGCAAGGCTAGAGTTTTCTCCAAGATAGATCTTCGTTCAGGGTATCATCAGGTGAGGGTTCGGAAGGAGGATATTCCCAAGACAGCATTCAGGTCGAAGTATGGGCATTATGAATTCTTAGTGATGTCGTTTGGTTTGACCAATGCTCCAGCTATCTTCATGGATTTGATGAACCGCATCTTTATGCCGTATTTAGATCAGTTTGTCGTAGTATTCCTCGACGACATTCTTGTGTACTCTGCTAGTGAAGAGGAGCATGAAGACCACCTCAGGAAAGTGTTGCAGGTTCTAAGAGAGAACCAGTTGTATGCCAAGCTCAGCAAGTGTGAATTCTGGACGGATCGCATTTCATTTTTGGGTCATATTGTATCAGGAGCTGGAGTAGCAGTGGATCCCAAGAAGGTAGAAGCAGTAAAGAGTTGGCCAGTACCCAAGACCGTAGCTGATGTACGGAGTTTCTTGGGATTGGCAGGATATTACAGAAGGTTTGTATCAGACTTTGCGAGACTTTCAGCACCCATGACCCGCTTGACCCGGAAAGATGTACCATTCGTATGGTCGGCAGAATGCCAGGCATCATTTGAGAATCTGAAGCAGAAGTTGATATCAGCGCCTATTCTTACATTGCCAGTAGGACCCGGAGGTTTTACTGTATATTATGATGCGTCAGGTAAAGGACTTGGATGCGTCCTTATGCAGCACGGGAAGGTGATAGCATATGCATCTAGGCAGCTTCGAGACCACGAGAAGAATTACCCTACTCATGATTTGGAGTTGGCGGCAGTAGTATTTGCTCTGAAGCTATGGAGGCATTACTTATATGGTGACCGAGTAGAAATGTACACAGACCACAAAAGCCTGAAGTACATCTTTACTCAGAAGGAGCTGAACATGAGGCAGAGAAGATGGTTGGAGTTGATCAAGGATTATGACGTGGAGCTTCAGTATCATCCAGGCAAGGCTAATGTGGTAGCAGACGCTCTCAGCAGAAGAGGCGGCACATTTATGATGACAACGCAGAAGCACATCTTAGAAGACCTTCAGGAGATGGGCATCGAAGTTATACTTCCTAATGATATAGGAATTCTGGCGAGTCTACAAGTTCAATCCGACTTGGTAGACAGGATCAAGGCAGCTCAGGCACAGGACCCAAGGATTCAGAAGCTTAGGACAGAATGTGAGTCAGGACTCAGAAAGGAGATACAAATCCATGAAGATGGTACACTTAGGTTTGGGTCACGCCTATGTGTTCCTAGTAGAGATATCAGATAGGAGGTTATGGCAGAAGCTCACAGTTCCCAGTATTCTATACACCCTGGAGGGACCAAGATGTACCAAGATATCAAGCAGCACTTCTGGTAGAACGGGATGAAGAGGGAGATAGCTAGATTTGTTTCCCGTTGCTTGGTATATCAGCAAGTGAAGGCAGAACAACAGAGGCCAGCTAGATTATTGCAACCGCTTCCTATTCCGGAATGGAAATGGGAACATATTACAATGGACTTTGTGACCGGTTTACCGAGATCACCAAGTGGTAAAGATGCTATTTGGGTGATAGTGGATCGGCTTACAAAGGTAGCACATTTTCTCCCTTTCAGAGTAGGGCAATCTACAGAAAAGTTGGCAGAGTTGTATATGCAACAGATAGTCAGGCAGCATGGAGTCCCTGTCAGTATTATGTCCGACAGAGATATCCGTTTCACATCACATTTCTGGAAGAGCTTGTATCATAGTCTGGGTACCAAGTTAAGATTTAGCACGGCTTACCATCCACAGACGGACGGGCAATCAGAAAGGACGATTCAGACTTTAGAAGACATGTTGCGAGCTTGCACTCTAGATTTTGGAGGGTCTTGGGAGAGTCACCTTCACTTGGTCGAGTTCTCATACAACAACAGTTATCAAGCCAGTATCCAGATGGCGCCATTTGAGGCACTATATGGTAAGAAGTGTAGGTCCCCGCTTGCATGGGATGATATCGGAGAGAGGAAGATGTTAGGCCCAGAAATGATTGTTCAGACGGTTGAATTGGTTAAGGGAATTAGAGAGCGACTTCGAGTTGCGCAGGACCGGCATCGTCATTGGGCGGACCAGCATCGTAGGCCGCTAGAGTTTTCTGTTAGGGACCACGTGTTCTTGAGGATCTCACCTACCCGTAGGATCATTAGGTTTGGCGTTCGTGGGAAACTGAGTCCACGGTACGTGGGCCCGTTTGTTATCCTTGATCGGATAGGCGATGTTGCTTATCGTTTATCACTCCCACCTTCGTTACGAGAGGTGCATGACGTATTTCATGTATCTCAGTTGCGTAGGTATGTATCGGACCCCAGCCATATCCTTGATCATTCTGAGTTGGTTGTTGGTACCAACTTGTCTTACGAGGAGCAGCCGGTGTCCATTTTGGACCGAAGAGAGAAGATACTCAAGAACCGTACAATTAGTCTTGTTCGAGTTGCTTGGGGTCATCAC
Source organism: Iris pallida (assembly GCA_029216955.1). Lineage (NCBI taxonomy): Eukaryota > Viridiplantae > Streptophyta > Magnoliopsida > Asparagales > Iridaceae > Iris > Iris pallida. The sequence goes on along the minus strand of JANAVB010036418.1, from coordinate 5,438,515 downwards.
TCCTTGGGAGAGTCAACGTAGGAACGTGAAGATGATATTCGATCACGGTATCCACACCTGTTTGACTCACAAGGTATACCTTTTTCTGTATACCTTGATTGTCCTGATTCCTCATGCTTATCACCTTATGGGTAGAATTGCTTGATATCGTAGATTGATGGGTTTACATATATGTTACTTGCTATGGATATTGTAAAATGATTGCTTGATTGAATTGCTTGTACTTAGATTGGTTTAGCCCCGATGTTTCTATCTTGCTTGAATTTGAAATTCCGAGGACGGAATTTTTTCAAGGTGGGTAGAGATGTCACTCTCCGTTCCCAGAATACGTATTTTAATACGTATATTGCCTGAATGTATTTATTTAGCATTTATCATGTAGTATCCTATATTTAAATTCTTAATAACTTCATGTTAATTAATTATCCACATTTTATTTTTCGTACTTTATTTTTCTGCAATTCTATCAGCTGCTTTTTAAATTTTCATGTTAATCAATTAGCTGCTCTTTAAATTTTCATGTTAATTTATTTCCTGCAATTTTATTTCTATATTTCTTCCTGTAATTTTTATTACCTGCATTTTATTTCCTGCTTTAGTCTTACTTTCGGGTTAGCCTTGTTGGACCCGTGCAACCCGACCCATTGGACCCATTGGACCCGGCCCAACTCCCACCTACCATCCCTTCCATATTTAAGCCACCCTCACCATTCTCTCTCCTCATTACTCATTCTCACCATTACTCCTCTTCTTCTTCTTCATTACTCTCTCCACCTACCAAACCGTAGGCAAGTGCCAACTTGCTTCTTGATGGATTCCCATTATTATTGTTCCATCATCCTCCTTATTTGATTCTATGTCTCTTTAGTACTTAGTATTTTCAATTTTCATGGCTAATTTGTTGTAGATCTAAGTTTGTTACATTTTCGGGTTTCTTAGGTTTTGATCTAGTAAACTTTGATATCTTCAAGTTTTGATGGTTCCATGTTGTAGAGAATTTCGTTCTACCCAATTTTGACCTAAGGAAGTTCGAATTTGGACTCTGGATGAAGGTGTTATGGAACTTGGAAGCTTGGGTTGATGGTGTTCTTCTTCTCTGAAACTTGGAGAAGAAGAACAGTACTTGACTTGACCGCATGAATAATTCATGCGGCAAGTGATTCCCAGCCGCATGGGTTGTTTCCTTCTCAGCCGCATGAAAAGTTTCTACCCGGCCGCATGAGACTCATTTGAGCCCAGCCGCATAGGGAGTTCTCCTAGCCGCATGGACTTTCCCCACTTAACCGCATATGCGCCCCCGTCTTTCTTGACCGCATGGATTTCTCTCCAAATCCAGCCGCATGAACCAGACTCACTCGCTGGCCGCATGAGGTCCTGAACCTTATAGCCGCATGAACTTCCCCCCCCCCCCCCGCCAGCCGCATAAGCAATCTCCTTGACTAAGCCGCATGGGGTTCGACTTGGTTGAGCCGCATGGACTCATTTACCGCCAGCCGCATGAGTACCCTTTCCGCTGACCGCATGTGTCTTGTCTTTTTCGGCCGCATGAGCCCAATTCATCCTAGCCGCATGGAACATCCCTTCTGCTTGCCGCATGGGAGCTAGTCCCACTCCCCAGCCGCATAGGTTCCCGCATTTTCAGCCGCATGTGCCTCTGCCCACTGAGCCGCATAAACCCGACTCCTTTCCTTGCCGCATAAGATCCATTCTGGCCGCATTAGACTTAGCCGTATGACTATTCTATAGCCCTGAATATTGATATTTTATTAGATATTTTACGTCCGTTTTATATCCTTACGCCTTTTGTCCTGAACTTGGTAAATTACGATTTGATTGACACAATTAAAATGAATTTTTTTTCCCGAATTTAGCAGTAATTAACATTGATTGTTATCTTGATTAATAATTGATCATGCCTTGTCACCATTGATAATAATTGTTAGCTTGACTAAAATTGATCATGCGTTCCTAGTTGGAACTAAAGAGGCCGGCTAGTCGTCTTATTGAATTGAATGAATGAGACACGTTCATGTAATGAACTATTGTAATCGACTGGCTAATCTCGAATATTGGCATACAGGCATATGCTGGCTTCAAATTATTTATTTATTTATTTAGTTATTTTTATCTTCCAAAAAGAAGTATGTGTACTTTATGGTCAAGGCATGATTACCGTGGTTAGATTTGATTGTTGTATTACGCTATGTAAGACCTGCAACCTAACCGCACTGGTATCGTTGTAGAGTTGTGCATATCGTACCCCGTACGAAAGTACTCATTTGAAGACCATGATCCACGGCATGGGATTTCACTCAACGTAGAGACTATTAAGTTAAATAAAATAATGATTGCATGGAGAGAATGGATTCTCGAATTCTTACATGGCAGCCCCCTTGGGACGAGTAGTACCCGACGGACCGGCTGGTTCCTACAGATACTGTAAATCTGCCACACGGGCAGGGAACAATATCTGCTTTTATTATTATTGTATATTGTATATTGACGGGCGTCCTGCTAGGACTCGTCTAATTCATGCATGGGCCAATTGATTGACTGGATAGACTAGCCTTGCTTGCACATAGTAAGAACTGAGGAATCCCTAATTGCATTATTCCAGGATAACTTGGAACTCATAATAGCAAGCCGTAGGAGTTGATTGGCCGTTCAAGATGATTTGTTTGTGCACTATACTCTGTTACCTAACTGGGATGATCAGAATGTCAGGACATGACGGGCCAACTTCTGTCCTTGTTTGGTTGGGAGGTTGGTTCGAAGTGTCTTGATGTGATGTGAGTCCTAGTAGCAAGCAGAGATCTATTATTATATTCTCTTACTTACTGGTTTAGTCCTTCATATCGTCCTCCCTTGTGGTACTTGCTATTAGAGGTCTAACCTCTCTGGTTTTGCATGGCCAGATTTAGAGCCAGTCTCCGAGGATCCAGCTTACTTCTACATCCAAGATGGTCAACACTAGAAGGATGATCGCAGGAGGACTCGAGTGGGTTTTCTTACTTCCCCGTTCGTTTTGTTAAATACTTTATACCTTGCCGTTTGGCACCGACATGTTAGTCGGATCGTCTTGTACTTACTTTTGCATAATTGTAACTAAGTCAGGCTGCAGCTGATAACAATTGTGTATACTTTTGCTACATCAATCTGGTTATATTTTGTAAAGCCAGATATCAAGAACATTTTGACAAAGCGTTTGGGACGCCTTGCTGCTTTATCTTACATGTTCTCTATTTCTGTTCCTTGTTTGAATGATTGAGACAATAGATGTGAAGTGACCATAGTAGGACTTTTATGTAGTATGCACCCCCTCGTCTGGTTAGACAGCATTGATCGTATTATACGGTATTCATCTACCCATAATACGTAGCTGGCTGAGTCATTCCCCCGCTCTCCAGTATTCTAGTTCTGGGGCGTGACAAGGTTTTAGTGGTGGCCCATGCAGGTCTGGTTTCAGACTTATGGGGTGTTTTGATTTATAGGATGTCTCAATCATATATGTTCCCCCTTGATCTCATGATTCGTTGTTCTCAACCCTTGCTTGACATTCCAGTATCCTTTGACTTCATTGATCCTTCATGTCCGGTCATTTGATTGTTCTCTTGTCCCTTTTCTTAGGGGCACCTCGTCCGCACCTGTTAGAGCTGGACAGCAGCATGGACAACCTGACCAAGTTGGTCAGCAACAAGAGCCGGTACTAACTCAAGAGGCTACCCAAGAAGAAGTGATAGTAGAAGCAGCAGCTGGATCGCAGTATCCAGATGTTCCACCCCCACCAACAGTTCCACCTACCCAAGTGGATACACCAGCCCTTCTAGAGATCATGAGAGGGATGATGGCCACTCTGCAACACCAGATGTTAGTCCAGCAGCGCATGCACGCTCAGTTGCAGGAGCAGAATGTACTACTCAACCAAGGATTACAGACGGCATTGGAAAGAGGGGCGAGGCCAGATTCAGGAGCGTCAGCCCGATTTTGCAAGTACAACCCCCGCCGTTTCGAAGGCACGGAGGATGCCATCTCAGCAGATGCATGGCTTAAGGATATCGAGGCTATTCTGACAGCCGCTAAGGTGCCGGCAGAAGAACGTGTGGATCTAGTAAAGTTGTTACTTCAGGATCTCGCACGTGATTGGTGGGAATCAGAGGAGGTAGGCATCAGACGTCCTGTTGCTTGGGACGATTTCACAGCAAGATTCAAGACGAAGTATTATGGAGTTGTGGCGCAGTTTGAGCTACAACAGAAGTTTATCAACCTCAGACAGGCTGGCAAGACTGTAGATGCTTACGCAGCGGAGTTCTGCAGATTGAGTAGGTTTGCCCCAGAGATGGTAGCAACGGAGCGCCAGAGGGCGATGAAGTTCCAGCAAGGGTTTCATCTTGAGCTCTTGCAATTGATAGAAGGGCACAATTATCAGACTTTTGATGAGATATTGACGGCGACTCGAAGGCATGAGATCGCCATTCAGAGGCTTGCAGTAAGGACTGGGGGTCAGAAGAGATCCCACAGTCAGATTGAAGGAGGAGGGGGAGCAGTGCCCCGAACAACAGCACCATCCCCTGGCATTTGTATCCACGATGTGGCGATGCGAGGGCCAGCACCACCACCCAGGCAGCAGCAACAGCAACAGAGGAAGAACCAGCAACCCCCGGCGGGCTGCACTTATTGTGGGAAGATGGGACACACTAGAGATGTGTGTCGGACATTGAATGGACTGTGTCTGATATGTGGAAACCCAGATCATCGGGTCTGAATTAGAAATGGGTCATTGTCAAAATTCAAAATTTTACTTGTAAATATCTGGAATTTTACTCTTTATCCTTCAATTTGAATGGTCAAAAATATATTAACTTTTGGATTAAGATTTAACCCATTTTGATGGGTTAACATGGGGAAAATGGTCTTTTCCAAAATTTTGTTAACAACGTCAAGGCACTGAGATATAAGTCAACATCAAGGAGGCAGTTTGGACAAAAAGAGAGGTCAGGATGAAAAATTCAACGACCCCTGCTGATTGGGACAAAAAAACTTACTCTTTGAATGATAGAGATAATACTGTACAAGAAAGAAAAGCACGAGTGCATAAGAAATGCTTGTTCAGAAAATGAAGGAAAGTTCTGACACAAATCGGCTATGATATCTTGATGTAGGTACGGATAGGAATTTGGGAACAGTAGCCATCGATTAAAAATACAATCAATTAAGTCATGGCCACTTCAGTGAGTTCAATATTATGTAGAGATATTGGAGTTGTGACAAACCCCGGTTACCTATATACCCATCTAAATACAGAGGATAAGTCATCCCTTGAAAGGCTTATATATTATGAAAAGTAGTGCATAGTGTACATATGATATCAAACTTGGTATTATTCTCTACGCTCAATAATAAAATCCATTTAGAAGTTCTTCCTAAGTGCATAAGTTAGCATCATAAGTATAAAGTAATGTTGTAAATAATACCTCTTTGAGGGCCGCTTTGTTGTTGTGACCTGCTGCTGTAGTTAGAAGATGGTCTACTGCCTGCATAACTTGTACGAGATAAGGATGATAAACCTTGAGGCCCATCCGGAAGTTGATTCCCATCGAATCCCTGAGATTTGCCTTGCACTTTTCCGTGCATATAAGTAGGATTCATTTCTGTTGAACTTTTACTAGTCAAGGACAAATCAGAACTGGAAACAGCAGGGGAAAATACCTTTTTTACTGTTGCTTCTATAGATGATCTCTGACTGCCTACTTCATGCTTGAGGGTATTAATACCACCTGGAATGTGTGCATCAATAGATCGTGTTAGCACATGTTCCAAGACTGAAGAACAACATCCAGAAAAAAGATGTTGGTTTACTGAATGGTAAGAATTGGTCACTACTTGGTACAAGATATACAGATGCAAGACATTTTACATCACCTGTGGGAGGCATCCCTGTAGTAATGATTGTGGTGACTGAACTTTCTTCAACTGAAGCAGTACCACTTACAAGAGGCCCATTAGATATTGATCATGATTATTTACCCAAATGGAACGAACGGAGAGGTGGGAGTAGTGAGTTGAACAGTTTTCGGTTATATAGAAGAAAATTAGCAAAATATCAAAACGCATAATTAGAGTGTAGAGACATCAAAATCCTTCAACCAATCTTTTTTCTTAGTATTGGAAAGTTGTTATAAGCCTTTGGCATGTATAATAAATGGATTAATCTTATTTTGTACAGTTAATAATTAGCCACTTACATAGCCTCTAGTTAGAGTTAAAGACAGACAAGCAAAGCAAAATTCTAAGTGAGTATATAGTTGAAAACTACAGGAGTTCAATCAAGAATATAGGTAAACAGAGTAATCACAATCCAATCCTTCCCCATCAGAATGGGGTTGACTCTGGAGAATAAGAAAGCTCCATAACAGAATTGTCAAAGTTTTTATAACTTGCTGCCAGCCTGACGCCAAATGTTGGTGCTAAATTCCTAGCCAAGGTACCTCTATCACGCGAGAGCCGCATCATAATACCTAGTTGGCAGATAGGTAGACCTACCATTTAGCTATGCAGGTTAAGCTTATGCAATGCAACCAAGGAGCCCCCTCCAAATTCCCCTAGACTATAAAGGGTCTAGATAAAGAGATAACATAATACAACTAGATATAGGGAATTGTACTAATCTCTAGATTAAGCAAAGGGTGAAAGGAATAACATTTCAAGGAAACAAATATACCAATAATCAATTCACAAGTGAATCTAGTACAAAAGCAATCATCAGCACATACACCCCCCAAAAGTATTATCAATGTGACATGCACATAGATAACTCCAATGATCGTGTGTCAATGTAAGTCCAGGGTCAAATTGGGTGCTCTATGGATATCCGACCATTTAACACAAGGTCCAGGTCAGTTTCTAGCAAACCATTGAAACCCTAGAAATTGCTCCAAACCCAAATTCACTTATCTATAAGTTATAATTGGGTCGTGTAGGTCAATTAATTTATGTAAAATAGGGTGTGAACCAGTTTACTCCTAGGTCTTAATTTTGGAATTGGACATATTAATTCTTGGGTCAAGATGTCTCAACACAGTTTCTGAGTAATCCTCGGTAGGGATCGAGTCATGGACAAAGTAACGGGTCTAATTACCATATTGTAGCAGTTGAACCAATAAGGCACATATAATTGTTTTGCTAACAAATCACTAAGAAAACTAATACCAATGGATTTTCTTATGAATATTTATGTTGTTTGTAACTCAGAAACAAAATAAGGGAGATGGTTCTACTAAATAATTATTATAAATCAATTTGATTCCCAAAGATAGTGCATTTGAGATGTCATATTCCATTCTGAATATCAAAAGATTTAACTAACCTCTAAAGAGGTAAAAAAAATCATAACAGTATATGAGCTAAACTATTGAAGGATAAACCAAAAACTCGTACAAAAATCCTAAATTATTCATGATAGGGATTAAAACAAAGTATTAGAGCAAATCAATGACAATGATATAGTCATTAATAAAGGATATCAGCACTTTAATCATACACAAAATATGGTACATTTATTAAAATGTATACAGGAATCACCCTAAAGTTTGTTCACTCTAATGTGTTTTCTTCTGCCATCAAAATTTCCCAAATTCCATTAGCATTATATTAGATGAAGTTGAAAGTTTTCATCAAGGTACTACATGTTTCCACTCTTATCAACACCTAACAAATGACCAATTAAGCTTCAATATCAATTATCAAAAGATCGATAACATGCCAATATATAAAAAAATAGGGCATTTCAGTATCGGTTATCAAAAGATAGACAGCATGCTAATATATCAAACATAGCACGAGAGTCGTCCCAATCTTCATCTATGGTCGGCCAATCCCACCCCCCCCTCCACCCCCACCCCCACCCCCACCCCCACCCCCTCCACACACACACAAACAAACCCTAAATCGTTCAATCCAAAATAAAAATGAATAGGAGAGGTCTATTAAAGCTAAAGAAGAGGATAATTCTTACATCTAGAGCCTCGTCCCCATGCTCTGGAGGTAGGCGCAAAAGGAGTACGTAGATCGACAGTATATTTTGTTCCTCAACATGAAGGACTCGTCCTCCCAATGAGGTCGAGCTCTTCCTCATCCTCCTTCCGACGAGGTCTGACCACGACGTTGGAGTCGGCAAAGGCTTTCAGGTCACAGTAGATAGGAGAGAGAGGAGGGGGAGATGGAATTTGGGAGGGATTCAAAATGGATTTTGGAGCTTTGGAGGGATTACAAAATTTGGAGAGGGAGTTTGGAATTAGGATTCTTATAGTATATATACCATATTAAATTAATTATGGTGTCATTTGCGACACACAAGCACATGTCGTTAAATGTATTGTGTCATTCTGCGACACAAATACATGTTGCCAAAAAAATGGTGTCGTTCTGCAACACACAAGCATATGTCGCCAAATGTATAGTATCATTCTGCGACATGTTAATGTCGCAATTTGTAGAGAATTTCTGACAGAATTGCTATTTGGTTTCCCTCTAATAAAATTTAAGCGGATTTCGTGACATACTAAAACTTATGTCGCCAAAACACGTAAAAAATAGCTTTTGGAGACATAAAAGATCCTATGTCGCTAAAATATGTTGCTAAAAATGCAATTTCTTGTAGTGAAATTACTTGTCGTTCCATACATTTACACCCACTTATACATTGAAACCAAAAAAAGCCTTCGAGATGAAACGACTTTAAAATACTTCAAAATGGGAAGAGCTTCGAGTCGTCTCCCGATCTTCAGCTGCAACTTAGAGTTGTGCACCTGCAACGCGCTTGTCACTTGGTAGGTTGAGGATTAGTACACTTGAGAATGCACTAGTGAGCAGGGTGAGCCTACTCGCCTAAACCGACACTGCTTATTAAAGGTAGGCATGTATTTGAAGTTGTCTTGCTATTTAAAACTAGATCAGATCATACTGATGGCACAATAAAAAAACATTATATTTTATAACATTTCTTACCATGGCCGTACTCATCCCTACATTAAAACAGATACAATACTTACCACCTGCAGAAGACAATAGATTAGCATGATATCTATCTTACATGAGGTCATTGGTGATATCGACAACATGAAGGACGATTAAGTAGCATTGCGACACGTCCTGTCAGTCCGGTTTGCAAGTCCAACTGGAGGTCTCGTAATGCCTCGCGTCGAAGCACTAAGTCATAATTTTCTTCCAGGTCGATTCGGTTTCGGTGCCCCAGATACGTTTCGAGGAAAGCTAACAATGTGCACAAGCTGTCCATGACCATGCGAATGAATCAACAATTTTATCTATGAAACAGATTCATGACATGAAACAGAATTTAAGCAGTAAACCCGTAAACTCACGCAACGGTTTATTTTCCTCAAAGCCATGTCCCGTTTTGGCGACCCGTAGGTACCAAACATCCCAAGACACCATGCCACAACTAGTGTCTCATTATTTTCGTTCCTTCCGACAGTTTCACGGTTTCGAACCAAACTGTTCGCCTCGCGTCCGAAGCTTATCATGTTAACTTTTAGTCCTAATTATACTAGATAGCTACAGTTATTCCATGTTCTATATCTTAGTGGTACAAATGCATTTAATCGGACATCGTCGATTTGAACGTTTGAAATGATAAGAATTTGTTGACATGAAGGAGTAGAAAAGAAGGCTCTGAACCACCCATCAAGTAGAGAACGCGCCGAGAGTAGATCACTTCGCAATGATCAAACGTTAGTTATATGAGCTCCTGCAATTGCACCAACATTGTATTAGAATCCTTCTTCAATCCTTCCTCTCGAAATTATCTAGAATAAATACAGAAATCAACACAAAAACACATTCATCAAAACCAAGCGGCAAAAATATTAAAATATATTCAAAGAAACCAACAGCGGACCGGTCCCGTTGAAAGAACTCTTATATAGATCTCACTCGCCGAGACACAATCCGCAGCATGTAGGACTTATTCTAATAGAAGTCGATCTATTAATTGAAATGATTCTCATAGCATTCGTCCAAATCAATTTCATTGATATGCCAAAAAGGTTTTCATATACCAAGCTCATAGTTGAGTCAGACTGCCCATCTAAGTTCTTGACCGAGTCTAACTTGCCACGAGCCTATTGCATAGTACGTCGTCCAATGGAAATGGGACACTACAACCCATTACACAATAGAAATAGCCCAACTAAACAAACCAAATAAACCGAATCGATTATTCGGTTTAATTCAGTTTCGGCTTTGAATAATTCTGGTTCGTCTTTGGTTTAGGATTTTTAGAATTTTGGTTTTTTCCGGTTTTGACTATTTCGGTTCGGTTGAAACCGAATAAACCAAATACTCGCCCCTAATTGCAGTGGTCCTAACAGATGACACCCATGTGAACAACCAATATTTGAGGGTTCTATCAAAGAAATAATTCTGGTACATAGGAGAGTGAGCAATAACATGTGTCATTTTTTCCAAGATACCATTTCTTGGACATGACAAATGTAGTGTCCCGAACACACGGTGCATTATGACGGCTGCTTGGTTCGATGAAATCTTGTTATACTTGGTAATATGCAGAATGATCGCTGGGAAGGTTATGCGATCGTGGAGGGAACCATTTTGATAAAGTGAGTAGTGTGAGTCCTTCGAAGATGTTTTTGCTTCACACTTAATAAAAAGGATTTGTATACTATGATTTTTTTATTGCGTTGCTAGATGTTATCTTACATGAAACCTAGAAAGATAATGAAAGATAAATAATCACATGATCGTAAACTGTTGTTGCTCAAATAATGAATTGTGTGTTGTACAATAAAATATATGACAGGTGAAGCAAAAGTTCCAAATACTTGGATGGAGAGTATATTGAGCCTCGGTTTGATGAATAGATGGTGATACAGATAATAAGATCCGAGAACTGGACAGTGAGTATGTTTGAGTTATGACCCGAAAGAATGTATGGTATCAAAGATGTGGAAAAAGATTGAGTAATCGACATTCTATTAACCGGTGTTGTTTTAGAATGTTGATTACACTAAGACCCTGGATTGGAAAGTTGGTATTGCGAGCTTCAGCTCAAGGCAATTGTGGCAAGACGGGTGAGAACTGTGGCATAATTTTTTCAGTTTTCATTATCATGCATTATATGTTTTCTTTATAGCTAAGTTGCATATACTTGCATGATGATGGACAACTTGTGCACAAGATTTAGTTCCTCAAACCATACTCAGGGGCCACGGATTTGAATCGTCCTAAGGGGAATAAAGGATGGTGTCGACGTACTGTCATCGGGATTGCGGAACTTTCAGTAGGGCTTGCTACCTTGCACTGAAAGGGGCGTCAAAATTCTATAGTGCTGAAGTAGTAGGACGGTAATTCGGAAACCTCCCATGGGCTCGTACCCTATACGGAGTTAACTGTTTACCATTATAGTCCAATATGACGTGTTGCCAGTTACCTTCATATAGACAGGTCGTACGCTAATGATAACTTATGCAGGCAGCGTAAGTTATTCATCATATACATGAAAGGATGTCGATTGTTGATAAAAATCACCTGAAGGGTAAAAATTATAGTAAATATGATATTGTTCCTAATAATGTCTTATACAGGCAGATTAAGTATTATAATTGTACAAGGATGGCTACATGACCATGGATAAAAATCACCAAAGGGTGAAAACATATATGTTTTATATTATGTTGTTGTGAGAACTACATGCTTTACTTCTTGTTAGATATAAATTGTAATTGACCCTAAGGCAACGAGAAAAACTACTTTTAATAATATTCCTATCACATGAATACTTAGTGTTGTTTTCTTAGGTGAGTTGGGTCAGCACCGCTCACCAGTACACGACAATGTACTGACCCACGTTTGTGGGCATCATTACAGGTGCTCGTGCATGAGAAAATTGTTTGATCAGTGCTTGGCATTGATGAATCGTATGGGTGTGCAGGAGCTCTTCTCGTAAGATGATGTCTTGCTATACGGGATATAATATATGGAATATTATAATTCAGATGAACTAGTGAGGTTGTAAGCCAAGTCGACATGTTTGGTTGTAAGCCTAAATGACAAGTAATTCAGTTGGTTATTCAAGAGTCGTTGTAACTGTTGTAAATACTGTATTCATCTGCAAGTCTTGTAATTTGTTGCAATTATCAATAAAGAGACATATTTCTTCATATATTTATTGTGACTTCAAGTTATCTGCTTTGTTCTGCTGCAATGTCGTTATTTTGTGAGAAATACCAGGAACTGTAATGGTTTTGCCTTGTACAAGTACAATCTAGACCCGTACGACATCACGTTCAGTGGCTAGTTTTCGTTTCTTCGAAATCAGGACATGATATAATGGTATCAGAGCACAACTTTACGTCCTTGCATTCATACTCAATTCGTTTCAAATAAAGTTGCTCCTATGATGATTCAAAGTTGTTTCCTTAATGACTCAAAGTTGCTTCCCCGATTACTCAAAGTTGCTTCCGTGATGAAATCAAAGTTTCTTCCACGATGACTCAAAGTTGCATCCGAGATTATTCAGTATTGCTTCTAATTTATTCTAAGTTGTTTTCTTAACTGAAAATTTGTTGATCCTCTTGGCCGCTCGCTGGGTGTTCCATACAATAAGTCTAAATATGTGGGCTATAATGTGTGTGTGTTGTATTGAATTCTTAATGATACCAAAACAAATAATAATGATACGATGCAATAATAAGTTGAAAATGTGTGCTTGATGCTTTAAGTGCGGGATTCATAGAAGTCGATTGTTGTGTTACAATCGACAGTGGTATGGTATGTTGGAAAGGAATGTGCATGAACTTCGGTAATAAGAATCGACAAAAATTTTGAGTTGGCTTATATGTGTTGGCTTGATTATGTTTCAGATGTGAGAGAATTGGTTTGGTGTTTGTGGTTAACAGAGCCATTGCAGGATGGATAGTCCATAATGGACGTTGGTTTGATACGAAAAAAAATATTGTGTCGGGAATGGCTTGAGTTCTGAGTGGTATATGCCTCTACACTCTTAGTGATTAGATGTCCCTTGACCCTATTCATAGTAATAGTGATGTTTTACCTGTAAGGTATGGGGTAGTATCGATGGGATCACGATTGATACATGATGGCTAGGTGTGTCCCTTGATAATTGAGTTTGGATGACCCGTTGTGCGACTCTAATGGTTAGCGTTATGTTGGGTAACAAGAAATTAAAAATATGAAGTAGATGTCTTGGTTGAAAATGGTATGAATTGTAGATTCAGGCGGTGACTTGAATCAGCTGGGTAAAAAGATTGTAGGTTCAGTATCGATGGTGGAGTGTTGCTATCAAAGGATTTTTGGGAGAACAAATGTGGACCAAGTATTAAGCGATATTAGGATTGAGTAACGGAATTGCATCTTGGACATCGACAAACTGATGGCGATGTTAGGCATTTATTAAGATGCTGCAAATAATTCAGATGATGCGGAAAGTTGCATCAGCAACCCAAGTGTAGAGAATGGACTTGAGGAAATAGATGCTCTTTGCATTTCACTTGTGCTTGAAGGATTTAGAGATGTCCCGAATTACAAGTTATGAACCTTGACTTTTTGAGGTATAGAAAATGAATACTTGCCCCTTGTTGCATAAAATAGTAGATGTTTCTTATGAGACTTTGATGGCTAGAATACAAATAAGTATAGAGATGTAGTAATATGTAATAGATGATGTTCTCGCATGAATAACGAGTTTGGTATAATATAGAATTGTTGGATAATGACTTAGCTACATGAGTTATGTCATATCCACTAAGATGACCGATATACGAATGCTAGAGGATTGGTGACATGATGATTGGATTGGTGCACGAACAATGAATCTTCTTATGGGATTGTAAGGAGATGATATAAAACGAATATTGATGGTTAACACGAATTACTAATAGCTAAACCTGTTTGGTATTGGTGGAATTTCATAGAGGATGCTTTCGAAAGAAATATGATTATATGGTTGCCTTATTGATTGGTTAAAGAGTACAGCTCGAATGAATGAATTGAAAACATGGGAATTAAGTGCAAGTTTGAAGGATTGAAAATAGAGATCGTAAATGATAGACTATTGCGGTATGATAGACTATTGAGGTAGCAATGTTGGATTATGACTTGGAATAGTTGGTCCGATTTGATAGACACAATTTGAGTACGATATGAGAATACAAGTTGGATCAAGCATGTGATGCCACGTCTATGTAAGTGAAAACTGAAGATTAGGATGTTCGATTGATAAAATTTATATGATAGCTTCGAGATTGACCCATAAGAATTGTTAGATGGATTTTTTTTTTGATTGGGGGTAAGTCTAGAATAACTTCGTTAGGTGTAACCCCAGTATGAGTACGAGTAGATAGACTTGACACTAGAGTGTCAATTGGTTGCCTATATTTTGAATTTGTAGGCTATGATATTTCAGTTGTTCGGAATGGAAATAAGTTCATGAGATTGTGGTAGCGTCCCATATCCCTTAGATTAGTCGGATTATAGATTGTTCCTGAGATAAGGTAGAGTGTCACAATAATAAGAATTGATTGCCTCTAAGATGGGAGATAAGTATGTCCCTAATAGCAATCCATCTCAGATGAGTTAGTTGAATGTCTGATTTAGCATAGAATAGATGACCGTAGATACTTGACTGAAGAAATAATTGACTGTTGAAAACCTTTAGGATGTCCATATTGATGTTGTGTGGGTATAGTCGGAATAAGTGAGATATGTCTTGAAGTAAACTTCAGAATGGGATAGAGATTAGAAAATTCGATGTTATAACGTTGGATGGAACGACGAATTTTATCAGTTTTGAAATTTTGATTATATTGCTTGGGAATGTCAGAATCTGTTGGAATTGATTCGTTGGTTGAATCATGTTGAGCTGCTTCAAGTGATTAATAGTTGCATTGTGAATGTCAAAATAGTCTCCATTGATGGAGAATTAAATCGGGATTGAGGATAAAGTGTAACGACGATATAGAGTAGTGCATGCAATTGGGATCGACGAGAGCAATTATTATTGGAATGACCCTCGGATTTAAATGCTGCTAGAAATGGGAGTTGCACATGAGAGGTGATAATATGTTGGCTTAATAAATGCGAAAAAGTTTGGATACATAAAGAAAGTCTTGCTAGAAGTCGGTTGATGGTACGACTTGGAAGATGGATCGTGATCGAAAATTTCACGGGGTGCAAATGAACTTGGACGAATGCGAATTTTAATTGAATATACGACTTGGTCGATGAGAATTGTGGTATCGGATGAATTATTGCTAGTAAATTTTTGTCAATTATGGTGGATGGATAATGATAAGATTGAAAGGGAACTCTGGATTCGTCGAAAAATTTGATATAACTAAGTCGGAACATTTTGGAAAAATTTCGAATCAGTTGTGGGAATTTACTCAAGTTGGAATCAGTAGCATTCATTGTGTTCTTAATTGGTTGGGGGTTGAATAAATGAGTTGAGACTATACGAGTTGCTCGAGAGGATTTGCTACCATTCAGGAATGAAGTTGTACATGTAGCTCGTTTGATTTCACTATCAGTAAACTTGGTTGAAATGCATATAATTCTAGTATGTGTATGATCCAAACTATGTGGTATGCTAAATTCAAACGAAACCACGAGGGAGGAGTATTACGTGCTAAGGAAAATGGCACGAGCGTTAGAGGAATGAACATCGATGGTAATCTATTTTGAATCAAATTGGAATGTTGTGACGAGAAGGTACATCATTTGAAATCAATCGGGATATTGCAGAGAAATGTTAAATAGTACAAGTTGATCATGGAAAGTTTTATAAATTCAGTTGAAGTTATGGGAATAATTTTTGTTTAAGTTTCGAAGATGAAACTTTTTCTGAGTGATATATTATGTAGTGTCCCGACTCGCACGGTACATTATAACGGCTGGTTGGTTCGATGAAGCCTTCCTGGACTTGATAATATGCGGAAGGATCACTCGGAAGGTATGCGATCATGGCGGAAACCATTTTGATAAAGTGAGTAGTTTGAGTCATTTGAAGATCCTTTAGCTTCACACTTAATAAAAAGGATTTGTATGCTATGACTTCTTATTGAGTTGCTAGATGTTATCTTACATGGAACCCAGAAAGATAATGAAACATAAATAATCACATGACCGTAAACCGTTGTTGCTCAAATGATGAATTGTGTGTTATACAACAAAATATATGACAGGTGAAACAAAAGTCTCAAATACTTGGGCGGTGAGTATTTGGTGGCTCATGCAGATCAGGGCATATTGCATCAGTTACGTAACTGTACTGATACGAGCCTGTGAATATGACTAAACCCTTAAAAATCTCAATCCACACTGTCTTGAAAATTCTCCTAGAAATTTTGCTACGTCCATAAATTTCATATTTGTTTTCGATTATTTTTCCTTGCCTTCCGAACCATTGATTTTTGTCTCTTCCTATTTCGGGGTGACGAACGATCATGTTGTCTAGAATTTATCAGAAATTCTTAAGTTATAGTATAATATTGCTTGATTATTAAATTTTTGGTTGTTTGATAGATATGGGGAAATTATAGATGACATATGTCTTAGATATCTATGGGTAATGATTCTAGCAACTAGATGGAAGGTTATAAAGTTTTAGTGACATACCTTTGAGGGAGTAGTGTGACCAAAGGTGGGTAGATGTCCTCGAGATTTTGTAATTACAAAATGGCTAGGAGAAGAATATAAACTATTTTTGAGGAATTAAAATTTAAGGAGATTACGGTAAAAGTAGACTTTCTTTTTGAATTATAAGGAATAGTTATGAATTAGAATTTTGAGGACGAAATTATTTTTAAGGTGGGTAGATTTGTAACTCCTCTTCCCAAAAATTTAAAATATTTTTTTATTTATTTGATTTAAATGGTGATTTTTGGATTTTTATAAATAATTATTTAATTATTATTACGGTAGATGACTTTAGTCATGGTTGAGATTTGGTGTACAAGACGATTGGAAAGCATGGCACGGATAGTGCAGTAGCGTGCCTTGACTAGTGTTCTAGCCATAGTAGGGAAGGCCAAGCCATGGGAGAGTCCCAACTAGAAAAACTAGGCTAAGTTGTGACATGACCATTATAAATAGTTTTAATTATTTATTATTAAGATTTATTGACTTGTAGAAGACCTGGTTGCACCCAACTAGTCCGGACTGGACCCAAACCAAGCACAAGCCCATGCAGTGATGTAGTGTGACCAAAGACGTCCGTGTTGATATATTTATGTGTGCATGTGCTATATTTTATCCCAAAGTTCTAATAAATACATTTGTCTAAGGTAATTGTTATAAATAGAATATAAATATGAATATTTATTCAAATACATGATAGATAGTGTACTTAGACATATTTGTGTATTTCTGGGGTTGTAGGCTATACAGATTTTGGATGTACAACTATAGTTGAATTCCCTTTTTATGTTATCATTATTATGGTTATCATTATTGTTATTATAGTTATTAAATATTATTGAGTATCCTGATTACCTATGAAACCGATATTATTTTATGTATATAAATTTTATGAGGAAGACCTACTTATGGAAACAATATATATTATTAATACTTTGGTTATATTAATATTTTGGTTATTGAGTGATTATAGGTATATTCATATATAGGTTTACATGTATAGGACTATATATAGATAAATATATGTATACAAAATAAAAAGAACAAAAAGAAAAGGAAGGAGAATCCCAGCCCAAGCCCAGCTCAGCCAACCCACCAACAAGCCCCCAAACCCAGCTGACCCCACAGGCCTCCCCCTCCCCCCCCCCCCCCCCCCCCGACTCTGTTTTTACAACAGAGTATATATATACTCGAGAGAGTTACTTCTAAACCCTAACCTTGCCCAGCGCCCCTCACGACCTCGTCTTCAACCCCAGGCAACCCTTCCCACGCACGAGCAACTGGATGGCCAGCCAGAGCCGTCGACCGCTGGCAGCAGCAACCGCTGCAACAGCAGCAGCGAACGTGGCAGAGGTTGCAGCACAGCGCATACGCGCGAGGTACCCATCTTCTTTGCCTTATTTCTTCGCGTATGCTCATCATATTTTGATTTCGTAAAATTGTATGGACAGTCCACCTAACCATCTAGGAGACACATCAAATACTTCAGATCGAACCCATCCTGATTCGATGAGAGATCAAAATAAAACTAGGACAAAACCAGTTTTTCGAAAAGAAAAAAAAAAGACATATGTGAAACTAGTACAAACCCCTACTTAGGAAGGCATAATTAAGTCAAACCACAGAAAAATCTCGAATTCTAATTGAACAGGCTTATAGATGGCATAATTAGGATTGAAACCCCGTTAATACTTTTATTTCTAGTTGGTTATCCAGTGAATGAAACCTGTTTGAAAATCAGAGAAAAATACGATACATTGTTTTGAAAAACTTAGAAATCTTCCTGATACGACGTGCGTCCCGTCAAACCGGACGATGAGATCGCGAACTGAAAGCATCAAAAGGTGCATATCGACTTTGCGGACGTATGGGCTTTGACGGAATTCAAATTGGTCGCGTGTGCACGACGAATTTGATATGTATCCGTCGAAATTTACCGTATCGACCACTTTACAAAAATCCTAATTACTTTATGCATGTTCGTCAGATCGAGACAAAACTTACACCAACAGGACTGTATCATTTTTCTGGTCCTGTATGCCAAGTTTTGTCCGATTCTAAGACAGTTGATCGGATCGTCGTTTTGTGGGCCCCACAATCTGACTCAAAGGGCAATTTCGTGCAAGGCCCATCGGAATCCAAAATTGGACATACCGTTGGGTTCGTATCATCAAAACAAATTCGTAGACATGTAGTTTGACGACTTTAGAGACCATTGACTCTGGTACGCTTTTCGGTGCAAAGCGGGCCCAACGGCCGACATCGTTTTGGCCCGAAATGACCATTTTGCTCCTGTATCCAGAGTTGGACTTATGGACAGGCAATCCTAGCTAATTTGACTATTCTGAAAATATTGATAATGTCTATTTCAGAGATAATTGTGAGATTTGTACTTTATGGCTTACCAGTTGATGGTATATTGTTGGTTCTTCGTGCTACCACCAGGCAAGTATACCTTACCGAACTTATACAGTATTTACATGTTTCCTTTCCTGTTATGTTCTTTCCATAGGGTTACATGCTTCTCATATTACGATTGGCTTGTCATCGACTGTTTTACTTGTTTTCTAGATTTACGTGCACGTATAGGATATTATTCAGTTCTTTTGCTTGTCTATTGGTCTTCTTCGTATTATTGTGTCTTGTGATAGAGTTGCCAGTTCTACCCCTTGTTCTTGACTTGACCATTCTTGACTGGGAGTATCTTACATTGTACTACAGTTGTGACATACTATAGATTGGGAGTATCTTACATTGTACTACGATCTATAGCAGATTCTTTGATCTTGATATTGATTGACTTGACTGGTGACATACTATAGATTGGGAGTATCTTGTATTGTACTACGATTTATAGGAGTCTACTTGACCTTGCATTCCTTTAGGAGAGGAGATCGATACTAGAATTGGCTAATCTCGACTGGAAGTATCTTGCATCGTCCTACAGTCGAAACCTACTATAGATTGGGAGTATCGTGCATTGTACTACAAGCTATAGGGGTTAATCGTTTGATTGATAGCCAAGTCTAGTATTACATTTCCATATGACTTGTCGTGTCTTAGATGTCCTTCTTGCACCATCCTTATCTTCCATACATGTTATTTACTGTTATATTAGTAGGCATATTTTATGTATCTTGCTAGTCCTCTGAGGACCTGATGATCTCTTCAGGTAGCTTGCTGCACGGAGTTAGTTAGCTGAGCATGTGGTAGGCGATTACATCTGCATGATTCAGGTATTTTGCTAGTGATATTGCTTTATTATCTTCTCGTGCTCTTATGATATATCCTGCTTGTTAGCTTATTTTATAGACTCATGTTATTTCTTGGAGTATAATCGGACATGTATGCTAGTGGGCTGCAGATCACAACCCATAGTATTCATTCATATTTTATATTCTTATTATGGATTAAGATATAGTTTTTCCTTGTCATGAGTTGGCAGTTTACCGTGCTCTTGACAGCGTTTACGTATTCGAGTCGGGCTGGAGTCCGCTTGATACGTAGCTGGCTTGCTCACGCACTTGCATCCCGAAAAGCGGGTGCGGATCGTGACAGAGTATATCGAGCCTTGGTTCGATGAATAGATGGTAATACAAATAATAAGACCCGAGAACTAGACAGTGAGTATGTTTGAGTTATGATCTGAAAGAATGTATGGTATCAAAGATGTGGGAAAATATTGAGTAATCAACATTCTATTAACCGGTGTTGTTGTAGAATGTTGATTATACTGAGACCCTGGATTGGGCAGTTGGTATTGCGAGCTTCAACTCAAGGCAATTGTGGCAAGACGGATGAGAATTGTGGCGTAATTTTTTTAGTTATCATTATCAAGCATTAAATGTTTTCTTTATAGCTAAGTTGCATATACTTGCATGGTAACAACTTGTGTACAAGGCATAATTCCTCGAACGATACTTCTGGGTCACGGATCCAATTCGCCCTAGCGGGAACAAAGGATGGTGTCAACGTACTGACATCGGGATTGTAGGACTTTCGGTGGGGCTTGCTACCTAGCATTGAAAGGTGCACCGAAATTCCATAGTGCTGAAGTAGTAGCACGATGATTCGGAAAGGCTTGCACCCTATACGGAGCTATACAGTTAAAAACGATTTTTTTATGATAACGGTCCAGTAGAGTTATTGATATATCAGTAATATTGTAGAAGCATGGAATTTCAGGCGCATCTACAGGACAGAATTCCTATGCGCCTAACATTACATGCGCCAGGGAACATCAAACGAAGTACTTGGCACAGCAAGACAACAAAAGTATAGACATCAAAAGGATTTTTTATTTCATATAAAAGTCTATTACATGTCTAAAAAAGGCTTTACAAAGGAGAATTTCTACAAAAAGAAAGAATCCTAAGACTACAACCAGGCGCAGCAAACTGCCATGCGCCTTCTGCCTGGCGCATCATCCATCAGGCGCATCACTTCAGCATCTCAGTTAGGCGCATGTCTTCAGCGTCTCGGTTAGGCTGATCTCTTCAGCGTCTCGGTTAGGCTCATCTCTTCAGCGTCTCAGTTATGCGCATCATAAAGTCTCCGCATATGCGCTCTACTTCGACCCGATCAAGTGCTTCGACTAATGAAGCATTTATTGAGCAGAATTAGGGTGGGCGATCAACCCCACTCTAGCGGGAGGAAGAGCTCTCCAAAGCCCAAGGAAGAAGAGAGCACCGCAACTCCGATGCACGGCTAAAGGAGCAGCTTTCAACACAACCAGAATGGGCAACACCCACTCTTGCAGGAGGAAGAGCTCTCCAAAGCCCAAGGAAGATGGGAGCACCACAATTCCGATCTGAGGCTCTTTCGGAATAACGGAGACGAGGCTCGAGCATCCTTATCTTTGAATGCAACATGCACCTTTCGCCTGCCTCAGAAGTCCTCGATTCCGACTTTTGGATGTAACAATCACCTTCAAGTGCATGAATGAAGACAATTCGTCGCATCTTCACCCTCGGGAGCATCTTGTCAACAGAATGTGCTCGAGCAAATAAGTTCATTCGGGAAGACGTGAGAGAACGAGAAGCAAAATCTCTCCTTGCTGCTATTTATAGGCCGGGCAAATGAAACCCATGCGCCAAGTGGCGGGCTCTACGAATCCCGTGCAATAAATTTGCATTTATGGTGATGAACCTGACGCTTCGAATTCAACCAAGTCAAGAACGGCTATTTAAAGCACTCGAGGAACGCAACAGTTGCGCCATGCAACAGATGCGCTGGTCAGACCGCGCATCATACAGACGCGCCCATCAGCATCGAGCATCTTATAAGGATGTGCCCCACGCGTCCCCATGTGCCCAGTGGAACGCAGATCAATGCGCCCACTCAACTGCCCATCACCCGTCAAAGAACATTAAATGCTGAAGTCTGACACGACAACAGACATGCCTCGATGACAGGACAACAACAACTTTTACAGAAAACGAAACGCCGCTGATGTCAGCGTCATCATTACTCTCTTCCGGCAGTTACAAGCCACGTGGCCGCCCAACCATTCGCATGTGCCTCCGCGGCCATGCGCCCAAACCTCTACATGCGCTTCAAGAGCCGTGCACCTCAGAGCTTCCTCTGATCCCTAAAGACAGAAGTCAGGTCGCTACTGAAGCCTCGTACGCGCCTCAAAAGCCATACGCCCAGACTGGTTCATAACTCCTGAAGGTTGTGAGCCAAAGTCTTCTCATGCGCCCAATCCCAGGCGCATCCTATCAGATTACCCTCTACCAAATCCGAGATCTTTGAGCTACGGACACACACCACGTGTCCTTTGACTCAATTCAGCCTATGAAGGGGTGCTAATCACCCAAGATCTCAGCAACAGAAAGATCCTCTCCCCTGCTACGTGCCAGCCCACAAAAGCAGCATGAAGGATTCAACCCACAAATGATGGTGCATCATCCATGCGCCTACCGCAGCATCAACCACGTGGCGTCCCCACGAACAGGCGCATCCTATATATGCGCGCATGAGCAGCCAGCCTACAAGCTATAAATAGAGGAATCATTTCCTTCTTCCAGACGGACGAACACATACCTACGGACAGAGACCTTCATACACACAATGAGAGAGGCAGATACAGACACTCAACGTCTTCTTCCTCTCCGCAAGCTCCAGCACCTAGGGTAACTCAGACCTTCAGAGAACCGAGAACCGTCGTCAGATCATCAACGGAGTCAACACATTACCACTCGCTCCATCGACACAGGGACCCAGATAAACAAAAGTGTACTACTAGGACTACATCTAAGTCCTACATTGTAACACTGTTTTGTTTGTAGTTGAAATTGCAATCAAAAGATTTTAATGGCAAACAAGCTGGCGACTCTGCTGTGGACCTTTTTCTCCTCCGTCGAGAAAGCTGTGTCGCAATCTGATGACATAAAGGTCGGCTCCTCCAACAAAACGCTGGTCGTACACCTCAATCAACAAGCGTATGAGGAGTTCATCTCTGAAGGCAGTACAAGTCCTTCGAAGCGGCTGTCGAAGCCGAAGAAGACTCGCCAAGCCTGGGTGCGCAAGGTCGACGCTCCTGGCACAACCACCGAAGGGGATGCGCCGAAGCAGCCTACCCTTCCCGCTGACATCCTCAGCAGCCAAGATGCACCCACCGGTACAGCACATCTCTCGGGAAAGCGTGGGGCTGACCACATTCCCCAACCTTCTTCCTCTCAGACGAGGAAGATGCGTCGATGGAGCAGGGGCGCAGCTAACGCCCTGCGCATTAACTCTGATGCGCCACAGAAGGCATCTGTCTTTGACAGACTCACTCGCTGTCGTGGCGAGGAGAATTTGGACTCTGAGTACTATGCACCCCAGCGGGCTGGTACGAAGAAGTCCAAGGCAGCACGGGCCATGCGCCTCAAACGTGCTATGCCAGCAGTAAGCCAGAGGCATGCGCTCACAATCATGCACGCTGCCAATGGTAAACTGTACAAGGTTGACTCGGGTGCTTCTGCGCCAGAAACGAGCCGACCTTCAAAGTCCTTGTCACACTTGGGCGCATCTGCTGCGTTCGCAACCAAGTCGTGCAAGGCAAACTCAGTGGTCTTGAACCCCCACGCCTACATTGGTTGTGCGTCTGAGGCTGGTTCTCGTCACTTTCAATGTTGCTCCCCCACTATTGATCTGGGCGCATCTTTTGCGTCGGATCAGGGAGTGCAGCATTCACCTGACCACCCCGACGCTTGGCCTTGCCATGCGTCTAATGGGGGTGTGAAGGTGGCACTCTCCTCCAACGATCTGCGTAACGTGATCACTCACAAACGCCGATCAGGAGAGTCAACTGACAAGCACAATGTGCCCCTCACAGGGCACACCTGTGCTGTAGTCACCATCAACTGTTGTTGTAAGACAGCAGTCCCACCAGGGCAGTCTGTGTTCCAGCGACTGCAATCATCAACATCTCTCCAACATCGCCTCGGAAAGAAGGTATCAACTGAAGAGGAGCCAGAACTACAGGTTGCTTCTTACAACGTAGTCTCCAACTCCCCATCAATTCGGAAGGCGACTAGCAGCTCCTCGATCTTATCATCATCCAAGAGCCAACCGAGGAAGACCAAGACGACTGTCCCATCCTCAGGAGTGTTTGAGGGAACCCGGGAGAGAAAGAAGATCTCAGATCTTCATCCTGGAGACGAAGTCAGCCTCCCGGACATAGCTGGGGGTAGTCAAGCCCCTGGGGATCTTCATCCTGGAGATGAAGTCAGCCTCCCGAACATAGTTGGGGGTAGTCAGGCCCTTGCTGATGCTCCTCCCGAAGAGGAAGGTGTCCTCCAGAACATAGCTGGAGGTAGCCAAGACGAAGCTCCGGAGGAAGTTCCTCTTCAAGAGAGCGAGGCTGAAAGCGAAGCTTCAACCGAGCCCTCCACTTCCAGTCACGTCATGACAGTGTACATGACGGGAGCTGGTGATACGGAGTCAGACGCGCCGCCAGCAGATCTTGTCCAACGTATGGATAACTTGGAGGGAGGACTCAAAACCCTCTCTGCCTCCATACAGACACTGACTCAAGCAGTGTTCGAGATACAGTCAGCTTTGGCCAGAGCACATTCTACCGATCCTGACCTAGGGGCCAATGGAGAATCAAGTGTACCCCTTCAACGGGTATCCTTGGATACAGATTGCCATGAAGCACCGCGTGTGTCGGAGCGTTCGAATGCCCAACTCTAGGCTGTACCACCTTTTCCAACTTCCAGCTCCACGGAAGACGTGGTGGAGATGATCAGGGACTTGCGTGAGCGCTTCGAGTCAAAGAATAGACAAGAGGAGCGCCAGAAGATGGGGATCCCGCAACCATACCCCCTCGAATGGAACAAAGTGGTTTATCCTCCCAAGTATAAACCACAAACGTTGACACCATACGACGGGAAGGACTCTCCACGCCGTTATCTGACGTACTTCCAGTCTCAAACGGGACATCTCCCGAAGGAAGACGCGCTACTCACCAGCCTATTCGTCGGGGCACTGAAAGGAGTGGCTTACGACTGGTACTGTAGTCTCCCTGACAACTCTATATCCTCCTTCGACGACTTGACACGTCTCTTCCTCGATCGTTTCTACGACGGAGAGAAAGATATGACAATGGCGTCCCTGATAGAGGTACGTCAGAAGGAGAAGGAGACGGTTCGAGCATTCATCGAACGTTTCCGACAAGCCTGCTTCAGACTGCCCCTGGGCATACCTGAACATGCACTCCTCTCCTCCTGCAGCATGAGCATGCTGCCTGCGATCAAGCTCTGGCTCAACTCCACTCAGCCTCCCGACTGGAGTTCATTGATTATCGAGGCTGAAGCAGCTGAAAAGAAGGCATCCAATACTCGCCTTCTGGGAGTCAGTTTCTCTGCTTTTGAAGACAAGGGAAAATGGCATGCTGCCAACAACCCTGAACGTAAGACGAAGGGAAAGCAGATGCTGACTGTTAATGCCTCCAAAGGTGCACAAGCACCTACTCAGATGCTTCCGCTTGCGCCGAGGTCAAAGGAGGTCTATTCTTTCAACGACGAAGACATCTTGCAACTCTTCGAGATACTGAAGCAAGGTAATAAGATCAAATTGTCGGACCCAAAGCATCCCGACGAGGGTAGGAGAGTGGACAATCCGAGATACTGTCACTACCATCGGTTCGTCGGACATCCAACTCGGGACTGCTACGTCCTCAAGAACTACATCCAGCGTATGATCAATACGAACGTCATCTCCGTCGACTACGAAGAGAAAACAGTCTCGGTTAACCTGGTGTCGCTCCAATTTGGCACCTTGTCGCCAACCACAACACAAGATGGCGTCGTCCCCATCCCAAAGGCGACAATGGAGGTGGTCAACCTACCACCTACTCGTGACAACGTGAGTGGACTCATCCCACTCACCACATCTCGGGGAGAGATCTTATGGGTTCATCCCGATCTCGTCTCCGAGGTTACTCAACCGGGGGTACGCTCTACCTCTAAAGTTAAGGACAAGAAGATCAAGTCTTGCTGCATGGTCTCTTCCTCCATGGAAGTGGCTCTTCCTGTACAAACCCGTTCGCAGCTGAACGTCCAACCCGACGAAGCTGCCGTTGAGGTGGTGCCTCACTGCACTGTCCCTGCTGCCGAAGAATGAGGTCCATCCAAACCTCCAGCAGCCAATAAACAGAAGCATGTAGAGGCCCGTTTCGACAAGCCTTTGCGAAGGGAGAATGCTTCAGGGCTGGCCAAGCCCCACAACTTTGACATACTGGCACAACTTGTCGTTACTCCTGCCCGTTTGTCACTGTTCGAGCTTCTTCGACTTTCCAAAGACACCCGTGAAGCTCTCTGTGAGGCCTTGAAGGATGCTGAGTCCATCATCAGTCAGGTCAAGCAGCCTGAGGATCTCTCGACCATATGTGCGCACTGCCATTGTGCGGATGAGGTCATCCCCAACATAACCTTCACCCAACAGGACATGCTACTCAAGCACAATCGGCACAACAGGCCACTATATTACACAGGGTATGTTGGTTCCGTCAAGGTGAAGCGAATTCATATTGATCCAGGGTCTTCCCTCAGCATCATCCCTAGGACTCTGCTGTCAACACTGGGGATCCCGATATACCGTCTGGCGCCCTCCAACACTACAATCAGCGGTTTCAATGCTAGCAAAAGTGAACCGTTGGACAAAATACGGCTGAAATGTCATATCGGTAACCTCCGAACTGAGGTGACTTGCTATGTCGTAGATGCCGACGTCAACTACAACCTCCTGTTGGGTCGCCCGTGGCTGCATGAGTACATGGTGGTGCCATCCACACTCCACCAATGTATGAAGTACGTGTCCACCAATGACATCATCTAGACAGAGTTCGCGGACATTGACCCTTTCAATGGGGTCGAAGCCTACTTCATCGATGCTACCCTATACAAGTCACTCGACGAAAGGGAAGCCAATGATGCTGACGACGAAGCAGAAACAGCGACAGAGTCGGACATGGGGCCGGAGATGATTTTCGATGCTCCTTTGAAGATTCGACTCAAAAGGAAACCGCCTCAGATGCTGCCTCCCATGACTATCAAGCTACCTGGAAGGGCACCGGCTTCTCTGGGTAAAGCACCTACTGAAGCTCCCTTGGAGATCCGGCTCAAGGGAAGACCTCCTCAGACATCAGCTCCCCTTGCGGCAAAACTACAAGGGAAGGCACCTGTCATCGAAGGCGCAGTCGAGGCACCCCTGAAGGTGCATCTCAAAGGCAAGCCTCCGCAATTGTCCAAGCTGCAAGAGAAGGCCCACACAGCCCTCTCGGATCCCAAGGTCAGATCTGCGATGGACTCTCCCGAACCAGCCCCAGTGCTCACAGATGAAGAGTTAGGAGAGTACATCTCTGCTGATATATATGCATATTCTTTCGATAATGTAATCCTATGGGACAAAATCTCGTGTTTTATCAATAATAGAGTGTCTTTCAATTATTCTAGTCTTCCACATTGGAATGCCATGTATACAATAGATAATGCTCTACGGTCGTTAAAAACACAAATAACGACCGTCAATCATGTAAATCGAGTAGTCCCGTCCCAAGGAGTCTGTTTTATAGCCCATCGTGGAATCGAGATGAAGAACCCATCATCTTCGGCAAAGTCGAGCGTCATCAAGACCTCCCGCCACTCGAGCCAAAACCAGATATCGACAGAATATAAGTCTATCGGTACACGGACAAGGCAAAGTACCTCATTCAAAAGATGGATTACAACCTGAAAAGCAACAAAGGCCTGAACTACAGCAAGGGCCGGCATCTTCCCCTTCGGCTCCCAACACCTAAAGGCAAGCCGCAGGACTACTATCATCGTACTCGACGGGGGGTGGGCTATGTCACACCGCCGGCAACTCCAGAGAGTTCGGAGGCAGAAGAAATGGAACACTCTCATTCATCCGAAGCATCAACTTGGGATTCCGATACCAGTATCGGCTCGGTCCTCAGGAATGTGCTATCAGTCAACATGACTTCTGCACAACCTCAAGAGGATGAAGGCGATGACCAAACGCAAGAATTCTTTGAGGAAGAACCCTGGGCTCAACGCCTAGGAGCACAGTGGGAGTCTCGTTTTGAATTACGCGAACCCCCTACCGAAGACGAGGTCGAGCAAGTTGACCTTGGGGATGGATCTTCTTCCAAACCCATCTTCATCAGCAAGAGTCTGAAGGGAGAAAGCCGGGAGTCTTTGGTCCAATTGGCCAAGGAATATATCGACGTCTTCGCCTGGAACTACGAAGATATGCCAGAACTTGATCCCCAGATCACAATGCACAGACTTAACATCTTGCCTGATGTTAAGCCTGTAAAGCAACAACAACGATGCTTTCGTCCGGACATCATGAACGCTATAGATCAGGAGGTGGACAAACTCCTGAGTAGCGGGTTCATCCATGAAGAGAAACATTCGGATTGGGTGGCCAATGTCGTCCTTGTCACTAAGAAGAATGGGAAGATACGGGTCTGCATCGACTTCAGGGATCTCAATACTGCTTGCCCGAAGGACGAATTCTCGCTTCCAATCACTGACGTGATGATCGACAATACATGTGGCTTCGAACGCATGTCTTTCATGGACGGGTACTCGGGCTACAACCAGATCAAAATGTTCCCCGATGACGCAAAACATACAGAACTCTGAAGGGGGTTTTCTGCTACACAGTGATGCCCTTCGGCTTGAAGAATGCTGGTGCCATATACCAACGAACTATGAGTACCATTTTCCGTCAACATCTTCGCAAGACAGTTGAATACAATGTTGATGACATTGCAGTCAAGAGCCGTCTCAAAGGGGATCACCTACAAGACCTAAAAATAGTCTTCGATCTCATGCGAGCGCATCAACTCAAGATGAACCCCGCTAAATCCTTCCTTGGGGTTTCCAGCGGAAAGTTTTTGGGCTTCATTATCACGACGAAAGGCATTCATCTTGATCCTGAGAAAACCAAAGCCATCCTTGATATGGACCCTCCGAAGAACCTCCGAGAACTTCGAGGCCTGCAGGGGCGTCTGGCATACATCCGAAGGTTTATAGCAAACCTTTCCGGAAAATGCCAACCCTTCACCCAACTCATGAAGAAGGGAGTCTCCTTTGTCTGGACAGAAGAATGCCAGAACGCTTTCGATGATTTCAAAGCTTACCTGACGATCCCGTCAGTCCTGGTGGCACCCGTCTCAGGCAAACCATTTCTCATCTACGTCCGTGCCATGGATCATTCCCTCGGCGCTTTGTTGGCTCAGAACAACGATGCAGGCTACGAGCAAGCTATCTACTACCTCAGTAGGACACTGATCAAGGCCGAACACCGGTACAACCCCATAGAAAATGAGTGCTTGGCTTTGGTGTTCGCCATCCAAAAGACTCGCCCTTATGTTTCGGGCCAGACAATTCATGTCATCTCCCGAGTCAACCCACTCAGGGTTCTCATGACGAGGTCGGGATCATTGAAGTCTCGATTAGCTACATGGACAATCCTGTTGACGCCGTACAACATGGTATTCGTTCCAAAAAAGCCGTCAAGGGTCAAGCTCTAGCCAACTTTTAAGTCGCGCACCCTATCCCGGAGTCCTCCAGACTCTATGAAGACATCCCGGATGAGGTCCAAGAATCAAACGTCACCGAAGAAAACTCTGTTTGGCGGGTGTTTTTCGATGGCGCTTCAAGAACAGGCCCCAAAGGCCAAATCATCGCAGGAGGGGGGGTAGTATTAGTCATCCCCGATCAACTGGTCATCCAGTGTCTTACTCCCTTTCGAAGCCGTGCTCCAACAATGTTGCTGAGTACAACGCTCTCATCATGGGACTCCAGCTGGCGCAACAGCTGGGGGTGGATCATCTGGAAGCTTACGGCAACTCAAAACTCGTCGTTAATCAAATCCGAGGGCAGTACGAAGTTCGCCATGAAGATCTGGTTCCTTACCATGAAGCTGCATTGAATATTATTTCAACCTTCACTAAGTTCTTCATAGAACACGTACCTCGGCTACAAAACCTGGAGGCTGACGCTCTGGCCGGCCTCGCAGCTTCGTTAGCAGCACCCCTCGGGACTCGACACTACGTCACAGTAGTCAGTCGAGACTTGGTCTATCCCAAAAACAACCTAGGCTCATAAATGGCCCATGCCATGGCGACAAGCGCCGGTGTTAATGTCCGAGACTGGAGGTTCCTATTCATCGACATCGCTGTCTATGGAATTCTTCCAGAAGAACCGAAGGAAGTCGTCTCAGTCAGAAGATGTTCCCTTCGGTTCTATTATGATACAGCTACTAAAATGCTGTACCGACGTTCCTTCGATGGACTTCTCCTTCGAGTCCATCCAACGAAGAAGCAGCCAAAGCCCTTCGGGAAGCTCATGATAGGACTTGTGGGGCTCATCAACCTGGCCCTAAGTTGCAGGATCAACTGCGACGCATGGGTTACTACTGGCCAACCATGGCAGCCGACGTTGTCGACTATGCTAAAAAGTGCCATGCCTGCCAGCTCCACGCCGACTTCATCCATATACCGTCGGAACTACTACATCCTACGGTCGCCTTCTGGCCCTTCGAAGCTTGGGACATGGACATTGTAGGACCGATTACCCCTCCATCATCGAGGGGACACTGCTTCATCCTAGCCATCACCGACTACTTCTCCAAATGGACAGAAGCAGTTTCGCTGACGGAAGTGAAGAGCTCTAGGGTGATCAGCTTCATCAAGCACCATGTCATCTACCGTTTCGGGGTACCTCGAAGGATTATCCACGATAATGGTCCACAGTTCATCAGCCATGTGTTTAGCAGATTCTGTGACAAGAACCGCATTCAGAACGTGGCATCAACCGCCTACAATCCGGCAGCAAACGGATTGGCCGAGGCCTTTAACAAAACTATCGTCAAGCTACTCAAAAAGGTCGCGTCATCCAACAAACACGACTGGAATGAAAAGCTCGACGAATGTCTTTGGGCCTACAGTACAATGGTACGGACCCCGACGGGCAACACCCCGTTCTCCTTAGTCTACGGGAGCGAAGCAGTACTGCCTCTCGAGATTCAGATACCCTCACTCCGTGTGGCGCTCACAAACCAATTAACAGAAAAAGACAACCAGTGTCATCGTCTGCGAGAATTGGAGACACTTGATGAGAAACATCTCCTAGCTTAGCAGCGCATTGAACTTTATCAAGCCCGTATATCACAGGCTTTCAACAAAAAGGTCAAGTAAAGGATTTTCCAAGTTGGCGACCTGGTCCTGGCAGTCAGGAGGCCAATGGTGTTAACTCACAAAATACCAGAAAAGTTTGAGCCCAAGTGGGAGGGACCTTTCATCATAGAGACGGTATACTCAAACGGTGCTTACCGCCTCGCCCGACCAAACGGGGACTTGTTCATGATGCCCATCAACGACAAGTTCCTAAAGAAGTACTACTCATGACATCCTTCAGACATGTACTTCCATCTTTACCAAACAAGGAAGTCAGTGGACCTGATCATCAGAGCTCACATACATCTTCCCTTCACAAAAATCCTATGCTTTCGGAACCCAGTTGTTCTGCGGCATTCTATCTCCAGTAGAAGAACAACCACGTCCACATTACCTCTGAGTTGCTCCTCTATGCCCTGTAAAGCGTAATCTTACACCACGTAGGATTGTACTGTTCATCATTTTTACCACGTCCATATTACCTCTGAGTAAACATCCAGTACGAACAACCCCTGCATTGCCGTACATCAATCGCAGAACTTCCATGTCCATATTACCTCTGAGTAGTTCCGCGTATTCCCCCAGAGTCACTCCTACCACGTCTATAACACCTCTGAGTAGGAGGATTCTATCATTTGAGCCCCGTATTTGCCACGTCCACATTACCTCTGAGCAAACATGTCGGTTCTCTCAAACTTATTATCTGTACCTAAAAACTAAGGTACGCAAAAGATAATAGGTCCACACAAATCATCAGTTTATGACAGCAAAAATGAACACCCCACAAAATTCTTTATCTTTTATTTATTTAAAAGTAAAGGATTACATCTCCAGCAGAAGTTGTAAACTACAAAAATAACAAAAAGAGAGAGACTACAATCCCTAAGCATCACTGGGATTGGCAGAAAGCTCTTCAATCCGATGCTTCAAGTCTTTCGTCCGAGTCTCTGCGGTCGGCAAGACCCGACGTTCGGCTTCTTGACGCATCACCTCTACAGCTTCGGAGGCAGTATTAGTCTCATACTTCTCGTCTAGTTGTTGTCGCTGGTGGGTCAAGGAAAGAACCTTGCGGATAAAAGCTGCTTCCTCCTCCTTAGATGCTACATGTTCAGCCTGGAATCGTTCAACATCTAACAAGAGTTGGGCTCGCTGGTCTTCAAGATGGTGGATCTTGGCAGTGACTTCCGCTATGCTAGCCTCCAACGAGGCCCGCAACTCCACCTTCTCCTGCGTGGATTGAGATAGCCTCTCCACCGCAGCTTCAGCTTCGGCCACCTCACGGTCCCAGACAGCCACCATGGCCTAATACGACGACTCGACTTCCGCTATCAATTTCTCCCTTTCTGCTTCTATCAGAGCAGAAAAGTCATTTCGCCGGATGCTCTGAAGTTCAGAAAAAAGCTGGTCGAGCTCGGCCACCGATGCCTCCAGAATCTCGGCCATATGATCGTGACCCTGGTGTGAACGTATCAAATCAATGGAGGAGAGTGCCATGGCTTTTGCCGTCACAAAACTCTCGTTCGCATTCAGCACAGTTGATACGCCTTTCTGCAGCATCTTGTACATTGCTTCAACAACAAACTGTACATACTCGTCCGCGTCTGCCAATACTTGAGGCGTCATAGCAGGAGTTGGAGGAGATACTCTGGACAGCGGACCTGCAGAAGACCCACCGACCTCAATCTGTGAGGCGACAATCTCAACCTCAACAGACCCTCTCTCGTCTGGGACTTGCACTTCGTCACCAGCCCGAAGTGCCAAGTGGACGGAAGGGGCCGGATAGGGCGTCGATACTGTCCCCCAAGTGGAAAGAGTAGGAGGTGTGTCCTCCACCACAGGACCCTTGCCCTTATCAGGGCCAATGACGGATGGTCCCCCGAAAATTGGGCTGACGATATTATCCCCGGCCGGGACAAGACGGCTATCCCTTTTATTCGAAGCTACAAGATTCGCCCCTGACAGTTCAACTTCCCGCGAAGCCAGAGTCGGATCATCTGCATCAGTTCCCCCTATAGGGACGGGTGTTGGGCTCGGCAGTGACGTCGACCCTACCACGTCAACCTCCACTTCCGAGGCAGGAGTAGGGCTCGGCTACGAGGCCTCATGTGCGACCAGCACCTCAGTACCACGACCGAGAAGAAGCCCAGCTGACAAATCCTTGTCGGAGACGTCTCCACTGGACGCGATCTCTCTGGCAACTTGATCAACATCTTCTTGCGAGCCATCATCAGAAGAAGACGAGCTCCATGCTTCCTCCTCGTCTGGGAGGACTTTTTCCGTAACTTCCCTTGAGGCCTCGATGCTCCCAGGCACCCCCTCAATGGATAGTTCTACTCCCGGTCGAGGCTCCATGCCACCCTCCTGAGGGATCGACCGAGAGACCTCAGCAACCTGAGGTGCAAGTACATCTTTAGATTCCCTTTCAACGTATTCTGGAGGTACCGAACCCTCCACAGAAGCGACGTCATCAACGCTCCCTTCCCTGAGAGACGCTATAATAGGAGGGATGCGCTCATCGGAAGAGCTCGCCACCTCCTTCGGCCTACTAATACTCGGTTTCGAAACCCGAGATTTATTCTTCGGTACCTTCTAAAAAAAAGAAAGGAGGACATAAGTCGCAGAAAACAAAGAACCAAAACAGATTATGGGGGGCGTCTTTACCTCAGCAGGAGCTGATTCCGTTGATATCACAGGTGGCGCTCCCGAAGCTCCTACCTTCGAAGTCATCGATTTCCTCGATCTCTTTCGCGTGGACGAACCGGCCTCCGCGTCACCACGCCTCTTTCCAGCTGGGAGCTCTTCCTGAGTACCCTCCGTTGATGCTGCAGCAGCAGCCCGATAACCTGCGACCTCCGGTGGACAATATGACCGGGTCGCCGCCAATATATTTTTTGTTGCCTCTAGCTGAGTGCCAACAATGAAATTGGTCTTCCTGTCATAATCTGGGGACACGGTGTTCATGCACAATACAGCTTCATAGCCGAATACAAGATTTGCGGCCGAGGGTTGTGAACTGGAGTAGTGAAACGAACTCCAGTGCATTCGGCGTTGTAATACTGCCAACTCCGGGCTCCATCTAGTAAACTCCCGACAAACCCCAGACTATTACTGGGATTTATTAATATGAGATGGGTGTAACCGAACTAGCGTGCAAACTGGCTCGGCAAATACGGCTCTAGATAGCACTTATTTTTGTTGCGGTAGACCAAATGGGATGGTCGAATACTCTGCAACCAGCGAAACCTCCATGTCGGCAGGGCGATCGCATCTTCACCGGAGTCTTCCAGTTCTTGGTCAGCCTCAAAATATGTGAAGACGGAACTGACCTTGGAAATCTCCCACCCTTGAAGGTAAGACAAAACCTTCCTACAGACGGGGACACCGGTGTGCAACCACTTCCTCCTATAGAAGCGACGGATAAAGGCGTCACCTTCAACATGATCCTCTTCAGGGCCTGGGCTCATCACGTTTGGATGATGCAGAATCAACCATCCCATCAAATAATGGAATGGTAGCTCAGCTCGAGGAAAGTTGTCTTTCTTGTCCCTCTCGTGGACCATATCGTCGGCAAAATCTCTCAAAACCCGCAACAGGTTACACACCATCGCGGGAAGGAGTGCCAAAGGACGACCAAAAACCAGTTTTACTGCTGGCAAAATGAGGTTCCTGCTCACTCTCTCTACGGATCCAGATCCGCCCGAGAACACATGGTCCCGGAGCCATATCATCAAGTACGCAGTCAACACTGCCTTGGAAGACATTTGGTGCATGCAATGCCAGAAACAACTATATACGTCGGCACCACTCTCGTTTGAGCGAGGAGTCTTCTCGCCTAGTCGGCTCATTTCGGAGGTCACCTCCGTGTGACTCAGTCCCGGCGGAGTCACAAACCGAATCTTGGAGGGGTCCGTCAGGTCCTGCTTGAAGACATAATCTCTCCAAGCAGTCACATGGGGCTGTGACCCGCCCCTCTCCCTTCGTTGCATCATGTAATGGTGGCTTTCCACCTCCTTGAAAATAGCTACCATTTCTGGGTCATTATCTTCCAGAACCTGAATCTCTTCATTCGTCGGGAAATATTCATCATATGGCTCTGAGCCCCAAGAAAGTTTGGACACCTCGTACATCTCGTGGAGGGCCAATCCCAACTCCCCTATCGGAGTAAAAAAGATGCCAGTTTGGGTGTTGAACATCTCCAGGAGGGCAAGAAACATATGTCGATTAAGGTCGACACTTGCTTGGGTGGCGCGAAGAGCAGCGGTCAGCCCAATCGCTTTCAGCTTAGTTTTGACACGTGGTGACACCAGCCCTCAACCCGAAAACCTCCTTTCGGATACATAACATTCGATGATAGCATCCGGCTCGCAAAGGTCGAAGCGACGAAGGCGAAAGTGTCGGGGGGAACATCATTATAAATGCTCCCAGGGCGCAAAGTTCGGCAATGGTACGAGGTCTCGGCTCGCGAGGAGGCCAAGGTATCTCTTTGATTCAACGTTACATCAATGCGAAGGGTACCCCCCACTGCCCCTCCTTGAGAAGGAGTAAGTTCCCATGGCATCCTCCTCTTGGAGGCCAAGCGGTAGAAAGCTGTCAGTGGCAATTGATGCTCAGACAGCCGCATGTACAGGGCCACGCCCTTCGCTGTGAAGAACCAGTCTCCCTTGATCTTCAGTATCTTTGCCTCATTGGAGATCAAGCGGTCACCAAACAGAAAGGCCGGTTTCAAGAAAGTCACATTCTCGGACTCAGCAGATTTCAGTTTGCCGCTTTCCATCATACTTTGGAGAAAAATAGGCGACTGATCCCGGATTTGCAACATCCTCTCGGGAGACTGATCCAGCATGATAGCAGCATTCTCTGGGTTAATAACTTCCTCGTTGAAGTCGACCCCCATTTGGCAAAGGGAAGCATCCAGAAGGACTTCGTTCAGCAAGGGGATATTCATCGACACCGACACAACAAAAACAAGAGTCAGGCAGTTTGGAAAAATTAGGGCACATCAGCAGCCTGGCGCATAATCAGGGCCCAAGCCCATGCACGTCAGCAGTGAAGCTTCGGCGCATAATCAGGGCCCAAGCCCATGCGCGTCAGCAGCGAAGCCTCGGCGCATAATCAGGGTCTAAACCCATGCACGTCAGCAGAAGAACCTAAGCGCATCATCATGACAGAAGTCCATGCACGTCGGCAACTAGGAGTTAGGGCACAGCAACAGGATGCGACTCATCCGTATGCCCCAAACTCGTCTAAAAAAAGGGAGTTGGCAAAAGACACCCACCTATCACCGCGGGACGAACGTCGACGGGAGTCACAGTGACGACAGGAGCGTCCTCCTCATCGAACTCCATTGGCTCCTTACCCCGGCCTTGTCCTCGGCCAACACCACCGCGAGGAGTCTTGGGAGCCATTTCGTAAAAAGAAGTTAGGGTTTTGGAAGAAAAAACTCTAAAGAAGAAGAAAGCTTTTTGGCAGAAAGTAAAGAACTCTCTCTCTCTCTGCCAGACGCCTATTTATAGGCTTGGTCGCACGCGTGAATCGATGAAGGGTGACGTCAGCCGCCGCCTGGGGTTCTACAAAGTGATAACTGCAAATAATCCAAAAAGATCATCATTAAATCTTTTTGTTTATTTCAAAGCATTATCATTTGCATTTAAAACTTAGAGGAGCATGCGCCTCATCACAGATGCGCGGAGCAATCATGCGCCCCGAACAGTTGTGCGCCCCCATTGAAGACCATACCATGCTTCTTATTCAAAGTATTCCAAAACTTGACAGAAAGTTTTAAAAACTTTGAAAGGGGTCTTGTAGAAGCATAGAATTTCAGGCGCATCTACAGGACAGAATTCCTATGCGCCTAACATTACATGCGCCAGGGAACATCAAATGAAGTACTTGGCACAGCAAGACAGCAAAAGTATAGACATCAAAAGAATTTTTTATTTTATATAAAAGTCTATTACATGTATAAAAAAGGATTTACAAAGGAGAATTTCTACAAAAAGAAAGAATCCTAAGACTA
This sequence comes from Iris pallida, assembly GCA_029216955.1. NCBI lineage: Eukaryota > Viridiplantae > Streptophyta > Magnoliopsida > Asparagales > Iridaceae > Iris > Iris pallida. The sequence goes on along the minus strand of JANAVB010036418.1, from coordinate 5,401,130 downwards.
CAGCCAGGCGCAGCAAACTGCCATGCGCCTTCTGCCTGGCGCATCATCCGTCAGGCGCATCACTTCAGCGTCTCAGTTAGGCGCGTCTCTTCAGCGTCTCAGTTAGGCGCATCTCTTCAGCGTCTCAGTTAGGCGCGTGTCTTTAGCGTCTCAGTTAGGCGCATCTCTTCAGCGTCTCAGTTATGCGCATCATGAAGTCTCGGCATATGCGCTCTACTTCGACCCGATCAAGTGCTTCGACTAATGAAGCATTTATTGAGCAGAACTAGGGTGGGCGATCAACCCCACTCTAGCGGGAGGAAAATCTCTCCAAAGCCCAAGGAAGAGGAGAGCACCGCAACTCCGATCCGCGGCTAAAGGAGCAGCTTTCAACACAACCAGAATGGGCAACACCCACTCTTGCAGGAGGAAGAGCTCTCCAAAGCCCAAGGAAGATGGGAGCACCACAATTTTGATCTGCGGCTCTTCCGGAATAACAGAGACGAGACTCGAGCATCCCGATCTTTGGATGCAACAGGCACCTTCCGTCTGCCTCAGAAGCCCTCGATTTCGACTTTTGGATGTAACAGTCACCTTCAAGTGCATGAATGAAGACAATTCGTCGCATCTTCACCCTTGGGAGCATCTTGTCAACAGAATGTGCTCGAGCAAATAAGTTTATTCGGGAAGACGTGAGAGAACGAGAAGCAAACTCTCTCCTTGCTGCTATCTATAGGCCGGGCAAATCAAACCCATGCGCCAAGTGGCGGGCTCTCCGAATCCCGTGCAATGAATTTGCATTTATGGTGATGAACCTGACGCTTCGAATTCAGCCAAGTCAAGAACAGCTATTTAAAGCACTCGAGGAACGCAACAGTCGCGCCATGCAACAGATGCGCCGGTCAGACCGCGCATCATACAGACGTGTCCATCAGCACCGAGCGCCTCATAAGGATGCGTCCCACGCGTCCCCATGCGCCCAGTAGAACGCAGATCAATGCGCCCACTCAACAGCCCATCACCCGTCAAAGAATATTAAATGCTGAAGTCTGACACGACAGCAGACATGCCTCGATGACAGAGCAGCAACAGCTTTTACAGAAAATGAAACACCGCTGACGTCAGCGTCATCATTACTTTCTTTCGGCGGTTACAAGCCACGTGGCCGCCCAACCATTCGTATGCGCCTCCACGGCCATGCGCCCAAACCTCTGTATGTGCTTCAAGAGCCGTGCGCCTCAGACCTTCCTCTGATCCCTAAAGACAAAAGTCAGGTCGCTACTGAAGCCTCGCGTGCGCCTCAAAAGCCATGCACCCAGACTGGTTCGTAACTTCTGAAGGTTGCGAGCCAAAGTCTTCGCATGCGCCCAATCCCAGGCGCATCCTATCAAATTATCCTCCACCAAATCCAAGATCTTTGAGCTACAGACACGCGCCACGTGTCCTTTGACTCAATTCAGCCTATGAAGGGATGCTAATCACCCAAGATCTCAGCAACAGAGAGATCCTCCCCCTGCTACGTCCCAGCCTACAAAAGTAGCATGAAGGATTCAACCCACAAATGACGGTGCATCATCCATGCGCCTCCTGCAGCATCAACCACGTGGCGTCCCCACGTACAGGCGCAACCTATATATGCGCGTATGAGCAGCCAGCCTGCAAGCTATAAATAGAGGAATCATTTCCTTCTTCCAGACGGACGAACACACACCTACTGACAGAGACCTTCATACACATAGTAAGAGAGGCAGATACAGACACTCAACGTCTTCTTCCTCTCCGCAAGCTCCAGCACCCAGGGCAACTCAGTCCTTCAGAGAACCGAGAACCGTCGTCAGATCGTCAACGGAGTCAACGCATTACCACTCGCTCTATCGACACAGGGACCCAGATAAACAAAAGTGTACTACTAGGACTACATCTAAGTCCTACATTATAATACTGTTCTGTTTTGTTTGAGCTATGCAGTTAAAAATGATTTTTTTTATGATAACGGTCCAGTAGAGTTATTGATATATCAGTGATATATCGGTTTTATAACGGTAAATATTGGTTTACATTTTTAACAATTTATATATATAAACAACACATTAATAGTTAGCTATCATAAAATATGCAATAAGAGTTTCTTAAAGCATTAAAACTAAAGAAAAAGAAGAAGAAGAAGAAGAAGAAGAAGAAGAAGAAGAAGAAGAAGAAGAAGAAAGAAGCAGCAGCCATCGAAGAAGAAGAAGAAGAAGAAGAAGAAGAACAACAACAACAACAACAACAACAACAACAATAACAACAACAAAAAATAGCAGCCATCAAATAAGAGAAGAAAAAGAAGAACAGAAGAAGCAAAAAAAAAGTAGGATCAAAGAACTGAAGAAGAAGAAGAAGAACTGAAGAAGAAGAAGAAATTACCGTTGGAGAAGCAGCAGCAGGTTTGAAGAGCGCAGCAGCAGCCGTCGTTACTTTTTCTTTCTTTTTTTCTTTCTCCTCCCTCTTTAAGATGTAACCTAAGTAACATATAAAAAAAACTGTGAGATATCGGTTATATCTCAAACCGATATATTGGTAAATATCGGTCGTATCAGCCAATTTTATGGGGACCAATATGTTTTCTTTTTTAAAAAAATCGGTTGATGACTGATACCGATATATAATTGCATAGATACGGAGTTAGCCGTTTACTATTATAGTCCAAAATGACGTGTCGCCAATGACCTTCTTATAGATAGGTCGATAGCTAATGATAAGTTATGCAGGAAGAGTAAGTTATTCATCATATACAGGGAAGGATGTCGGTTGTTGGTAAAAAATTACCTGAACGGTGACAATTATCATAAATATGATATTGTTCCTAACAATGTCTTATGCAAGAAGATTAAGTATTATAATTGTACAAGGATGGCTACATGACCGTGGGTAAGAATCACCAAAGAATGATAACATATATATCTTGCTATTATGAGAACTGCATGCTTTACTTCTTGTCAGGTATAAACTGTAATTGACCCTAAGGCAAGGAGAAAGATCATTTTTAATATTGTTCCTATCACTTTTAATTTATATATATAAATAACACATTAATAGTTAGCTATCATAAAATATGCAATAAGAGTTTCTTAAAGCATTAAAACTAAAGAAGAAGAAGAAGAAGAAAAAAAGAAAAAAGAAGCAGCAGCAGCCATCGAAGAAGAAGAAGAAGAAGAAGAAGAGGAAGAAGAACTGAAGAAGAAGAAAAAGAAGAAGAAGAAGAAGAAGAAGAACAAAAAAATAGCAGCCATCAAAGATGAGAAGAAGAAGAAGAAGAACAGAAGAAGCAAAAAAAAAAGGATCAAAGAACTGAAGAAGAAGAAGAAGAAGAACTGAAGAAGAACTGAAGAAGAAGAAGAAGAAATTACCGTTGGAGAAGCAGCAGCAGGTTTGAAGAGCGCAGCAGCAGCCGTCGTTCCTTTTTCTTTCTTTCTTTTCTCTCTCCTCCCTCTTTAAAATGTAACCTAAATAACATATAAACAACAAACCGTGAGATATTGGTTATATCTCAAACCGATATATCGGTAAATATCGGTCGTATCGGCCAATTTTATCGGGACCAATATTTTTTCTTTTTCTTTTGAAAAAATTTGGTTAACGACTGATACCGATATATAATCGATATATAATTGCATAGATACGGTGTTAGCCGTTTACCATTATAGTCCAAAATGATGTGTCGCCAGTGACCTTCATATAGAGAGGTCGATAGCTAATGATAACTTATGCAGGAAGAGTAAGTTATTCATCATATACAGGGAAGGATGTCGGTTGTTGGTAAAAAATCACCTGAACGGTGACAATTATCATAAATATGATATTGTTCCTAACAATGTCTTATGCAGGCAGATTAAGTATTATAATTGTACAAGGATGGCTACATGACCGTGGATAAGAATCACCAAAGGATGATAACATATATATCTTGCTATTATGAGAACTGCATGCTTTACTTCTTGTCAGGTATAAACTGTAATTGACCCTAAGGCAACGAGAAAGATCACTTTTAATAATGTTCCTATCACATGAATACTTAGTGTTATTTTCTTACGTGAGTTGGGTCAGCACCGTTCACCAGTACATGGCAATGTACTGACCCACGTTTGTGGGCATCATTACAGGTGCCCGCGCATGGAAAAATCGTTTGATCAGTACTTGGCATCGTTGAATCGTATGCGTGTGTAGGAGCTTTTCTCGCAAGATGATGTCTTCTGCTATACGGGACATAATGTATAGAACATTGTAATTCAGATGAACAAGTGAGATTGTAAGCCAAGTCGGCATGTTTGGTTGTAAGCCTAAATGGCAAGTAATTCAGTTGGCTATTTAAAAGTTGTTGTAATCTATTATAAACTATGTATTCAGCTACAAGTCTTGTAATCTATTGCAATCAAGGTTCTAAACGACAGTAGGCTGGTGCGCGACGGAGAGAGTCCGCCTACCGTCGAGGCACCACCTAGGCGGTCGATACATTTTGAACATTTTTTACTATTTTACCTTTTCTCATAATATGCATATTTTAATGGCGTTCCATGTATAACTAAGTAGTAGAACGAAGATTTATAAAATTTTAGTTTTGTAAAAGTGAACCATAGGCCCATAATTGTTACAAAACCTTTTTGGCCAAAATATCTGCTCCGCCTAGGCGCCCGCCTACGCCGCCTCACCTCCGCCTATGCCGCCAGTCTCCGTTGGTCTCCTGCTTCACCACCTACCAAAAAGCAATGCGGAGAGAGACCGCCTACCGCCTAGGCGCCGCCTAGACGGTCTAGGCGGCCGCCATTTAGAACATTGGTTGCAATTATCAATAAAGAGACATATTTCTTTATTTTTTTATTGTGACTTCAAGTTATCTGCTTTGTTCTGCTACAATGTCATTGTTTGCTGAGAAATATCAGGAACTGTAATGGTTTTGTCTTGTACAAGTGCAATCTAGACCTGTACGACATCACGCCAAGTTGCTAGTTTTTGATTCTCCGAAATTGGGACGTGACAACATGTAAATTGAAGTTTAAATTTTTTTTGTTAAGAGTAGGATTGAGGTGATGATCCAGTGGGTATTCACTAGAATTTTCAAAATATTCTACTATGGTAAAATTTTAGAGGCTATGGATCTATTGTAGTCTCTTTGAAAGAGAGAAAATTGATAAGATCCTTGCTTATTACATCAGTTCATGGCGTTCGAATCCTACATGGAGCAAAGTATAGTAGAAAGAAAAAATCACAAGAACTGAAGAGTGATTTCATTCTTACGAAGTCAAGATTGAGAAGTGCACTGTTGGGAATGAAACCCGAAAACCGTTCTCCTAAACCAAAGAGAGTGTGAGAGAACTGAAGAAAAGCACACAACCAAATCGTCAAAATCACACAGAAAGTCAAACACAGACACAAGCAATTTTTGACGTAGAAAACCCTTGTGAAAAAAAATCATGAGACGATCGAAGTCCAATCCTGAAAAGTCTCCACTAATAGAATAAGAAATATATTTACTCTTTACAAACTCCTCACCGATCCAAACGGATCACCACAACTCCTTGAAGAAGAAAACACGATTACAAGCACATGAAGAACGAAGATGACGAAAAAGAACTACCCGAAATAATCTCCTCTTCGATGTAGCCATCAATCCCCTCTTTCTCTCTCCAATAGTTGTAAAGAACTCTTGTCTCCTTTTGCAATATTTAGAGATATGTTTTAGGGTTAGAAAACACCTAATATATATAGCTCCAAACCTACAACTAATCTGAACCATTAAGGTATTTCTATTATATGTAGGAACACTCAATCCAAATCATTGATATATTCCTATTATATATAAAAATATCCAATCCAACTCCATTAAGATATTCCTATTATATATAAAAATATCCAATCACGTAGATAAATTCCATATCGAAGTTGCATGCCAATACATAATGTGACGTAAATACGTGCAAGTTGCGATATCATGCAACATCTTCTGTTGGCACGTTGCAGAGATATGAGTTACATCGACAATGTTAGAAATTAATGTACCCTGTCGATTCATGAGATGAAGAACATAATAAAATTGCGGAAGCGTACCTGAATCCATTGTCTTTGCTTGACGGATCTTGAAGCATACGTCTCTTTATGGGGTTTGATCTTCCAACCCGCTACGGCCCTTAATAACAAAGATGAAATCTTTGTTCCTCTCTTTGTTGATGGGAATACAGAAGAGAATAGAGAAACCCTCTCTTTGGTGGCCGTATGAGTTGGGGACCATAACCCTAATGAATACACATATTTATATATGTGTTGATATTTCTAATTTGGCCCCTCATCAAATTAGAATTATCTCCGGTATCTACACATTAATTCCATGACAATTATACCCTTAAGCCAATTTCCAAATAGACCACTTTAATTTGGCTTAATTATTTAGATAGCCCAAACACAATTAATTTTATATGTGTGGCCCCTTAATTATTGAATAATTCCAACAATATTCCACTGGGCCACATATGTAACCTTATAATTGTGTTAACCTTAGTGAGCTCATAAATTGCTATCTTAATTCTTAGGGTATATCCGGACATTCTCGTCCATTAACCATACCAACATAGGATCAAAGCGGCATTCGTCACATATAGCGTAACTAAACCATCAATGGTCACATATACCAATATAACTAAATGACATAGATCAATCATGGATGCGTAGCATAGAAATTACACGCAATGTGATCAATACATGTCTATTTCCAACTGGTCCTCCTTAACTTTAGTGAGATTAATACTTTAACATAATGAAAACAGAATGAACTGAATTTTCATATATCCGATCAGATAAATATCCAAAATACTTTAATACATAAATGTGTCCAAAACCAAATAGCACCCAAATACATAAAATACAAACTCCCACTATATTGCCATATTCTTAATTAACACCCATATGAGCAGTATGCTCATGAAAGACCTTGGGTGATAATACTTTTGTGAGCGGATCCGCTAACATGGAGTTTGTCCTAATGTGCTATATGGACACTATAACCATTCTGAATTTTTTCCTTCACAACTAGAAACTTTATGTCAATATCCTTAGACTTATACAAGTTTCTGTTGTTATTGGAATACAGTACTGCTGATTTATTGTCACACCATAATTTCATGTGGTCTTTCAACACCGTACTGTAGGCGCAGTCTTATGACAATTTCGCAACCATATTTCCTGAATAGATATTCCACAGCATGTTATAAACCTTGCTTTCATGGTGGAAGAAATTATGAGTGCATGTTTGACACTTATCCAAAATATACCTCCATTAGTCAGTATAACCTGATGTGGATCTCCAGCTGTGTTGGCATCCAACAAAATCGGAGTCGGAATACCTTATGATCTCCAGAATTATCCGATCTCCTACAAAGAGCATATAATTTCTTGTTCTCTATTAATTACTTAAGTAGTTTGGCTGCTACCCAATGATCCATCCATATTTGCTTAAATATCTGTATAACATCCTAATATGTACGCAATATCCTGACGCGTACATACTTGAGCATACATTAGACTTCCTACAACTGATCATGAAGGAGAAATCTATTGTATTTTCTTAATTTTAAGGCTAACCTTAGGGCACTTGATTGAAACCGAATTTGTCTCATTTAACGAGAGGTGTCACCTGGTTTGCATTGAATACTTTAATCAATATACAAAACCAGAAAATTATTCCTACTCCTACTGAACTTGTGATACACACAATCTTCAACAATATTCATCTCAAAACCAAATGAGATAATCACTTGAAGTACCTTTGACGAGAAGCTTGCTTGAGTTCATAAATAGATTTTGTCAATTTGCAAACCATATTCTTTGGGTCTTTCGACACAAAATTTTCTGGTTGCACCATATAAACTGTTTCATCAATGTTACCATTGAGAAATATCGTTTTGACATCCATTTAATGTAATTCAAGATCAAAATGTGCAGAATGTGCTATGATTGTTTTAAAGGAGTTTTTCAAAGATACCGAAGAGAAAAAACTCTTTAAAATCAATCCCAAAATTTTGAGTAAAGTCACTAGTTACAAGACATACTTTATACCTCTCCACATGACCCTTCGAATCCTTCTTGGTTCTAAATGTCCATTTGCAACCACTGGACTTCATAACTTTTGGTAATGGGACAAGTTCTTAAACTTTATTGTCTTGCATGGACTTATACTTCTTATTTATTGTATCAATCCACTTTGAGAACTGGAACTTTCCATGGCCTGACGGAAGTTGATTAGATCATCTTCCAGTATCCACAGTCTTCCTCACGTTCCTAGAAAAATATGACAATATTATCCGAAATTATATTTCTCCTTTCTCTGGTGGACCATCTTAATATTACCGGTTCTTGAGGTTGTTGAGTTTGTTCATTAGGAATAATTACCTTATCTTGAATGGGGTGCCGCTACGTTTTCGTTGTTAAGATATCTCAACAACGACTTATAGAGGTAATTCAACATTGTCTTATTGAAACTCTGAATTCACTTCTTGATCATGACAGGTATAGAATCCTGCACATCATCAAAAGTGATAGTGGGAATCGCAATTGATTTCTTCTCAAAGACAATGATCCTGACTTTATTTCTCCCCCCAAACTCAATATCCTCAAAAACTATTTCACTTCTCGTCTCAAAAATTTCTTTTGTGTGGGATCGTATAATTATTAACCCCTTGATTTGTCAGCATAGCCAATAAAGTAGCTGCTTACAGTTGAACTTTGGTCTGTATTTCCTTTACACATTAATATAGACATTAAAGTCTATAAAGTCTATAAAGTCAATAAAATTCAAATCTCATCAGACATAAGTCGTTCAACTCTATTTCTAGAGATGTGATCTAATCGCTTATGTCATAATGAGGCTAAAAATATTTATTGTTAATTTTGTGTTTAGTACCACATGACTCCACTTGCAAGGTTTCATTTAAGCTGCAATAGTTTCAACTGAATATAGGCGATCATAAATCTTAAAGGAACCGTTACCAATAATATTTGGATTTAAAGATAGACTAAACTTATTATTTCCAAATGAACAATGATAACCAGATTTGTCCATTAAGGAAACTGAAACTGAATTTCGTGTGAAAGACGGTATAATAAAAGTGTCTATCAAATCCAAATAATAATCGGTTCCTAAAAATAACCTAAAATGTCCTATTGCTTTCACTTCTACCGAATTGTCGTCACCCACATAGATGTATCTTTCACCATCAATTGACTTTCGGTAACTCAGGCAACCTTGCCTAGAACATTAATGTGGGTAGTCCCACTAGAATCTAACTACCATGAGTTTCTTGGTACTAAATCTAAATTAACCTCAAAACAGATCAAATTTAGAAATGTACTATTCTTTATACGCCATGCGTGGTACTTTGTACATTTCTTCCTTATGTGTCATGTCTTATCATAAAAGAACAACCCTTAGTTTTATATTGTTGTTTCTTTTGATCTTGACCCTTAGCAGCTACTGTATTAATTTCTTTTTGCCCTTAAAGTTTATCCCATTAAACATGAAAATTAAAATCTTATTGGCAGATATTTTAACAACATTAACTGTAAAGAGAACAAAGCAACCAAAAACAAACATGCTCTAACAAATAATCAAAGCGTAAAATATAGTCAAACAAATTCAAATAATGGTGAATCACATCTCAAGATACCTAGTACATCATTAATATCAAGTCTTTGGACAGTGATATTAACTGCAAGTGGTATTCTTGGTGTAATGATCAAACGTTGACAATAAGTCATGTCAAATAATAAGCCTATCTTTGGATCGGGTTATTATTCACATATAAACCGTATAATTGTCACACATTTATCACCACAAGTATGTGTGCAATTCGGCCAAGTATTAACCTTCCTTTGGGCTGGCTAATACCTGCATGAATGTACACACATAAATATCAAACATCCCTCATAGACTATCTACGCAAGAGAGGTCATTTTGGCGACATCTTGTTTCAATGAGTCTATTTAGAATATTAGACAACTATTGCTAGTCACAAAAGGTACCAAAAAATTTGAATGTTGACTAAATTTTACAAAAACTGAATCATGTCCAAAACTTTATGTACATACATATTTAAAAATTAAATAATCAATCATCAACAGATTAAATTGTACTTAATATATGCATCAAAAGATCACATCAAATAATCCATAAAGATTACACCAAAATTTATCTACTACATGATAAAAATGTAAATCTTTTGCATGATTTAAAACATGAATTTATTGAAACCAAACCAATTTTGTTGGAGAGTTGATCACAAGATAATAATATCATTCACTGTGACTAAGAAAATGATATAATAACTTTATGTGCAGAGTTCAAAATTTAAACATGGCCTACGAATTAATGTCTAAATACCGCAAATCCAAACTTGTGTGTGGAACACAAATGAGAATTAATTACATAATGACCCTAAGATCTCATAGCTATTGGCATTCATGGATATCCATGTGCTCACCTTCTGATGAGCTTTTCTCAAGACTCATTACAAATGATCCAACATGTCCTGTTATAGGATCTACGTGGCATCTAGCCAATTAAAAATAGCCAATTATATGGCAATCATGACCTGGACCTTACGCCTCCCTTTATTAAGGGAGAGGGAAAAAAATGTTACAGAAATCACAGCCTAAAAGGCAATGCAAAGATTTTAAGGTTCGATAATCTCACAGCAATGAAAAAGAATCAATCCTTATTAAAAAATGTTTTTTTTAACAAAGAATTAAATCTGTCCACCACAAAAAAAAAGCCATTAAAAAAAATCAAACAATTCCTTATTTTAAATGCCTGCATAGATTCCAACCTTAGCAATAAAGAAATCAAATCTTAGTAAAAATATTAAACAATAAATCTATCCACCACAAAAAAACCATTGCTTTAATTCAGGAGGAACAAAAGTAAGCATCATCTAAACTTGATATTTTTAGTAATTAACAAGGTGCAATAACATTGAATGGCACAGAACTTGTCATCCGAATTTCCAAATCCATCAATAAAATATAACATTAATGATTTGATTTTGGGTCATCAACCAAAGCTGAACAACCTGAACATTGTCTAAAAAATCATGCGTGTCGGGATTCAAGAGAACTCTTTGTTTGTTAATGAAGCTGAGACTTCTCTGAATCCATTGCTGCAAAATTTCATGTTTATTTGGATCTGCCGAAAAAAATTGTTCTAATTAGAAATACTAATATCTTGATGTGTTGCTTAAAAGTTCAACAATATACAAGAGAGATCTAAATTGGTGGATCATAAAAATTTTGATAGAACAACCAAACCCTAAATTAAAGATCTAGGGTTTCTGAATCCAATAAAAAAGGGATTCTTAAAACTTCGATCTCATAAATCAAACATGAGGCTCTGATACCACTTGTTAGAAATTAATGTACCCTGTCAATTCATGAGATGAAGAACATAATAAAATTGCGAAAGCGTACCTGAATCCATTGTCTTTGCTTGACGGATCTTGAAGCAGACGTCTCTTTATGGGGTTTGATCTTCCAACCCGCTACGGCCCTTAATAACAAAGATGAAATCTTTGTTCCTCTCTTTGTTGATGGGGATACAGAAGAGAATAGAGAAACCCTCTCTTTGGTGGCCGTATGAGTTGGGGACCATAACCCTAATGAATACACATATTTATATATGTGTTGATATTTCTAATTTGGCCCCTCATCAAATTAGAATTATCTCCGGTATCTACATATTAATTCCATGACAATTATACCCTTAAGCCAATTTCCAAATAGACCACTTTAATTTGGCTTAATTATTTAGATAGCCCAAACACAATTAATTTTACATGTGTGGCCCCTTAATTATTGAATAATTCCAACAGACAACACTAGTACAATAATGTATCATATAACTCAGCAGAAACGTATCTTATAACGTATTTATGAAAAGTGTATTCTGAAATCACTATTTTCCACAATGTTTAATTGGGATTCTCTTTAACCTTGGTGCCACATAGAATACGATAGAGAAGGTATTGTTACATTGCTAAGTAGTGCATCACCTATATCATCAGGTTTATTGCAATATTACCAAAAAAATTAAGTTTTTAAACATAGAAATCAATAGATTGGAATCACAACATGACACAATATGGACATTAGGACAAAGATGACTCCATATTTTGGAAATATATGCGTGTGACATGGCAACGCACTGATTTTCGAAGTATCCTTCCTAGTTGCGGACCAAACAGGAGCTCTTAAGTAAATAGGCCTGAGTCATCTAAATGAAACTTCTCAACAAAAAGAGTAAAACAAGTGAATTCTGAAATCAGTCAAGTTTGCTTAATTTTGGTTGGCCAAAAAATACTTTGGATGAACCTCCAAATCAGGCTCAAATCAGCCAAAATCGAAATCAACTTGGAATCCACTCGATTTCTCGCTACTCAATTTTGCTTGGTTTGAAAATTGTCGTTTTTACTACACACAATTTGAAATATTTCGGTTGGATTTTAGTAATTCACAAATCCATAAATGAAGGTTTCGGTTTTGACTACACCCGATTTCCGTCAATATCATAACAAAATCTGACTACACCCGAATATAAGTGATTTCACAATCGAGCGAAATCAGGATGAAATCAAGCTACTACTACACCCCTGTTAATTTTTCAAGTATAATTTTGTAAGTCATTTTTCCATTCAGTATATGGATATATGTTCCACTCTCAGAGTTCTATTCCTTGGTTTAGTAAATGATTCTGTGTTCCATAATATGACTAAAGTTTTAAATGTTTGATAAGTTCCCATCATTGGCAAAGATTATAGTAATTGGAGGTCAAAAATTCTTCTCCTTACTCCAGAATACAGATTCAATGGAATGAGCTCATACTCACAAACATGGATTTTACTAAAATGAATGCATAAGAATCAAGCAAGAAAATATCGGATTCACAACTAAACATCTAAAAGTTACATCTATCTGCCTATACTCACAGCACGGAAACAATCTTTCATGCAACCTTCTCAACAAAATTCCAAGTAGCCAGGCAGTATCAAATTGAACTGTATAGAGAAATATTTATAAAGCCTTCAAAGAAGACCAATAAGAACTTCAAAAAAGAAGATTCTTGGTGCAAAATATGATTCATTATATTCATCAGAGCAAAGAAACCACAATGGAACCGACTATATTCTTTGCAGCTTAATTGCTTTCATGCATAAATGAGTCTCCTAAAACAGATAAGATAAATAACGGAAAAGTAGTTTCAAGAATTTGAAACAGATGGAAGAAGAAGAAGAAGAAGCCTTTGTTAAACAAAGTCCGTTCTATTTGCAAAATCTGGAATCTATATTTTTCCAAGAGAGTTGCAATCAAATTACCAAAAGTGCATGGATACATGCTTCGGTAAAATTAAAATCGCAATGCTGAACTTTCTAAAGAGTATTTAACCAAATTTTGGGGTTGGCTAAATGAATACTTGCATTTGGCTTTATTCAGGGCATTCCTCTGTAACAATATCCGCACCATTTCTTAAGGATTTTACAGAAGGCCTACACAAATACTGACACGGAAACGGATATAGACATGGTTGCAGATAAGGAGTAAGATACCTATGTTGCAAGATACAAATATGGACACCATTTTGCAGTGCCCGTGCAACATAACAGAAGACCAAAGTGACGAGTGTAATCAAACATGAACAAAGCAAGCTCATCTGCACGACCCAAGCTCATCTGCACGACCCAAGTCGACTTTCATTGATATCATGAAACCTTTACCTATTAGTTTCACAAAACTGTGACCAAATATGCTAAAGATCGAGTAATAAGCTTCAGAATTTTCCTCGTATTAAGTCTAAATAGGTTATTTACTTCACAGACTCATAAAAGATCCAAACTTTTACATTTTTCTGTGATAAGCTTCCCTCTCCTCCTCCACCTTTGTTGATCTTCTTTTACTCTTCCCAAACCACCTTCTGAATTCAAAAATGCATATCATCCACTAAAGCTCCCTCCTACTCGAACTGTTCCAATGTAGATTGGAGCTATTAGATTTGATGATTTTTCTTTCAATCTGAGCTTGCTTTATAGGTAAACTACACTTCTGTTATGACATTCTTGTTTTAAAAAGACCTTGAATGTTACAGTATGCTTTAATTCTGTAAAAATCTATGATTCGGGAGCAGATTTTATATGTACGTTGCCCGAATAAGGACATGGATACGGATAAGGACACGATACTGATACATGATATATGATACATGATACAGTATACGTTGCATGAGTACGGAGACGGATAAGGGTACGGATACGATACAGCCAACACTTTCCTGTGTTCGTGCAACATAGTTTTATATATATGGTTATATACACAAGTAGAACCATGCAATTCACTTGACAAGTAAATCAGTTATACGACATCAATGACAATTTCTAGAAGAAATATACTAAAAATTGCTCCAAATGATTCTCTTCATGACTTTCCTTTGGCTTCAATCTTGTACCATAGAAAAAATACTCCAGATGCTCTATTTGACATTAAATGATTATGTCTCAGAAAATGTATAGGTTCTCAACATAACACATTACCACAGTAGGGTTCCGTAGGGCATATGCTTTAATGGTTCTAACATATGCAGATAATATACCATTTATCAATCAATACAAGCAATGACACTCCCACTAGGAAGCAGGGATAGTCTGAAATTGGTGCCGAACCATATCATGTACACGTTGGATGTGTATCAAACATGATACAGACACTCCAGAATACACCAGGGTATGCCGTTCGTGTTCGTACAGTTTCGTATCATATACTTTTTTTCTTTTTCTTTTTGAGGGGTCCTTTCTCCAAGCCGAGCCGTGGCCCAAAGCCACCCAGCCGCCCGGAGGAGGATTCGAACCCGAGACCTATGCTCGGGCGGCCTCCTGCACTACCACTAGGCTAGTGCCTTAGGGACGTTTCATATCATATACATGTAACTGCAACATAGTTCTCGGATCGTCCATCATACAGATGTAATATTTTTATTCAGGTGTTATGGTAAACAAGTGTAGCTCATTACAATTGATCAATAAGGCTTCTTGGTTAGCATGCACACTTTTAGTAGGAAATATATTACTTTCAAATGTCTGGCGATAGTTCAGGGTGTTTGTTACTTACTCCTGAATTAATCTTCCACAAACTGTCAACTCCAACTCCCTCATCAAAATTTACCAAGTTATCACTTAATCACTATTTGTTGCAGTCCAGGAAATATGGACATTACAAAAGTGTTTGTGTTGAAAACATATCTAACACTACATGGACACTCCAAGAAAGATACTGACAGGCAAAAATCAGTGCTCCTCCATATCACATTTAAAACATGTCCTGTCCATGCTACATACAATGCATTCGGTCAATCTTAGAAAGATAAATACTTATAGCCAACAGCCTTAACAAAAACCAACTATTCTCACTGATGTATTTTGCCATATTGGTCTTTGATTCATTTTCGAGAATTTAGATTTTGGTGGGTCTAGACGGTTACTGCTTCACTTCCTATTTAGGATTAATTAAATACACAAGTCGATAGAAATTTTTGAAAAAACTTCAATGTTTAAACTAGAAAAACTTCATATCTTCACTTCCCTCCATATAGTTCGGCCTCCTATATTCATCTTGCTCCAACACTATAATGATCCGGATATAGTTCCCCCAGTTTGCAATATTAAGACTACAAAAAATTCAAATCGAGGTGCAAATTCATATCAAGTCCTCAAGGATAATAGATAAAATGATGTCTACATGTATCAATATTATTTCTATTTTTAACACAGATATATAGTTTATGTGATAGTCATAGATAAAACTCCTAGGCATTTTCATGAGGAAGTTCCATGTTTATACGATGTTTGTTGAACACTTTGTGTTTGTTGACGAGAGTAGAGAAGGGATTAGATGCTAAAATAGAAGAGTGGAGACAAAATTTGGAATCTAAGGGATTTAGGATTAGTAGAATGAAAACATAGTATATGAATGTAATTACAAGCCGAAATCAAAGGAAATGAAGGGAAGTTCATATAGATGGACAAGAGATACCTAAGAGTGATAGCTTTAGATATTTAGGATCAATCATTCATCATAATGGAGAGATTGAAAAAAATGTCATGTATAGAATTAAAGCAGGATAGTTGAAATGGAGGAGTCCTTCTAGAATACCTTGTGATAACAAGATACTTCTGAAGTTGAAAGAAAAATTCTATAAGGCTATTATAAGACCAATCATGCTTTATGCATCAGAGTGTTGGGCAATTAAGACACATATCTAGAAAGTTCATGTAGTTGAACTGAGAATGCTAATATGGATGAGTGACAATAAATTAAAGATAGAATAACAAATGAGTATAGTCAAGAAAAGTTAGAGGTGCCGCCAACTAAGGACATGATGAGAAAAAATCGACAAAGATGGTTTAGACTTGTGCAACGCAAACCAATATATGCTCCTGTAAAAGAAAATGATAATATAGTAGTTAACAAAGCCGCTAGAAGTAGAGGCAGCCATAAACGAACATGTTTGGAAGTAATAAAGAAGGATATGGATATTGTTAGCGTTACAGAAGACATGGCCCTTACAGAGCCGAATGGAAGAAGAGGATTCAAGCATATATAGTCCCTAGCCTAGTGGTAGCGGTGAGGCATACGGCCTGTCACGTCCTGACAAGGAAAATCGCTCGTCCTCGCATCGATTTATCCGAATCATCGTCCTCGCTGGGACGTGATGACGTACGCGTCTGGAGTTGCACTCGTACAAGGCAAGATGACAAATTCTCAAATGGTTATCTTTGATATTGTTATTTAGCAGCAGAAGAAACAGAGTATACGAAACAATTTTCTTTATTGATAAATGAACTGAGGTTACAAAGGCTTTCAATAGCCCAACTGAATTTGCCAGATTGCCTACAACACTCAGGTTCTCTCTTGCCCACAAATGATTTCACCGTTTCATACATCATGTCTTCTATATCTCGGCCACATCATCATGTTGCAAGTCCGAACGTTAATGCGGTCGCACGT
This sequence comes from Iris pallida, assembly GCA_029216955.1. Taxonomy (NCBI): domain Eukaryota; kingdom Viridiplantae; phylum Streptophyta; class Magnoliopsida; order Asparagales; family Iridaceae; genus Iris; species Iris pallida. The sequence continues at coordinate 5,384,084 of JANAVB010036418.1, read as the reverse complement.
CTCAAAAACTACGGCATCTCCTGCCTCAGCGCGTTCAAACGAAGCTCCACCGCGAGCAGACCATTCCCTGAACCTGCAAGCAATCTGGTAGGAGATCAGTACTAATCCTCTCGCATACTGATCAAATATCCACTTTACTAAACCGACATTAAGTAGATGTATTGAATCATGCAGCATACAATTTAGTGATCTTTCTATCGTTGTCTTAGGATCAGTTTCATGGTATATTTGAAAGCAGTAAAACATGTTACCATGGCAAGCATGTTATTTGATTCGCATAAGCCAGCAAGCAAGCAATATCAATCTCGTGTTATTTCGTGAATTCTTACCAACATCGACGCACTCACCCTTCCCCAACGCAAGGTGAATATGCCTACCCTCTTTTTCTGTCATGTTATAAGTGATCTTGTGCAGGATCTCTGTGTGCCTGCACTTTCAGCCCGCCGTTCTTTAAACTATATGAAGACCACTAGCATTCCAAGCCATAATGGACTTATACTTCTTAAATCACCTATGTAAGATGGCAATCCTCTGTGCGGTTGCTAACCCATACATCAGAGAAACCCAAATTACTCTAGGAGTGGCTTATGACATCAATAGCAGGTCGCAAACCGTCTCAGTGAAGTGCACCATACCGATTTTAAAGAATCATCCCTCCTAGGCCGAACGGTCACAGCGCCCTGACGTACCACGTTCGAGGGAAGCTATCATCCGTGCACGGACTATATATCTTTAAGTCCATTTGACCATGCAATGCACATCACTAGCATACAACCAAACAATTCGCCTATCTCTATTTCCATTGGCACAATAACCCAATTCAATGTTCATCAACGAACGCCCCGAAGGCCATAAACATTTCAAGAGCACCATGCCATATTCGAGTTGCATCACATTCGTGCCACAACTGTTCTCTTCTACGTAACAAAGCCATCTTTCATAAGTCTCCTGCTCGTACGCACGATTTGATATAGTTATTCTCCATACTTCGAGTTGTGCACTCGATGCAAGTCTTGATCACGTATTTTTATGTTTTATGCCTTAGTGTTCAATGTTCATAGCTCGTGCACTAGGGCACTCGCCTCAATTGTCTTTCGATGTTCTAGGCTTCAAAACTCGTGCGCGAGGGTACAAACGACTCGTGCACAGAGGCACTTGCCGATACAGCTATCTCATGTTCTTATGCCTTGCGCACCGAGGCGCTCGCCTTTGCGATATTCAATGTTCAATAGCGACTCGTACATTTGATGTACGTTTCATTTCAATTGTTCTATCTAGTGTTCGACACGCTATGTTCATCTCTCGATCGAGCCACGCCCGTGGTCTCGATAAGTTAACTTAGCATACAACGATATATTTTACTTAGGCACGAAGGAGTAGAAAAGAAGGGTCAAAGTCCTCCCACCTTAAGCCGATACGCCTTGTCGTTTCGTCGAGCCGATGCAGCTCGATTTCATAACTTTGTTGCACGGTCAACTCTTCTGACTTAGCCATTCGAGCACTTCGTGCTTCGTTGAATTATCCGACCGATTTGGCTTACCGTGACTATGCCTCAGTCCGTTGCGAGACGGTGATTTGGTTTTGCGGACACCATTGCAAATAAGACAAAATGTCGACCTCTTATATTTCAGCGTAAAAGTATAGCATGTACACAAAACCAACTAAAATCAATATTCGTTCAAATCGGACTTGTGCCTTTGCATCGATTCGATTTCTTAGAATCTTCGAACCGACTCAAAGCATCTCTCTTGTTCGGGCCTACGTAACTCTTTGCATCGATCTGACTCGATGCATTTCTCGGGTCAACAAATCTCTTATATCGATTCGCATCAATACTTACTTGGGTCAACGTAACTCTTCGAATCAACGACTCAGCATAATGCACCGTGCGGAGCGGGACATTACACGGCCCAAGTGATCAGGAGATCGATTCCCAGTGGGCATTGTTCTAAAAGGCGGTCTAGGCGACCGCCTAGGCGCTAGGCGCCTGGTGTCCGCCTAGGAGCGCGCCTAGACCCCTCGACACCCGACTATGCATGTTTTGGGGTTTTATGGACTTTTTCTGCAATTTTCAGTAGGTTTTTTGGAGTTTATCTATTTATTTTGAACCGCCTAGATCTAGGCGGGCTAGGCGCTAGGCGGCAGGTGCCCGCCCGACTAGCACCTAGCGCTTTTCACAACCTTGCCAGTGGGAGTGTTCGACACAATTACCATTTCCAATATATATATATATATATATATATATATATATATATATATATATATATATATATATATATATGACATTCCAAATGTTTCCGAAATAGCAACCTTTAACGGTACAAATTAGTTCAAAATCTCGCAAGAAATTGAGTAGTTTAAGGATATAATCTGTATCGTCAAAAAGGACATCCAATGACTGCTAATTTGGAAACTTTTAGGGATACTTAAGAATGGAGATCTCTCTCTCTCTCTCTCTCTCTCTCTCTCTCTCTCTCTCTCTCTCTCTCTCTCTATATATATATATATATATATATATATATATATAAGCACGAAATGAAGAAGTTCGAAACTACCGAAACTGCCAAAATCACTGAAACTGATATTTATAGGAATCTAGACCGGTTCCGACAGTAACCTTGGAACAAATGTGGCTAGATAGATTAAATAACTAATGCAACCCACTCAATTCTCAAAATGTAAACATTCACTACCTTCTATATATTCCATATGATGCCCATAAACATCAATTGACTTCCTAATTAGAAGAAAAACAAAGCGACTATTATATGAGACCCCCAAAAAAAACTATCGAACTAATACATTAAAAGTAAAGAGTCTTGGATTTGTTTATTAAAAGAAAAAGGCAGAAAGCATGTCAAACCTATATGGCCAGTTGGTTTATCCAAGAACAAGCAAATTCCCAAAATAACTAAACTAGATCGTACACAACAAAGACAGTATTGGAATGATTACTTTATTGATTGTTTAACAAACCAAAATCATCCCCGTAGCAAACCAGTATCAGTCTTTGACATAACAAGTATACATGTCTGATGATTCATAATGCTGATTAGTAAAAAAGCATAGCTTCCAATAAGACAAACCAAGAAAGAACACTAAGCTTGGTTCAGGCCTTCTTCATTCTGAGGCTTCCATTGTGAAGGGTAAGGGCCTTCTTGATGGAGAGAGCATGTATCTGCTTCATCTGTTCCGTCAGAGCGCCGTTAACTATCCTGTGCCTCTCCAGCAGCCTCTTCCCCTCAAACTTCTCCGATACTATCTCTATCTCAAAGCTCGCACCACACCTATTTAATTTGATTAAATTAAATTGATTAATATAATTTCAACCAATGAAATAGAAAGAAACTTGCATAACAAAAGCTAAATCAAATATATAATTGCAGGGAATGAATATATGTGCTCATAGTTTCAGAAAGTGTGCAATATTATCTTATTTCCTAGACCTATACATATGCGATGACATGATAGGGGTCCACAGATGGGTACATAGGGTTGTTGGAATTGCAATAAGTGTAGAAAGTGCAGGTACAAAAAGTGCCCTTCTTCGAAGAGCTAGTTGGATGAAGTTTCTTTGTATTCCGGGAAGTGGCAATCCAAGGGCTTCTTCTATTTGGCTGAAAGAGCTTTTCAACTTTTCCACGAATTTTTATCTATATTGCACAGACATGAAAAAATGTTGTTCGTACCATATTGTGTCTGTACATCTATCTGCGTTCATATTCGTCGAACATAAGTGACTATCTTTTTACCTATCCGAAAATGTGTACTGTGTGCTATCGGTGTTCGTGTCCATATATGTACAACATAGTTTTTTATGTTTGGCTAGCAACCTTTTGGGGGAAGTGGTGTCATAGTAAAAGTAGGAAAGAATATAGAAATTCTCAAGGATTAAAGTTTCATTAAAACCTCATTTCTCTTTAAAACCTCACTTCTTCTCTTAGAGATACGTTGCAGAAGTGCACCCTCTTCTAGATTTACACTTATTTGTGCTTCATTCAATCCAAAAGAATGGAATTTGGAAGAAAGAGATGCATGAAGTGGTGGTGGTAGTTTACTTCTTGTGACCTCACAATTGAAAAAATGCCCATAATGTAATTGCCTGTGTAAAGGCATAGTTATAAAGGTGCAATGCCTCATCACGGCACAAGCAGTGTTCGGGACTGAGGATCGCGGAGCAAGACGAATGCGCGAGCCTTGTTAAGGTGAGACACAACTTTATTGAATTTATGTAAAAATTATTTATAAATTATGTGTAATAAGTATTATCTGGAAGCAAATGAACATTAAATTAGTGAATATTTATTGTTTTGTTTTTACAGAGCAATATGATATTTCTTATGTTTTGTTAATGTGAACTACATGCAATAGTGTACTGATGCTCTCTCTAATCACAATATAGAGAATCAAACTAAAAAGCAAAATGGGATTTTAGCACTTAGCTTCCAAATCTTTCTTTCTCAAAAGAGAATGTAAGAATCGAAAAAGAATTAGAGGAGAGGAGAAGGAAAATATACATTTGATTCAGTTGGTTAAGAACAGTAGTTTTTTTAGACTAAACGGTGGGAATAAAACCTCCCCCCCCCCCCCCCCCCCCCCCCCCCCCCCCCCCCCGTGTTTGATTAAATGATTTGATTAACAATACAAAGACCGAAGTTACAAGTTTCCCACAAAACAAATGAAGGAAAACAAGAAACAAACTTAAATCAAAGCAAATATGGAATGATCTCTTGGCTTGTCATGAGCATGCCGCAGCTAGAATCAATCACTTTTGTTGATATGCATTTTTGACAAATGTCAACATCTTGAGTTTTCTTCCATTTTTGATGCAACACTTCCCCTTCTCTTCGATACAACCATCCAACTCCAAAGACCCATTGATTATCGCTTATGTCCCCATAGTATATAGAGTTGAGAACCGAAGTTGCGAATGTGAAAGGAAGAAAGAGAGGACTCATTTTGCCCTATTTAGATGTCTGAAGATCTTATACTTGACCTTATCGATCCACTCTCAATGGGCTTCCCCCTATTGTGTCTCTTTCGCAAAGAGGTTTTCTCTAACAAAAAAGAGGTCCCTCGACCCATTTGAAATCGGCTCCTCTTACATGTGGAAAATATACATTTGATTGAATTGTTTCGGAGCCAACAAAGAGAATGTGAGAGTCGTGATAGATAAAAGGGTATATTCTTTTTTCTTTGGATCGAAAGTTTTTAATCGTTTTATTTGCTCTCATCTTTTTTCTTATGAAAGGGGTATTAAAAGAAATATCCAACGTTGAGTCTACACATACAAAATAAATCCAATGATAAGTAATACATTAGTAAGAATAACATATAAAACATAATACATATGACGCATGCGCAAGATGGGCTTTAGCCTCACTAAGAGGCGTTGTGAGGAATGTGCATAGTGAAAAGAGCCTCACTCCACCTACTTTCCACCTACTATGGGGCAATGTCTTATACTACGTTGTTTGCATCTTAGGGTACGCGATAGATATCTTATGATTAGGGGTGTAAACGGGCCGGACGGACACGGACGGACACGGACAGTCCACTGTCCGTGTTCGGTCCGAAAATGAAAACGAGTTCGGACGGACGGACACGGACAGTCCACTGTTCGAGTTCGGGCCGGACGGACACGGACAACCACTGTTCGTTAATTCAATCGGACGGTCCGCGGACAAATGAAATATATTATCAAAAGCTATTATTTTATCAAGATACCTTGATAGTTGGTACAAAAAATTAAGTTGAAAGAAAATACGATTGAAGGTTATAGAATACAACAAACAATAGTAAAATGTTAACAAAAATCGAGACCGAATAACAAAAAATTGATGCAAAACCAAAATAATATGACATAATTGATGCAAAACCAAAATGAGTTTCCATTATCGGACGGTTCGCGGACAAATTCGGACCGGACATGGATATGACCGTGTCCGGTTCCGATTTTTAAACGGACCAAAAAAAAAATGTCCAAGTTCTGTTCGTTAATCAATCGGACGGTCCACGGTCGAACCATTTATCGAGCCGGACACGTACGGACAACGGACTACTTTGTCCATTTTACACCCCTACTTATGATATGATACAATATAGTACCATTTTGTTGTGTATCGGTTGATCTGATACGACACATATAGGTTGATAGGTAGTAGCTGTTTTTTACTTGAGTCACATAATGTATACTTATAATCTGGATTAAAAATCTAGAAGATATGTAAAGATGAAACAAAAAAAAAATGAGAAAGTCATATTAAATAATATTCCTATATTGATTTCGAATTATGGACCTAAACTCCTACAGTAGCTATATCATAAGATACACGCTATGATGATGCCTATACAAGTAAATCAACACACGATATGTATCGCGAGTTGACAATCTAGGCCCTATAGTAATGATAGATTTCGTGAAGTTGTAAATAAATGTTTTAGTCTGTCCTCTATATCAAAACTCTATAGTTGTGATGAGGTTGAGGATAATATAATTATGTTATCCCTAAAAAGCACGGGTACTCCAAAATGCATGTCGTGTTCATGTTGTGTCGGGCACACGTATCAGACATGCCACATAAACTCTGAAATATACTAGGGCACACCAAAATAGGTACCGAATTCATGTCTTCGTGTCTAAAAACATGTCATGTTAAATTCGTCTCCGTGCAACATAGTGTTATCCCAATACATCCACCAAGGTCTAGAGTCCATTTTGTATAATTATGGAATATAAACATATTGAAACTGCCTATGGGTAAACTTATATAGTATTTAACAGTTTCACAAATAAATATAAATGTTCAAGCCTATGATGTTGTAGAAAGAACTTGTTGCAGAACTAAAACTTGCAAACATGAAGCCTGAGTCGAGGATTTCTTTATCCTTAAGACGATATTTGCACCCTATACTGTAGAAAATAATGGTTGGATAATTTTTATTGATGGACTACTTCACTACTTATAGAGAGTCTAGCTCCTCTACATACTCGATATTCCGATGTGGGACTAAAAGTCCCTTATTGATTCTCAACACTCCCCCTCAAGATGGGCGATAGATATTGATCATCCCCATCTTGTTACATAGCTTCGTCAGACTTAATGAACTAAGACCCTTAGTCAGACAGTCTGCAACTTGTTCTTCTGAGCGGACATGGTCAATCTTCAGTATCCCTTGTTCTAGCTTCTCCTTGATGAAGAATAGATCAATCTCGATGTGCTTCGTTCTGTCGTGCTGAACTGGATTGTTAGCTATACTTATTGCAGCTTGACTATCGCTTAGAAGACATAATGGTGCTCCCTTGTCCAACTTCAACTCTGTCAGCAACGCTTTCACCCACAGCAACTCTGACATTTCCAGAGCCATTGCTCTGTATTCTGCTTCAGCTGTCAACCGTGCTACCACTGACTGTTTCTTGCTTCTCCATGAGACCAGATTTTCTCTTACAAAAACACAGTATCCCGTGGTAGACCTTCTGTCGTCTATGCAGCTCGTCCAGTCTGCATCACAGTATCCCTCAACTTCTATGCGTCCATTCTTCTTGAACCATAGCCCCTTTCCCGGCGTTCCTTTCAGATATCTCAAGATCTGAAATACTGCTTCCATATGACCCTTTCTTGGATCATGCATGTAACAACTCACTACACTCACCGCAAATGAGATATCAGGGCGAGTGTGTCCCAGATAAATCAATCTCCCTACAGGTCTTTGATATCTTTCACGATCAACAGGCTCTCCTGCTTCTGCTCCAAACTTACACTTCTGGTCAATTGGAGTGACGGCTGCTTTGCATCCCAGCATCCCTATCTCCTTCAGCAGATCTAGTGCGTATTTTCTTTGTGATAGAACAATTTCCTGTTCGCCTTCACACACTTCGATACCTAGAAAGTACCTCATCGCTCCTAAATCCTTCACCTCAAACTCCTTCGCGAGTTTTGACTTCAGCTTAGTGATCTCGACTTCATCATCACCTGTGATCACTATATCATCCACATATACAGCAAGTATAGTGATGTGGCCTCTTGCATGCTGGAGGAAGACCGTATGATCTACATTTGTTTGACGGTATCCCATGCCTGTAACAACCTTTCTGAATCTGTCAAACCAGGCTCGAGGAGATTGCTTGAGCCCGTATAGCGACTTCTTCAGTTTACACACTTTTCCTTGCGACGTCCCTCCGTCTGATTCCGTCGCGTAGCACCCTGGCGGGAGCTCCATGTATACTTCTTCTTGCAGGTCCCCATGAAGAAAGGCATTCTTCACATCCAGCTGGTATAGCTTCCACCCATAGTTCGCTGCAATGGAGACCAGAGTTCTCACGGTGCTCATTTTTGCTACTGGGACAAACGTCTCATCATAGTCTATACCATATGACTGTGTGAATCCTTTTGCAACCAACCTCGCCTTGTACCGCTCTACTTTTCCTTCTGGCGTCTCTTTCACTGTGTACACCCATTTGCATCATACAGCTTTCTTCCCTTTGGGTAATGGAACCAGCTCCCATGTCTTATTTTTCTCCAGTGCCCCAAGTTCTTCCATCATTGCAGCTTTCCACCTTGGATCTTTCTTTGCTTCCTGCCAACACTTGGACAACGAAGTAGAGTCTAACGATGCAATGAAGGCTCGATAATTCGAAGAAATGTTAGAATAAGACAAGAAGTTGGCAATATCATGTTCGTAATCATCAAAACGAGCAGGAGCCTTACCCGCATTGATGCGAGAAGATCTCCTTAAGGGAGCAATAGGTGGTGGAGAGATCATACCATCTGAGTCGGAGAGATCCGCATCAAAATCCGAGTGATTCAGTGCGGGGCAACATCTTCAAAAGTTGGAGCAGGAGTAGACGAGGGACTTGGTACAGTAGGCACAGGGCACGGCATAGGCACAGTACTGGACTTCTGTTGTCTCCTTCTGTAGACTTGGAGCTCCTTTTCCCTTGTCTGCTGCTCCCCCTGCGTAACATATATATCTTCTTCTTCATTCTCTGTATCTGAGTCACTGTGATCTCCCCCTTTCGTCCAGTTTTCTACAACCGGACACGGAACCGATCCGACGACCACATTTGGACTTATTATCTCCCCCTCGAATCTAACACCATCTGTGTTAGGTGTGTCACCAAATGCTGAACCTTCATCCTAACCATAGTATGGTTCGAGTTCTCTGAATGTAACGTCCATGCTTAGAAACATCTTCCGCTCGACTGGACTCCAACAGGCATATCCCTTCTGAGTCGCCGTGTAACCGACAAAGACACATTTAACTGCTCTAGGATCCAGTTTGCCAACGCCTGGCCTATTATCTTGGACAAAGTACACACATCCAAAAACTTTCGGTAGAACAGTGTATGTAGTTGCCCCAGTAAGCATCTCCAACGGTGTCTTCCAGTCCAATACTTGAGATGGCATTCTGTTGATGAGGTAAGAGGCCGTCAAATATAGCATGCCCCCATAAGTGTTTCGGGACATTCATAGCCAGCATCATCGTTCATGCGACTTCCAGCAGGTGTCAGTTCTTTCGTTCAGCCACACCATTTTGTGTCGGAGCATAAGCACATGAAGTTTGATATAGTATTCCATGAGTGGAAAAATACTCAGCAACCCTCTTATTAGTATACTCCGTCCCATTGTCAGACCGGGAATACTTAATTTTAGCGCCATATTGTGTTTCCATCCGGCGATGAAAGTCCCGAAAGGCCTCAAGGACGTTACTTTTATTCTTCATAAGGTAGACCCATGTCACGCGGGTATAACAGTTAATAAAGGTGACGAACCATCGAAAACCGTTAATTTCAGTTGTAGGACAAGGGCCCCATACGTCCGAATGTATCATGTCAAAAGCAGCTGAACTCCTATTCTCCGAGCTCACATACGAGCTTCTGGTATGTTTTCCCAACTCACAAGCATTACAAAATAACTTCTCTTTATTAGCCCTTTGATATAAGGACATATACATTCGACTAATAACTTTAAAAGAGGAATGACCGACACGCTGGTGGTGGAGTAGCTGGTGGAGTAGCAAGTCGGCTTCAACACTGCGACAGGAAGCTTCTGGTTGTGCGCCTGCTACCAAGGATGCCAATGCGTTGTCCAGTCCAGTCCTGTCTAAATACCACAGCCCCTTATGCCATGTGTCAGTCCCAAGTCGTCGTCCTGTCCCCTTCTCCTGAAAAGTCATCGTAGGAATGTCAAAGGAAACAGTACAGTTAAGATCAAGTATAATGGCACTAATTGATAAAAGATTGACAGGAAAAGACGGAGCATGTAAGACATTGGTTAGAGTGATGGAAGGGGTGCATGCGACAGTGCCTTTACCCATTACAGGGCTGGATGTACCATCAGCGGTCTGAATACTCTCCGGCAATGGTAGGTGAGTATAGTCCTGAAACGCACCACGGGATCCCGTGACATGGCGAGATGCCCCAGAGTCCATAATCCATCCTGGCTGATGGACAGATGCAAGAGCACGTGCAGGATTACCGGTGCTGGTTTGGGCAAAGCAAGTGATGTGATCCCCCGAGGTAGAAGACGCCCCAGGACTGTCGGCCGAACCCAACTTTGTGCCTCGCAACTTCTCAAGGAACTCCCGCTCAAGCGGAGTTATTTCAGCCAGTTGATTCTCGCCCCCTTTCTCCGTCAGATTTGCTTTGTGTCCTCCCCTTCTACCATCATATCCTCCTCTACTACCACGTCGGCCTCCACGACCCCGTCCTCGATCATTAGACTGATTTCGCAAGGATTTTGGACAAAATCGGATGTAATGTCCTGAGTCACCACAATTGTGGCAAACACCACCCACAGATGGAGGTTGGTTGAAGGCATCAAGGGCAGACTTTTCAACCTCGGCTTGCTCCCCCTGGTAGGAGCCCTTGTTGGGCATCAACTTCAGTCGAGCTTCTTCCTGTGTCATGACGGCTATAGCTTCTTCCAAGGTCGGAAGCGTGGGTTGGGATAGGAGGATATTTCGTCTCTGCTCAAACACAGGGTGTAGTCCCTTCAGGAATTTCATCATACGCTGCCGCGAAATATAAGTCAGGAACGTCTGAAAGTACTTTGCGAATGCCGGTTCGACTTGTGCATCTTCCATCCCAAGAGGATCATAATAATCCAGATCAGACCAGTACTTCTTCAACAGGGCTGCGTACTCAGAGATGGTACGTTCGTCTTGGGCCACCCTATCGAGTAAATCTTGCAGTTGAAAGATCCGCATAGGGTTGCCCGAGCCGAAGTACATATCTTTTAGAGTCCGCCATATATCAGCAGCAGTCTCCATTGCCTCGACATTGCCCGACACCTGGTCGGTTAATGAGGCAGTCAACCACCCAGCCACTACGTTGTTGACAATCTCCCAAACAGCAAACTCCTTTGCGGAGTGATCGGCTGACGCCTTGGCCTGGCCAGTGACAGCCAACCAAGCCACGTCCCTTCAGCGTCCGTATCGCCTGCCGCGACCACTTCAAGTAGTTGGATGTTCCTTCCAACTTCGTCTCCAGCTTCTCCATTTTGTAAGGTGACGGATCCACATCAGTATGGATCACACGTGGGGTTGCCTCGGTTAATCTCTTTGATAAGATATCATCAACCAAGGCCTTCATCTCGTCGGCCGTCAGTTTGCCACTGATCGAATCCATGGCTTCTTCAACTGTGAACCCTATTCGTCGTCTTCGACGTTGGAGTCGGCAACTTCAGAGTCGGCAACTTCCCCAACTTCGTCGTCTTCTTCGTCTTCGTCGTCTTCGTCGTCTTCTTCGACGCCACAGACTTTACGAATGCGCTACTAACTTGGCCAGCACCGACGCGCGCATGTAAAGTGTACACGTCAGGACACCAGAGAAGACATGATCAGTCTCTGTATAGATCCCGATGTGAAGAAGAAATAACAAATAAAGCATTTGTTAGTTCCAAACGGTGTAAGCGAGAAACAGAGTTGGTGCAAATAAAGCATTTGGCAGCCGTCTGTCTTCGAAAAACGCCCTTTTTTCTTTCTTTTTTTGTTGTTTTTTTTTTTTGTTTTTTTGTTTTTTTGTTTTTTTTAGAAAAAAAGAGGACGGCTAGGGTTTGTAAGGGGGGGCTGCTGGAGGTCGGGAAGGGGGGGTGCTGCTGCTGGTGGTCGGAGGGGGGGGGGCTGCTGGTGGTCGGGGGGGCTGCTGGTGTAGGTCGGCAAGGGGGGGTCGGCGAGGGGGGGGTCAGCAAGAGGGGGCTGCTGCTGGTGGTCGGGGGTGGCCGCTGATGTAGGTCGGCGAGGGGGGGGTCGGCGAGGGGGTGTCGGCGGGGGAGGGGGGGGTCGGCAGGGGGGGGGGTCGGCAAGGGGGGAAAAAATTGTTTTTTTTGGAGAGAGAGAGGGTTATGGCTCTGATACCATGTAGAAAATAATGGTTGGATAATTTTTATTGATGGACTACTTCACTACTTATAGGGAGTCTAGCTCCTCTACATACTCGATATTCCGATGTGGGACTAAAAGTCTCTTATTGATTCTCAACATATACTTACTACAACGGGCTACAACAAATTTGTCCCATGAGATAAAAACATGCGACTGAACTTGAGTTGCCGAGAGTTTGATGCAGCACAAACAATTGACACAAATAAATCTTCAACAAAGAATAGTAACAACAAGAAGGGAAAACTTGTAGAAATTTTGGTGTGTGTGAAATGAATTAAGAACCATGTTTATATAGACACAAACACACCTATTGGTGAAAAACCAAACCCTTTGGTGACATCCCAATAATTTTTCTTTGCACCCTTCTATTTGAGGCAGCCCTACAGAGATTCAATGAATCTAGACAACAATAATTAACAAAAAGTAAACTAAGTAAAGACACCCTCCCCCCACCCCACCCCCCCCCCCCCCCCCCCTCCCCAACCCACCCACCCCCCAAGGCCCATTGACCCTTGCTCGTCCCGGGAGAGGGTTTAGTCAAGGAATGGAACACTGCTCTCTCGGTCATCCTTGTATATATGTTAAGGCGACCATGCTATAGGGCCTTTGGTGATAGCAAACAATTTTTACACAAATCTTATACTATCGAAAATATCACCAACATCTACTCCAAACTCTAGTGTTGTGACTATGGTTGAGGGTTATATGACTATCCTATTCCAATAAATCTCGAAGGTCGGAACCCTCCTTTTTTTTGTGCTGAATTTTGCATAGTGGTATTTTTCTTTAAGTCCATACTATTATTATTATTATTAACTTCCATCGTAATTGAAAAGAATAATCCGCTTTTCCGTGGGATCGAACCCATCCACCCACGGTTCTTGAGTCCATAATAGAATGTACACAAGTCGATATCTGAAAGTTAGCTACCTCTCCATCAAATGAAGAAGATGGACTAACAATAAGCTTTGAAGATTTTGTAATCATACCAAACAATGGTTTCTTTGGCGCAATTATATCTCAAACAAATTTCTTATAAAGCAAAAAGAGGAAAGGGAGTAGGGTAAGCTTATTAATTACCCTCCGGACGTGTCAACAACTTGCTGCAAAAAGAAAATACACAGACACAAAATGAGGTATTAGTGATCCAGAAATAGAAGGGGGGGTGGGTGGGTGGGGGGGTGGGAGTGGACTTACAAGATGAGATGGGTTGAGGCTGGAAGTGAGTGCAGCTTCTACATCTTCCTTGGTAACTCCCATCCCTCTCCCTCTTCCTCCTGTTCTTCTCAGAAAAGTTAGGTTATTTATATTGGGATTTGGGTTTGGGTACACCAGAGGTTTGAGATTGAGGGTTTTTTTTTTTTTTTTGCTAAATTAGTATTATTGATTTTGGATAGGGGTGACTGGTGATCATTATTCACAGCATTCGGTTGGTTTCAGTTATATTTCGATTTTGAAATACTAAAAAAATGGTAATTTATAAAGGCACTTCATTTTTTGATCAGGTTCAGGACTAGCCCATTTCAAATTTTGTATTATTTACAAGTTTGCCATTGAAGAAATTGATCAGGGCTATCCCACTCTTTGGTATAAAAGTCACTTTTTTCTATTTTTTCCATCTTCTTCCTCAACCCATCCAAGAAGAAGAAGAAGAAGAAGAAAAGGAAGAACAACAACAACAGCAAAAATGTTAAATCCTAATATTGTTATCCCTAATTTTTTTTTTCTCATTTTCAATTTCTATGGCACCCAAAGGCTCCTCATAATATACAAACCCTAATATGGGAGGAAACTCCAATATTGATGTTCAACTAGTGCAAACAAGGACTGTCCAATTTTCTGGCAGTCCTACAAACTGAATGGACTGCCAGAAAACTGGGCAGTCCTAAGTCACAGCATGTGAAACAAAGGACTGCCCATTTTTCTGGCAGTCCTTACTGTATGTAGGACTGTCCAGTTTTTGGACAGTCCTACATACAGTAAGGACTGCCAGAAAAATGGGCAGTCCTTTGTTTCACATGCTGTGACTTAGGACTGCCCAGTTTTCTGGCAGTCCATTCAGTTTGTAGGACTGCCAGAAAATTGGACAGTCCTGGTCGACGCAGAGTTTTCTCGTTCGTGCATACTTGTGTTTAATTTAAATGGATAATTTTCCACTCCGAATGTAGTTTAATTCAAATGGGCTACAGACAATTGAAATAAACAATGTAATGGATGCTTGAATTTTTCAATTTAATTTCTAGGGTTTTGGAAACAAATAGAGAAAGAATTTGGGTGCCATCGATCTTCTTGAGAAGGAAATTTGGAAGAGAAGAGGAGGAAGAAGAGAAAATTTCTAGGGTGGAAGAAATTTCTAGGAATTTTCAAATTAACTTCTTGCTTGGAGATGGAGAAATAGTGGAGGTGAAGAGGAAGAAGAAGAAGAGAGGAGTTAGGGTTTAGGAAGAGAGAGAACAATTTTTGCAAATGAGAGAAAAAATTTGGGTTTGGGGGGATTTCACTTTGGGACAGCCCTAGATCAAAAAAATGGGCTATCCTAAGTAAAACACACAAAAAATATGGGCTAGCCCCAATCCGGACTAGCCCTGATCAAAAAGTGAAGTGCCTTTATAAATAGCCAAAAAAATTTATTCTATGTTAGGTTTTGATTCAGTTCAAGAATATGGCTTATAATTATAAAATTATGTAAATATTTCAAATTCTATACATATTGACGATAAAAATAACAGAAAATTTTCAAAAAGGTAACAAAAGAGTGTAAAATTATAGAGAAGGTAATATGTTGAAAAAATTACAACAAAAGTAATGTGTCGCCAACACACTTGGCGACATGAACATAACTTTCTTTTCTTTTTTGTTTTTTTTTTCAGAGTGGTAGAGAGTGCTCTATAACTTCAGTAACAAATACACAGCCTTTTTCGTCACTAAAACCTGGAAAAAAAATTTAAAAAAATTTGCAACGATGTCGTCAACTGAGTTGGCGACATGAGTGCATACACTTATGTCGCCAACACTGTTGGCGACATGTTACTTCCCCTACATTTCACCCAACATGTTATCTTCTATGTAATTTAATACTCTTTTATTACCTTTTTCAAAATTTTCTGTAAAAATAATCGGTATATACAATTTTATGTATATTTTTAAAGTAATTTTGAAATACAACAATTGTATATATTAAATTATATTTTTTATATAATTTAATCACAATTTGAACTTTGGTTTCGGACTATTAGATAATAAAATTAAATCGAATAAATTGAACGGATTGTATTTGTTCGGCTTGGTTCGATTATGACTAATATTGATTTGAATTTTTTGAATTTTGATTTTTACTATTTCAGTTTGTCGAAGAATACGAATGCTTAACCCTTGTTTTGGATACTCCAAATAATACCTTGTTACACCAATTTTCCTTTTTTATAAATTTATGTGAGGTCATGCATGTGACAAGTAAAAAATAAAAAATGCATACCCTATATGTCTTTGTTGAAAGTTGTATTATTGGAAAAAACTCAATTGAAAATGGAATAGATAATAAGGACGTCAGAAGTGTGATTATGTACAAAATTTTGAATCCACATTGTCTAATCATATATATTGTACGTCCCCTCTAATTTTTGTTAGAATAGGAGTTGATAGACAAAATTTCAACAATGGAAGTGGTTTGAAGTGCTACGTTTTTGCTTTAGTCAAAATTTGTAGTATTTGGAGCCTGCAGTGGACTTTTGGCCACACTTGAAAAATGCTAAAAAGTCAAGAGGCTCCCAAATTTGGAGTGCGTCCTAGCTGGAGAATATTGTTATTTGAAGTGCATCATTGTGTGTCAATATGAAGAAAACACTCCAAAAATATTATTTACACGATTTCAAAAAAAAAGAATATGATACGAAGTATCTCCATTGTGGATGCTCTTAGGGGCCCTATGGTGACCACAGTTTGTTTTGTGTGGGCATAGCAAGTGGCTTGTGCATTTTATTCCCTGCCTACAGGGCCGGTCCTACGATAAGCCGGATAAGACTTGGGGCTTAGGCAACCCCCCTCTGCTAAGGCAATCCCCCAGGCTCAGCATGATCCCACCAAAGGTTAGGGTCACGAAGGACCACCAGGACCAGCTGACAATAAGGGTCAAGGGGTATTATGATCCGCACCCAGAAATCAAGCATAAGTCGTGGGTACGTCCAGCCTACGCCGCAGCATCGACGGTAGAAAGCTGTCTAACAACATATAAAGTTCCATCCACACAATATAGTATGATCATCTCACAATGATATAAGACATCCAGAGATAGGAATAATATGAATCTATACTCAATCACATCAAACTAGATAAGGAATTCTAGAATATAATATAAAATGCAATCCGGAGTCAAAACACAATCCAGCAAAACCAGAGAGACACCAAGTCACCAAATATAATATATAAAGTCCCAAGTATGAATTCTGGAAATAAATCTGGATCAGAATATATGAAATATAACTAAACTAGGGCTAAGCATCCTCTACGGGCATCGCGGCCTCTGCAACGGCCTGTGTCACGACCCGCTCCCGAATAATCGGACACGAGTCGGACACGTCCAGCCTTTGTCGTTAGACACAACAAAGTAAGCTGTATCAATCTAGGAAAACTAACCAGATATCAAGACAAGTATGAAAACACAACATCTATAAATGTATCCAAGAAAAGAAGTACAAATCTCAGAATTTCTATTACATTCCAGTAAATGAAAGTAAGTCTACTAGTCTCAATACAAGGAAATAATATGGAAAGCTAAGGTAAGCTCTAGGCTTCTACAGCCTCTAAGTCAAGAGCAGCACCAGCTAGCTCTCCTACATCAATTGGCTCCTTGCCATAGTACGTGTCGCACAGAACCTCCAACTCACCTGCAACATATCCTAGTCAGGAGCGGAGCTAAGTATATCCAAAGAAATGAACATGTACATCATGGTTTGAACAAGAAACAGGAATATATGTAAAGTACAAAAAATGAGACAAGACATGAAACTGAGCAGAAAATACTGAAAGTAAAACAGGGAATCATGGTATGAGTCCTGAAACATGAAATACAACCTGAACATGAAGTACAACCTGAATCATGAAATACAACCTGAACATGAAATACAACCATGAATACTGAAATACAACCTGAATCCTGACATGTGCAATAATGAAATACATCTAGATTGTGTGATCGGCTTGGGTAGATGCAATAAACATGAAATGGTACGGCTTTGGTCCCGCGTGCACGGTACGGGACCCAAGCTATTCACATGAATAGTAACAGGGTTTGATCACATATCTATAGTATTTCCCCTCCCAGACACAAGTAATACATGAAACATGAAACCAGGCAATGCCGTGATACATCGTGTCAATCAAGGAGATTCAAGAATGAACATGCAAGACATGAGAAATGAACAAATCCGAGGAGTATACTTGCCTTGCTCCGGGTGATCGAGAAAGGGTAGTAAAGCTGGAAATCCTCCTGTTATAATGATTTACAAGTTGATTAATGAACAGACTAAATCTAATTTGTTATCAACAAATCTAACCATGATCAATTTCTAATATAAGTCTTAGTTATAGGGGTTCCCTCTTCTTAGTATTTCTATAGAATATCATTAACAATAATTATTAGCAAACAAATTTACAACTTCCTAACTTTAGCCAAGCCTTTGAAATCATAGCAATCTACAAACTAACTATGCTAGTTGTATAGAACCAAATGGTTAACATATGGTTCCCCAAGATTGATTAAGACTTGGACTCTCTAGGTTTGCACTTTCCTGACTGAACCATGCTATCCTCTTCACAGATTTATGTACAATGATTTCTCACTAAGGTTTAATCAAAACATCCTAGTGATGCTAAACCATCTACTGGACATTCCCCTATCATGGTCAGTTGGGAACATGGCTTGAATTAACCTTAATACATTGCTAATTGATATCAGCCAACCCATAGTTCCAGGTCAGGCAGGACTGGTACACAGTCCAGTCCTAGACTTTTGCTAGGGGACTGGTATACCATAGTTCAGTCATATACCCTGTCCAATGGGTTTTCAAAATTAGTCCTGAAATACATCAACTTGAATTTGGACTGATATCACCATACTAGAGAACAGTCATACCCAAACATCCTGCATTCATATTAGGCAACCAAAAATCTGAATTCTAGCTATGGAAGATAGGAGAACTTAACACATGCATAAATTATACCATAATAGTCTTAACATCCTTCCTAGTTCCAATTAGGAACCTGCCATCTTCTTTCTTAGCCATTAATGAAATACCCAATCTCAGATTTACCAATTCAGTTAAAATAGCTTGAACACCCAAGCTTTTCAATTATTTCCTCAAGCTTAAACCCTATGTTCAAACAAGAAATTAAACCTCTTATCTGTTCCTTTGCAGAGACACATATTAGGTTTAATTACCAATTTTATCTGAACAATGTTCAGTCCATAAGCTGTTATCAAGGTTCAGTTAAGGAATTCCTGGACATCTCAGTCTAAGTACTTATCTAAATCGAACAGTCTCTAATGTGACTGATACATCAATCCAGTTACCAATCCTTAATATCCAATACCCTGTGATATAAATTCCCATGTTCACTATCTCAATACTGCATGAACAAATCATCAATCTTTCAGTTCCTAACAGGACATACAACCAGTCTTAATCCACTGTACTGATCTTAACAAATTCTCAAACCAAACTCTAACTGTTACAAAATGGAAAACTAAATGTGAAATAAGGTTTTGAAATAACTAATCTGGACAGTTGACAGTAATCTAGATAATACTAACAGAGTATCATGGTTTACCTATACCTGATTTCAACAATTTCGAGTTCAACAGTGCCTGGACCCTGTTCTCAGGTTAAAAATTAGTTGCTACTAACAGATAGTATCACCCACACTTAGCTAAATAAACTCAATCCAGGTATCAGAGACTTCCTGATATCACTAGTTAAAAGAACACAATTAGTCCCCAAAGGAATCAGTCCTGAATAGGACTGGTATAATCCAGTCTAAGCCAACTGATACAGACCAACCTCAGCTAAGCCACTACTAAAACAGGCTTCTCTACCATAGTCAACCCAAACCCTCCATGTTGGAAGTTCAGACAAAATACTAAGCAGTAGCTTACTGAAACGTAGTCACTGTAGGTTCTACTCCACTTGTGTCGAATTCTCAACTGGTAAACAATACTGAACCAATATTAACAATTTGTTCTGATTCATGAATGTATCAGCCCAATCGACCAAAACCAAACTAGAAGTAGCTTAGGGACTCCTCTTAACCAACAGTTGTTCAGTGATACACTGAAATAAATTGGGCTCTAACTCAGTGGATACACAAACAAGCCATTATCACAGAGAAGACAATATCAGATATCAACAATTCAAGAATTATGCTCTAGCTAACTACGAATTAATATCACTAATTAGTTATGATGCAATTAGCATGGTTATCATTCAGTGATCTCAATAGAAATCTCTCTATTTAATAATACTGATACAATCCTCCCAGGGTGTCTAGCAACTTAGGGTCTCATATCTCACTAATTCCTATTTAAGCCATTAATCATTGATACTCCACTCTTGAATTATGATAAATATAACCCCTCAATCCTTATGGTTATGCATAAAAAAGATCAAAATGATCTAGCAGCTAACACGAGAAAGAGGCAAATATTTACCTGATCGAAACAAGACGATTTTTTTCCTGTGATGAAGACACAAACTCTCTTGGATTTAGATTCCTGAGTCAACCATTCAACAAACATAACATGTTCAGTAAATCTAAGTCCCTGTTCTGCATCTCTCTTGCTCCCTGAGGCTCGAGAAATGCAGAACGTAGCCTTAGATCTTTCCTAGGTCAGGTTCTGATCACCACTCAAGGAAATTTAGAGAAACGAATGATTCTAAATTTAAACACTCAATAAATCTATTCCTGGCTCAACAAGACCAAGGACTAAACTCCTAAAACTGCTAAATAGAAATCACCACCAACTTACCTAGATTAAGTTCGTCGAGCTATTCCGCCGATGACCTCCCCGCTCAATTCCACTAGAACTGATTTTAAATTCCTTGAGAAGAATGAAGACGATTCGTAATTCAATTTCCAAATCAACCAAACTATTCAACAGAAAATAAATAGGGAATGTCGATCTTACCACTACTGATTATTCTACAAGAATCTCCAATAACGATCAGCACTCGATCGGACAGGATCGATCTAAATTGTAATGGCCAGAAAATAACTGATCAAGAATTGGCTTACTAGAAAATGATCGATCGGAATTGAATTGAAACTGAACAATATGATCATCAATTTGATCAAATCGATCAAGAGACAAAAGAAAAGATCAAGGGAACACTTACTGCTCTGCGCACCGCCGGTTACTTCGAAGAGGGAAATCGTCGTAGAGGAATGCTAAACCACCGTTCCTACTACTGTAGACTCGTCGATCGCCTGAGCTCCTAACGCCATGGCCGCTCTTCCTTTCTCAGAAGCTCTGGATCTTCCACTTAATAAAAGAAAAATTACAATGATCGAATGGAAGTGGAGTGTCGTGCTAGGTTATATAGGCAGTTGCTGAATTCAAAAGAGGGAAATTGTAGGAGGGAAAAAGGATTAAGAATTTAAAATTCTGTTAGCAAGCACATGGCTCCATGTGAAGAGAGGGAGAAGGAGACACTGCTCCTCTAACAAACTAATGTTTTAACAACCTACAGCTCGGCTACATGTATGGCTAACTAAAATAGTTAGTTGTAATGGGCTAACTAGATAAATTAAATGAATGGGTTTTAAGTAAACCCATACCAGTTTTAACTGGTTGAAAAGAAAGCCCACTTAAAAGTAAGAAAATAATAATAAACAAAAGATCTTCTTATTTAAAAAAAATTAACCATATGAATTTAAAATATTATAAAAATGAGAGGTGGAGTCACAAATCTTCCCACCTTGAAAAATTTCGTCCTCGAAATTCAGAAAAATAATCCAAAATTGCTTCACAAAACACCACAAAATATTTATTGAAACTTGGAAATTCAAAATACTAAAATACAATCAGGTAAACAAGTTAGGGTAGCGCTCTCGCATCTCGTCCTCGTGCTCCCACGTGGACTCTCCCGGAGAGTGGTATCTCCACATGACGCGGACAAGTGGAATAGTCTGGTTCCGCAAGCGCTTCTCCCTCCGGTCCAGGATCTCTACTGGCTGCTCCTCGTAGGTCAAACTCGGGCCCACCTCTAGCTCTGAGTGATCCACTACATGGCTTAGGTCCGGAATATAACGTCGGAGCTGAGACACGTGGAAAACATCGTGTACCCCCTCGAAGCTAGCTGGAAGCGCTAATCGATATGCCACCTCGCCAATCCGTGTCGTCACGTCAAAAGGCCCGATGTACCTCGGACTAAGCTTCCCGCCTCTGCCGAACCGAATGACGCCTCTGGTCGGCGAGATCTTCAGAAATACTCTATCTCCAACGGCAAACTCCAGTGGCCGTCTGCTGCTGTCTGCCCAGTGCTTCTGCCGATCCTGTACAACTCTGAGGCGCTCCCTGATCAGTCTGATCTTCTTAGTTGAGTCTACCACCATCTCTGGCCCAAGCAAAGCTCTCTCGCCAACGTCATCCCAAGATAAGGGCGTACGACATCTTCGTCCATACAGTACCTCGAACGGGGTCATCTCGATGCTAGCTTGATAACTGTTGTTATAGGCAAACTCCACTAGATGCAAGTGATCCTTCCACGAACCGTCGAAGTCAAGTGCGCAAACCCGTAGCATGTCCTCCAGCATCTGAATGGTCCACTCGGACTGCCCGTCCGTTTATGGATGATAGGCTGTGCTGAACTTCAACTGTGATCCCAAGCTCAGCTGTAGACTCCTCCAGAAGTGTGATGTGAACCGGTTGTCTCTGTCTGAAACGATGCTCACCGGCACCCCGTGAATCCTTATAATCTGACGTATGTAGAGGTCTGCGACCTTCTCGGTCGACAGCCCAACCTTGAACGGAATGAAATGAGCAGACTTCGTCAGTCTGTCCACGATCACCCAAATAGCGTCCTTGCCACTGGGAGTATGCGGTAATCCAGAGACAAAGTCCATGGTGATGTGCTTCCACTTCCATTCCAGAATAGGTAAAGGCTGGAGTAGTCCTGCTGGTCTCTGGCGCTTCACCTTGACTTGCTGGCACACAAGGCATCTGGAAACAAATCTGGCAACCTCTCTTTTCATCCCATACCACCAAACATACTCTCGCAAATCCTTGTACATCTTGGTAGATCCAGGATGTATAGAATACTATGACTGGTGGGCTTCCTGCATCACCTACTCCCGTAAATCCTTGGGCACACACAACTGAGTTTCGTGCCTCAGGGATCCGTTCTCTGTAATGGTGAAGTCGTCGAGCAATCATGCCTCTGCCTGGCCTCTGAGACATCAGAGTCCCTCATCAAGAAACTGGGCCTCCTTGATCTTCTCTATCAGTCCTGACTGTATCTGTATGTGCATCAGCTGTCCTCCAACTCCTGGAAGAACAATCTCAATTCCAAGACTCTTAAGATTCTCCAGTAGATGCCGATCCATAGTGAGATATATAGCAATAGGATATCGACTAAGAGCATCTGCTACCACATTTGCCTTTCCAGGGTGGTACTGCAGATTGATATCAAAATCCTTCATGAGTTTCAGCCATCTGCGCTGCCTCATATTCAGCTCCTTCTGAGTGAAAACATACTTCAGGCTTTTGTGGTCCGTGAAGATGTCCACTCGCTCTCCATACAAATAGTGCTTCCACAGTTTTAAGGCAAATATGACTGCTACAAGCACCAAGTCATGTGTGGGGTAATTCTTCTTATGAGGCCTCAACTGTCTAGAAGCATAAGCAATAACCTTCTTGTTCTGCTCCAGCACACATCCCAAACCCTTCCCTGAAGCGTCGTTGTAGATGACGAATCCTTCCGATCCCGATGGCAAAGCTAGAACTGGCGCTGTCGTGAGTCTTCTCTTCAATTCTTCAAATGCTAACTGGCAGGCGTCGCTCCAGATGAACTCCTCGTCCTTCCGCATAAGCTTCGCCATAGGCTCTGCTATCCTGGTAAAATCCTTCATGAACTTCCTGTAGTATCCTGCTAGCCCCAGGAAACTACGAATCTCAGCTACTGACTTGGGAGGTGCCCATGCTTCCACTGCTTCAATCTTCTTGGGATCCACAGAAATCCCCTCTCCAGTCACCACATGTCCCAAAAACTCCATCCGGTCCAAGAAAAACTTACATTTCGAGAGTTTTTCGTACAGCTTCTCCTTTCGCAGTATCTCCAACACAATCCGCAGGTGCTCTACATGCTCCTTCTCGGTCTTCGAATATATCAGAATGTCGTCAATGAAGACTACGACAAACTTGTCCAGATACTTGTGAAAAACTTTATTCATCAAGTTCATAAATACTGCTGGGGCATTGGTGAGTCCGAACGACATCACCAAGAACTCATACTGGCCGTATCGAGTGTTGAAAGCTGTCTTCAGAATATCCTGCTCCCGAACCTTCATCTGATGATATCCTGACCGAAGGTCAATCTTGGAAAAGACCTTCGCCCCACTCAGCTGATCAAACAGCTCATCAATCCGTGGCAACGGGTATCTATTCTTGATGGTGATGTTGCTGAGTGCACGATAATCAAGGCACATCCCCACCGTCCCATCCTTCTTGGGTACGAAGAGTACCGGTGCTCCCCAGGGTGAAGCACTGGATCGAATAAAACCCTTGCCTTCCAACTCATCAATCTGAGCCTTTAACTCTGCAGCTTCCTTCAGGTTGATCTTGTAACAATGCTGGGACTTCGGCGCTGATCCGGACACTAGGTCGATGCTGAACTCCATGTCTCGATCTGGCGACAATCCTGCCAACTCCTCGAGGAAGACGTCAAGATACTCTGCAATCAGCGGATGTGACAACTCCTGGTCTTTGACAACTGCTCCAAAGTAGACTCCCTCTGGCTTCTCTGTAACTCGTCTACTGATCTCGAACGGTGGAAGTCCTGGCGGGCTGAAAGTCACCTTTCCTTCATGGCAGTCTATTATGGCAAACTGCTCGCTCATCCAGTCGATGCCGAGGACTACGTCGAATCCGGGCAATAGCATCACTAGAAGTCGAGCCCTAATCTCCCGTCCAGCTATAGTGATAGGGCAATCCACCATCTCACTGACTGGCACAATCCCTCCTCCTGTCATAATCCGACAGTTCCTCCTAGTGGGCTTGGGTGTGAAGCCGTGTCTATGCAGAAACTCATATGATACAAAGCTATGTGTGGCTCTAGAATCAAATAAGGCAATGGCAGGAAATGAATAAATGATAACAGAACCTGTGATGACATCTGGAGCTGCCTCCTCCTCCTCAACTGCGGCCATGACGTAAGCACGTCCCCGCTGTGGTCCTTCCCTCTGCTGCTGCTGGTGCTGTGCAAATCTCTGCTGCTGGGGTGGTAGAGCTTCTCCTCTCTGGGGTGCAACAGGTAATGCTCTGGTTGGTGCAAGCGGTGGTCCTCCAGCTCCTCGGGGTCCTCCTGCTAGTCTGGCTGTAGCCTGAGCGCTGTCCCTCATTAGATGTGCATCTGATCCGCAGAAGAGGCAAAGTCCAAGCTTCTTGCGACAGACCTCCACGTGGTGTCCCGGTCGATGACAATATGTGCAAGTGATCCACTGCTGCCTCTGATGCTGAACTGCTGGAACTCTGGCAGGACGGTGCTGAACTATTGCCTGCTGATGTGGCCTCGCCTGAGTCTGTATCTACACCCTCTTTGCTGGCACCTAGTAACTGCTGGTGCCGATGTCCCTATCCCTCTTGGGCCTCGGGTCCATCTCCTTCTCAACTGCCTGGGTGATCTTAAGGATGCTAGAGTAGGTAGTCGTCTGGCTAATAGCTACTACATGCCGCAGCTTCCTGGTCAGACCCTTCTTGAATCTCCAGGCCCTGTCCTCTGGTGCTCTGACTAGGCTCTCCGTGAACCTACTGAGCCTAGTAAACTCGAAAGTGTACTCTGCTACTATCATCATCCCCTGCTGCAAGGCCTCGAACTGCATGCGAAGCTCATCCCTCTCGATGTCTGGAAAAAATTTCTTCTTGAACAGTGTTTTGAAATCTGCCCAAGGAACCTGCTGTGCTGCCAACTGGGGCTCCTCGCGGTACCAGGCTCTGGCAAGGTCGAACAGCCGCATGCTCGCCACCTCTACCTTCAAGTCATCCGGGATCTGTGCCATCCTCAAGGTCCTTTCTGCATTCTCCAGTCATTCGTCGATATAGATGATACCCTCATTGCCCCAAAAGTCCATCGGACAGAGATTCTGGTACTCCTTGGCCGTCCCCGGTCTCGGTGTTCGTGGTACTGGTGCTACTAGTGCCGGTGCTGCTGTCTCCTGAGTCCTGAGTGCGTCGACGACAGTCGCTCTGAACTGTGCTGCCTGGTGGTTCTGGGCCTCCAGAAACTGCTGGAACATCGCCATCACCTGGGCACCGTCAAACATCATCGTCGAGGGCAGCGGTGGAAAGATAGGAGGCGCGGCTGGAAGCTGATCTGCCGGAATATCTCGTGCAGCCTGCTGATCTGAACTGCCTGCGACTCCGGGCTGACCCGCGGTCTTCCTCGTAGTGACAATCCTATAATAGAAAGAAAACTTCGTTGATTGACAAACCCTAAAAACCTAATAAACAATGTTTTTATAATATCAATGCACCTGAAAACCTGATATACTCTTATTTCCCGATTTTTCTATGCCGTGATCAAGTTTCCCTAGTATAATCAAGTCCCCTAATAGAAAGCTAAGACGTAGGTACCATTAGGATAGACCTGTATGGGCCACCACTAAAAATATGTCACGACCCGCTCCCGAATATTCGGACACGAGTCGGACACACCCAGCCTTTGTCGTTAGACACAACAAAGTAAGCTGTTGTCACGCCCCAGAACCAGAATACTGGAGAGCGGGGGAATGACTCAGCCAGCTACGTATTACGGGTAGATGAATACCGTATAATACGATCAATGCTGTCTAACCAGACGAGGGGGTGCATACTACATGAAAGTCTTACTATGGTCACTTCACATCTATTGTCTCAATCATTCAAACAAGAAGCAAAAATAGAGAACATGTAAGATAAAGCAGTAAGGCGTCCCAAACGCTTAGTCAAAATGTTCTTGAGATCTGGCTTTACAAAACATAGCCAGATGGTATAGTAACATATACACAATTGTTATCAGCTGCAGTCTGACTTAGTTACAATTATGTAAAAGTAAGTACAAGACAATCCGACTAACATGTCGGTGCCAAACGGCTAAGTATGAAGTAAATAACAAAACGAGCGGTGAAGTAAGGAACCCACTCGAGTCCTCCTGCGATCATTTCCCTAGTATTGACCATCTTGGAGGTGGAAGTAAGTTGAGTCCTCGAGAACCGGCTCTAAATCTGGCCATGCAAAACCAGAGAGGTTAGACCTCTAATAGCAAGTACCACAAGGAAGCACGATAAGAAGGATTAAACCAGTAAGTAAGAGGATATAATAATAGATCTCTGCTTTCCACTAGGATTCACATAACATCACGACACTTCGAACCAACCTCCCAACCAAACAAGGACAGAAGTTGGCCCATCATGTCCTGACATTCTGATCATCTCAGTTAGGCAACAGAGTAGGTACAGTACACAAACAAATCATCTTGAACGGCCAATCAACTCCTACGGCTTGCTATTGTGAGTCCCAAGTTATCCTGGAATTATGCAATAAAGATTCCTCAGTTCTTACTATGTGCGAGCAAGGCTAGTCTATCCAGTCAATCAATTGCGCCAATCATGAATTAGACGAGTCCCAGCGGGATGTCCGTCATCAATATACAATAATAATATAAGCAGATACCGCTCCCTGCCCGTGTGGCAGGTTTACAGTATCTGTGGGAACCAGCCGACCTGCCGGGCACTACTAGTCCCAAGAGGGCTGCCATGTAAGAACTCGGGGATCCATTCTCTCCATGCAATCATTATTTTATTTAACTTAATAGTCCCTACGTTGAGTGAAATCCCATGCCGTGGATCATGGTCATTCAAATGAGTACTTTCGTACGGGGTACGATATGCGTGACTCTACAACGATACCCGTACGGCTAGGTTGTAGGTCTTACATAGCGTAATACAATAATCAAATCTAACCACGGAGTAATCATGCCTTGACCATAAAGTACACATGCTGCTTTTGTAAAATAAATAAATAAATAAATAAATAAATTGAAGCTTGCATGTGCCTGTACGTCAATATTCGGGATCAGCCAGTCGATTACAATAGTTCATTACATGAACGTGTCTCATTTATTCAATTCAATAAGACGACTAGCCAGTCTCTTAGTTCCAACTAGGAACGCATGATCAATTTTAGTCAAGATAACCATTATTATCAATGGTGACAAGGCATGAAAGTCAATTAGTATTAAATGGGGTCGAGTCTATAACTCTCAAGGTTAAGTTCCAGTCTTACTGGGTATCCATAAACCAGTCAAGACATAAGGCACGTTCTACACAACCATATATATCAAAAATATTAGCATGCCAAGATTATCGAGTTCATGCAAAAAGCATAAGGATATAATAGGAGAACTATCATGCCACCATTAAATGAATAACTTATAGAACAAATAGAAACACCCAGGTCAGGAAGTCACGCCAACAAGTCTATGCTAAGACCAACAAGTCACGCCAGCAAGTCTATGCTAAGGCCAACAAGTCACGCCAGCAAGTCTATGCTAAGGCCAACAAGTCACGCCAAGTCTAGTAGGTAGGAGTGAGCGTATAAACAGCGTGAGCGTGAAAAGTGGTTCATGTTGGCACGCACAGCGTGAGCGTGAAGGGTAATTCACGCACTCATAACGTGAGCGTGAAAAGTAACTCACGCACGCACAGCGTGAGCGTATGAGCGTGAAAAACGTGAAAAGAAATTCACGCACGCACAGCGTGAGCGTGATAAGAAATCCACGCACGCTCGCAAAGACGTGAGCGTGACTAAAAATTCACGTACGCACGTAAAGACGTGTGCGTGACTAAAAATTCACGCACGCACGTAAAGACGTGTGCGTGACTAAAAATTCACGCACGCACGTAAGAACGTGAGCGTGACTCAAAATTCACGCTAACACGTAAAGACGTGTGCGTGACTAAAAATTGACGCACGCACGTAAGAACGTGAGCGTGACTCAAAATTCACGCTAACACGTAAAGACGTGAGCGTGACTAAAAACTCACGCTAACACGTAAAGACGTGAGCGTGACTCAAAATTCACGCTAACACGAAAAGACGTGAGCGTGACTCAAAATTCACGCTGACACGTAAAGACGTGAGCGTGACTAAAAATTCACGCACGCACGTAAGAACGTGAGCGTGACTCAAAATTCACGCTAACACGTAAAGATGTGAGCATGACTAATCCTTCGTTCCAAGCCAGAAATGAAGTTCCCATGGTTCAGAACCCATGGACAACCGAGAATACACGCCAGGTTGGGAAATCAAAACCCATGAACAACCGAGAATACAACAACTTAGATCTAGAAGAAACAAGCCAAAGAAATCAAAAATGCTAAGTACTAAACTCTCTCAGGATCATGAGAGGAAGACAAATGAACCATAAAAATGGTTCTTCAAGCGGGAAGCAAGAAACAAGATGTACTTGCCTGCTGTTGGTTGGTGGAGAGAGTGATGAGGAAGAAGAAGAAGAAGAAGAAGTAATGGTGAAGGAGAGTTATGAGGAGATAGAAGGAGATGGGGGCTTTAAATAGGAAGGGTGGTGGTAGGTGGGGTTCGGTTCATTGAACCACCATGAACCCGAAAAAACCAACCTAGGCCGAACCACATAAGACTAAAGCAGAGAATAAAATACAAAAATAAAATACAGGAATAAAATTACAGGAAATAAAATGTAGATAATTAATTAACATGAAATTAAAGGAATTTAAATACAGGATGATACATGATAAATACTAAATAAATATATACGAGTTGTACATGTATAAAAATACGCATTCCGGAAACGGGGAGTGACATCTCTACCCACCTTAGAAAAATTCCGTCCTCGAAATTTCAAATCCAAGCAGATAGAAATATCGGAGCTAAACTAATACAAGCAATTCTAGTGAGCAAGCAATCATTTTTACCATATCAAAAGTAAGTACTATATATGTAAATTCATCATTCTACGATATCAAGTGGCTCTACCCATAAGGTGATAAGCATGAAGAATCAGGACAATCAAGGTATACAAAAAGAGATATACCTTGTGAGTCAAACAGGTGTGGATATCGTGATCGGATATCATCCTCACGTTCCCACGTTGACTCTTCCAAGGAGTGATGACCCCAAGCAACACGGACAAGATTAATTATTTGGTTCTTGAGTATCTTCTCTCTTCGGTCCAAAATGGACACAGGCTGTTCCTCGTAAGACAGGTTGGTACCAACAACCAGCTCAGAATGATCGAGGATATGGCTTGGGTCCGATACATACCTACATAATTGAGATACATGAAACACGTCATGCACCTCTCGTAACGAAGGTGGGAGGGATAAACGATAAGCAACATCGCCTATCCGATCAAGGATAACAAATGGGCCCACGTACCGCGGACTCAATTTCCTGCGAACGCCAAATCTAATGACCCCACGAGTAGGTGAGATCCGCAAGAATACGTGGTCCCCAACAGAGAACTCTAACGGCCTACGATGCTGGTCTGCCAAATGACGATGCCGGTCCTGCGCAACTCGAAGTCGCTCTCTAATTCCCTTAACTACTTCAACCGTCTGAACAATTATTTCTGGGCCTAACATCTTCCTCTCCCCGATATCATCCCATGCAAGCGGTGACCTGCACTTCTTACCATATAGTGCTTCAAATGGCGCCATCTGGA
The DNA here is from genome assembly GCA_029216955.1 of Iris pallida. NCBI lineage: Eukaryota > Viridiplantae > Streptophyta > Magnoliopsida > Asparagales > Iridaceae > Iris > Iris pallida. The sequence goes on along the minus strand of JANAVB010036418.1, from coordinate 5,353,755 downwards.
TACTGGCTTGATAACTATTGTTGTATGAGAACTCGACTAAGTGCAGGTGACTCTCCCAAGACCCTCCAAAATCTAGAGTGCAAGCTCGCAACATGTCTTCTAAAGTCTGAATCGTTCTTTCTGATTGTCCATCCGTCTGCGGATGGTAAGCCGTGCTAAATCTTAACTTGGTACCCAGACTGTGATGTAAGCTCTTCCAGAAATGTGATGTAAAACGAGTATCTCGATCCGACACAATACTGACAGGGACTCCATGCTGCCTGACCATCTGTTTCATATACAACTCTGCCAACTTTTCTGTAGATTGTCCTACTCTGAAAGGAAAAAAATGTGCTACCTTCGTAAGTCGGTCCACTATTACCCAAATAGCGTCCTTACCACTTGGTGATCTCGGTAAACCGGTCACAAAGTCTATTGTAATATGCTCCCATTTCCATTCTGGAATATGAAGCGGTTGTAATAGCCCAGCTGGCCTCTGTTGTTCTGCCTTCACTTGCTGACATACCAAGCAACGGGAAACAAATCTAGCTATCTCCCTCTTCATCCCGTTCCACCAGAAATGCTGCTTGATATCTTAGTACATCTTGGTCCCTCCAGGATGAATAGAATACTGAGAACTGTGAGCTTCTGCCATAACCTCCTATCTGATATCTCCACTAGGCACACATAGACGTGATCCAAACCTAAGTGTACCATCTTCATGAATTCTCATCTCCTTTTTGAGTCCTGACTCACATTCTACCCTAAGCTTCTGAATCCTTGGGTCTTGTGCCTGAGCTGTCTTGATCCTGCCTACCAAGTCGGATTGAACTTGCAGACTTGTTAGAACTCCTACATCACTAGGAAGTATAACTTCGATGCCCATCTCCTGAAGGTCTTCTAAGATATGCCTCTGTGTTGTCAACATAAATGTGCTGCCTCTCCTGCTAAGAGCGTCTGCTACTACATTAGCCTTGCCTGGATGATACTGAAGCTCTACGTCATAATCCTTAATCAACTCCAACCATCTTCTCTGCCTCATGTTTAGTTCCTTCTGAGTAAAGATGTACTTCAGACTTTTATGGTCTGTGTACATGTCCACTCGGTCACCATATAAGTAATGCCTCCATAGCTTCAAAGCAAACACTACTGCCGCTAACTCCAAATCGTGAGTTGGATAATTCTTCTCGTGGTCCCGAAGCTGCCTAGATGCATATGCTATCACCTTCCCATGTTGCATAAGGACACATCCAAGTCCTTTACCTGATGCATCACAATATACTGTAAAACCTTCGGGTCCAACTGGCAATGTAAGAATAGGTGCTGATATCAACTTCTACTTCAAAGTCTCGAATGATGCCTGACATTCTGCTGACCAAACGAATGGTACATCCTTTCGGGTCAAGCGGGTCATGGGTGCTGAAAGCCTTGCAAAGTCTGACACAAACCTTCTATAATATCCTGCCAATCCCAAGAACTCCGCACATCTGCTACGGTCTTGGGTACTGGCCAACTTTCTACTGCTTCTATCTTCTTGGGATCTACTGCTACTCCAGCTCCTGATATGATGTGACCCAAAAATGAAATATGATCCGACCAAAACTCATACTTGCTGAGCTTGGCATACAACTGGTTCTCTCTCAGAACCTGCAACACTTTCCTGAGGTGGTCTTCATGCTCCTCTTCACTAGCAGAGTATACGAGAATGTCGTCAAGAAATACAACGACAAACTGGTCTAAGTATGGCATAAAGATGCGATTCATCAAATCCATGAATATTGCTGGAGCATTGGTCAAACCAAACGGCATTACTAAGAATTCATAATGCCTATACTTCGACCTGAATGCTGTCTTAGGAATATCCTCCTTCCGAACCCTCACCTGATGGTACCCTGAACGAAGATCTATCTTGGAGAAAACTCTAGCCCTGCTCAACTGATCAAATAAGTCGTCGATCCTGGGTAATGGATACTTGTTCTTCACTGTTACCGCGTTAAGCTTCCTGTAGTCAATGCACAATCTGGATGACCCATCCTTCTTTCCCACAAGTACCACTGGTGTTGCCCATGGTGACACGCTAGCTTGGATAAACTTTTTCTCCTTCAGTTCCTCTATGTGCTGGTATACCTTGGCCTGCTCTGAATCCGCCATTCTGTAAACTCGATCTAATATCGGTTTAGTTCCTGGAGCCAACTCTATACTGAACTCAATATCCCTAACTGGTGGTAGACCTGGAAGTTCTTCAGGAAATACGTCTAGAAACTCTTCAACTACCTTCGGAATCTGAACTTCTTCCATTGCCGTTATTACTCCCTGCTCTTATTGAGTTGCCCCTGATCTGACTAAGGTGAACTGCTTCATGCCTGGAATATCAAAAGACACACTCCCTCTACGATAATCTATTGTCGCATGACTGTCTTTCAGCCAGTCCATGCATAAGATAACGTCGAAATTTCCAACAGGAAATTCTATCAACCGGACGGGTAAGGAATGCCCGTAAACTACAACGCTACATGCTAAAATAACTCTACTAACTCCTACGAGCCCATTACCAGTGAGTATATTCAACCTCCCTGGCAATGCCTCGAACTCCATTCCTAGTCGTGCCGCAAATTGTGCAGATATAAATGAATGGGATGCTCCCGAATCAAACAATGCTACTGCGGGATATGAGGCGACGAGAATGTTACCTGCCATAACATCTTCTGATGCCAATGCCTCCTCCAAGGACAGAGTGAATGCTTGTCCTCGAACTCCTTGCTGGTTTCCATGCTGCGGCCTAGCCTGATGCTGTTGCTGGCCCCTTCCTTGATGATGCTGGGGTGGTCTATGCTGGTGTTGCTGCATCGGCGGCCCCTGCTGCCGAAACATCTGAGCCTGCGTCATAAACGGACGCTGTGCCAACGGCCTTACTGCCATCGCTGGTCCTCGATACTGGCCTGTCCCTGGTGCTGGCAGAGCAGGAAACTGTTGCACTGGTCCTCCTGACCTCGAATTCATGGGACATGTGGTAACCCGATGGTCTGGATTTCCACATATCAGACACAGTCCATTCAATGTCCGACACACATCTCTAGTATGCCCCATCTTCCTACAATAAGTGCAGCCCGCCGGGGGTTGCTGGTTCTTCCTCTGTTGCTATTGCTGCTGCCTGAGTGGTGGTGCTGGTCCTCGTATCGCCACATCGTGGATACGAATGCCAGTGGATGGTGCTGTTGTTCGGGGCGCTGCACCCCCTCCTCCTTCAATCTGACTGTGGGATCTCTTCTGACCCCCAGTCCTTGTCGCAAGCCTCTGAATGGTGATCTCGTGCCTTCGAGTTGCCGTCAATACTTCGTCAAAAATTTGGTAATTGTGCCCCTCTATCAATTGCAAGAGTTCAAGATGAAACCCTTGCTGAAACCACATGTCCCTCTGGCTCTCTGTTGCTACCATCTCTGGGGCGAATCTACTCAATCTGCAGAACTCCGCTGCATAAGCATCTACAGTCTTGCCGGCCTGCCTGAGGTTGATAAACTTCTGTTGTAGCTCAAACCGTGCCACAACTCCATAGTACTTGGTCTTGAATCTTGCAGTGAAATCGTCCCAAGCCACAGGACGTCTGATGCCCACTTCCTCTGATTCCCACCAATCACCTACGAGATCCTGAAGTAACAACTTCACTAGATCCACACGTTCTTCTGCCGGTACCTTAGCTGCTGTCAGAATAGCCTCAATATCCTTAAGCCATGCATCTGCTGAGATGGCATCCTCTGTGCCCTCGAAACGGCGGGGGTTGTACTTGCAAAACCTGGCTGATGCTCCTGAATCAGTCCTCACTCCTCTTTCCAAAGCCGTCTGCAACCCTTGGTTGAGCAACACATTCTGCTCTTATAGCTGAGTGTGCATGTGCTGCTGGGCCAACATCTGATGTTGCTGAGTAGCCATCATTCCTCTCATGATCTCCAGAATGGCTGGTGTGTCCACTTGGGTAGGTGGAACTGTTTGTGGTGGTGGAACATCCGGATACTGCGATCCAGCTGCTGTTTCTACTATCACTTCTTCTTGAATAGCCTTTTGAGGTGAGACTGGCCCTTGTTGCTGACCAACCTGGTCATGATGCTCCTGTTGTTGTCCAGCTCTGACCGATGCGGACGAAGTGCCCCTAAGAAAAGGGACAAGAGAACAATCAAACAACCGGACATGAAGGATCAATGAAGTCAAAGGATACCGAAATGTCAAGCAAGGGTTGAGGATAACGAATCATGAGATCAAGGAGGGACACGTGTGATTGAGACATCCTATAAATCAAAACACCCCACAAGTCTGAAATCGAGACCTGCATGGGCCACCACTAAAACCTTGTCACGCCCCAGAACTAGAATACTAGATAGCGGGAGAATGACTCAGCCAGCTACGTATTACGGGTAGATGAATACCGTATAATACGATCAATGCTGTCTAACCAGACGAGGGGGTGCATACTACATGAAAGTCTTACTATGGTCACTTCACATCTATTGTCTCAATCATTCAAACAAGAAGCAAAAATAGAGAACATGTAACATAAAGCAGTATGGCGTCCCAAATGCTTAGTCAAAATGTTCTTGAGGTCTGGCTTTACAAAATATAGCCAGATGGTATAGTAACATATACACAATTGTTATCAGCTGCAGTCTGACTTAGTTACAATTATGTAAAAGTAAGTACAAGACGATCCGACTAACATGTCGGTGCCAAACGGCTAAGTATGAAGTAAATAACAAAACGAGCGGTGAAGTAAGGAACCCACTCGAGTCCTCCTGTGATCATTCCCCTAGTATTGACCATCTTGGAGGTGGAAGTAAGTTGAGTCCTCGAGAACCGGCTCTAAATCTGGCCATGCAAAACCAGAGAGGTTAGACCTCTAATAGCAAGTACCACAAGGAAGCACAATAAGAAGGATTAAACCAGTAAGTAAGAGGATATAATAATAGATCTCTGCTTTCCACTAGAATTCACATAACATCACGACACTTCGAACCAACCTCCCAACCAAATAAGGACAGAAGTTGGCCCGTCATGTCCTGACATTCTGATCATCTCAGTTAGGCAACAGAGTAGGTACAGTACACAAACAAATCATCTTGAACGGCCAATCAACTCCTACGGCTTGCTATTGTGAGTCCCAAGTTATCCTGGAATTATGCAATAAAGATTCCTCAGTTCTTACTATGTACGAGCAAGGCTAGTCTATCCAGTCAATCAATTGTGCCAATCATGAATTAGATGAGTCCCAGCGGGACGCCCGTCATCAATATACAATATACAATAATAATATAAGCAGATACCGCTCCCTGCCCGTGTGGCAGGTTTACAGTATCTGTGGAAACCAGCCGACCTGTCGGGCACTACTAGTCCCAAGAGGGCTGCCATATAAGAACTCGGGGATCCATTCTCTCCATGCATTTTATTTAACTTAATAGTCCCTACGTTGAGTGAAATCCCATGCCGTGGATCATGGTCATTCAAATGAGTACTTTCGTATGGGGTACGATATGCGTGACTCTACAACGATACCCGTGCGGCTAGGTTGTAGGTCTTACATAGCGTAATGCAACAATCAAATCTAACCACGGAGTAATCATACCTTGACCATAAAGTACACATGCTGCTTTTGTAAAATAAATAAATAAATAAATAAATAAATAAATAAATTGAAGCCTGCATGTGCCTGTACGTCAATATTTGGGATCAGCCAATCGATTACAATAGTTCATTACATAAACGTGTCTCATTCATTCAATTCAATAAGACGACTAGCCAGTCTCTTAGTTCCAACTAGGAACGCATGATCAATTTTAGTCAAGATAACCATTATTATCAATGGTGACAAGGCATGAAAGTCAATTAGTATTAAATGGGGTCGAGTCTATAACTCTCAAGGTTAAGTTCCAGTCTTACTGGGTATCCATAAACCAGTCAAGACACAAGGCATGTTCTACACAACCATATGTATCAAAAATATTAACATGCCAAGATTATCGAGTTCATGCAAAAAGCATAAGGATATAATAGGAGAACTATCATGCCACCATTAAATGAATAACTTATAGAACAAATAGAAACACCCAGGTCAGGAAGTCACGCCAACAAGTCTATGCTAAGACCAACAAGTCACGCCAGCAAGTCTATGCTAAGACCAACAAGTCACGCCAGCAAGTCTATACTAAGGCCAACAAGTCACGCCAAGTCTAGTAGGTAGGAGTGAGCGTATAAACAGCGTGAGCGTGAAAAGTGGTTCACGTTGGCACGCACAGCGTGAGCGTGAAGGGTAATTCACGCACTCATAACGAGAGCGTGAAAAGTAACTCACGCACGCACAGCGTGAGCGTATGAGCGTGAAAAGCGTGATAAGAAATTCACGCACGCACAGCGTGAGCGTGATAAAAAATCCACGCACGCACGTAAAGACGTGAGCGTGACTAAAAATTCACGCACGTACGTAAAGACGTGTGCGTGACTAAAAATTTACGCACGCACGTAAAGACGTGTGCATGACTAAAAATTCACGCACGCACGTAAGAACGTGAGTGTGACTCAAAATTCACGCTAACACGTAAAGACGTGTGCGTGACTAAAAATTCACGCACGCACGTAAGAACGTGAGCGTGACTCAAAATTTACGCTAACACGTAAAGACGTGAGCGTGACTAAAAATTCACGCTAATACGTAAAGACGTGAGCGTGACTCAAAATTCACGCTAACACGTAAAGACGTGAGCGTGACTCAAAATTCACGCTGACACGTAAAGACGTGAGTGTGACTAAAAATTCACGCACGTACGTAAGAACGTGAGCGTGACTCAAAATTCACGCTAACACGTAAAGACGTGAGCGTGACTAATCCTTCGTTCCAAGCCAGAAATGAAGTTCCCATGGTTCAGAACCCATGGACAACCGAGAATACACGCCAGGTTGGGAAATCAAAACCCATGAACAACCGAGAATACAACAACTTAGATCTAGAAGAAACAAGCCAAAGAAATCAAAAATGCTAAGTACTAAACTCTCTCAGGATCATGAGAGGAAGACAAATGAACCATAAAAATGGTTCTCCAAGCGGGAAGCAAGAAGCAAGATGTACTTGCCTGCTGTTGGTTGGTGGAGAGAGTGATGAGGAAGAAGAAGAAGAAGAAGTAATGGTGAAGGAGAGTTATGAGGAGAGAGAAGGAGATGGGGGCTTTAAATAGGAAGGGTGGTGGTAGGTGGGGTTCGGTTCATTGAACCACCATGAACCCGAGAAAACCAACCTAGGCCGAACCACATAAGACTAAAGCAGAGAATAAAATACAGAAATAAAATACAAGAATAAAATTGCAGGAAATAAAATGTAGATAATTAATTAACATAAAATTAAAGGAATTTAAATACAGGATGATACATGATAAATACTAAATAAATATATACGAGTTGTACATGTATAAAAATATGCATTCCGGGAACGGGGAGTGACAGCTGTACCAATCTAGAAAAACTAACCAGATATCAAGACAAGTATGAAAACACAGCATCTATAAATGTATCCCAGAAAAGAAGTACAAATCTTAGAATTTCTATTACATTCCAGCAAATGAAAGTAAGTCTACTAGTCTCAATACAAGGAAATAATATAAAAAGCTAAGGTAAGCTCTAGGCTTCTGCAGCCTCTAAGTCAGGAGCAGCACCAGCTAGCTCTCTGCATCAATTGGCTTCTCGCCATAGTACGTGTCGCACAGAGCCTCCAACTCACCTGCAACATATCCTAGTTAGGAGCGGAGCTAAGTATATCCAAAGAAATGAACATGTACATCATGGTATGAACAAGAAACAGAAATATATGTAAAGTACAGGAAATGAGACAAGACATGAAACTGAGCAGGAAATACTGAAAGAAAAACAGGGAATCATGGTATGAGTCCTGAAACATGAAATACAACCTGAACATGAAGTACAACCTGAATCATGAAATACAACCTGAACATGAAATACAACCATGACTCCTGAAATACAACCTGAATCCTGACATGTGCAATAATGAAATACATCTAGATTGTGTGATCGCTTGGGTAGATGCAATGAACATAAAATGGTACGGCTTTGGTCCCGCGTACATGGTACGGGACCCAAGCTATTCACATGAGTAGTAACAGGGTTTGATCATATATCTATAGTATTTTCCCTTCTAGACACAAGTAATACATGAAACATGAAACCAGACAATGTCGTGATACATCGTGTCAATCAAGGAGATTCAAGAATGAACATGCAAGACATGAGAAATGAACAAATCCGAGGAGTATACTTGCCTTGCTCCGGGTGATCGAGAAAGGATAGTAAAGCTGGAAATCCTCCTGTTATAATGATTTACAAGTTGATTAATGAACAGACTAAATCTAATTTGTTATCAACAAATCTAACCATGATCAATTTCTAATATAAGTCTTAGTTATAGGGGTTCCCTCTTCTTAGTATTTCTATAGAATATCATTAACAATAATTATTAGCAAACAAATTTACAACTTCCTAACTTTAGCCAAGCCTTTGAAATCATAGCAATCTACAAACTAACTATGCTAGTTGTATAGAACCAAATGGTTAACATATGGTTCCCCAAGATTGATTAAGACTTGGACTCTCTAGGTTTGCACTTTCCTGACTGAACCATGCTATCCTTTTCACAGATTTATGTACAATGATTTCTCACTAAGGTTTAATCAAAACATCCTAGTGATGCTAAACCATCTACTGGACATTCTCCTATCATGGTCAGTTAGGAACATGGCTTGAATTAACCTTAATACATTGCTAATTGATATCAGCCAACCCATAGTTCCAGGTCAGGCAGGACTGGTACACAGTACAGTCCTACACTTTTGCTAGGGGACTGGTATACCATAGTTCAGTCCTATACCCAGTCCAATGGGTTTCCAAAATCAGTCCTAAAATACATCAACTTGAATTTGGACTGATATCACCATACTAGAGAACAGTCATACCCAAACATCCTGCATTCTTATTAGGCAACCAAATCTGAATTCTAGCTATGGAAGATAGGAGAACTTAACACATGCATAAATTATACCACAATAGTCTTAACATCCTTCCTAGTTCCAATTAGGAACCTGCCATCTTCTTTCTTAGCCATTAATGAAATACCCAATCTCAGATTTACCAACTCAGTTAAAATAGCTTGAACACCCAAGCCTTTCAAGTATTTCCTCAAGCTTAAACCCTATGTTCAAACAAGAAATTAAACCTCTTATATGTTCCTTTGCAGAGACACATATTGGGTTTAATTACCAGTTTTATCTGAACAATGTTCAGTCCATAAGCTGTTATCAAGGTTCAGTTAAGGAATTCCTGGACATCTCAGTCCAAGTACTTCTCTAAATGGAACAGTCTCTAATGTGACTGATACATCAATCCAGTTACCAATCCTTAATATCCAATACCCTGTGATATAAATCCCCAGGTTCACTATCTTAATACTGCATGAACAAATTATCAATCTTTCAGTTCCTAATAGGGCATACAACCAGTCTTAATCCACTGTACTGATCTTAACAAATTCTCAAACCAAACTCTAACTGTTACAAAAAGGAAAACTAAATGTGAAATAAGGTTTTGAAATAACTAATCTGGGTTGTTGACAGTAATCTAGATAATACTAACAGAGTATCATGGTTTACCTATACCTGATTTCAACAATTTCGAGTTCAACAGTGCCTGGACCCTATTATCAGGTTGAAAATCAGTTGCTACTAACAGATAGTATCACTCACACTTAGCTAAATAAACTCAATCCAGGTATCAGAGACTTCCTGATATCACTAGTTAAAAGAACACAATCAGTCCCCAAAGGAATCCGTCCTGAATAGGACTGGTATAATCCAGTCTAAGCCAACTGATACAGACCAAACTCAGCTAAGCCACTACTAAAACAGGCTTCTCTACCATAGTCAACCCAAACCCTCCATGTTGGAAGTTCAGACAAAATACTAAGCAGTAGCTTACTGAAACGTAGTCACTGTAGGTTCTACTCCACTTGTGTCGAATTCTCAACTGGTAAACAATACTGAACCAATATTAACAATTTGTTCTGATTCATGAATGTATCAGCCCAATCGACCAAAACCAAACTAGAAGTAGCTTAGGGACTCCTCTTAACCAACAGTTGTTCAGTGATACACTGAAATAAATTGGGCTCTAACTCAGTGGATACACAAACAAGCCATTATCACAGAGAAGACAATATCAGATATCAACAATTCAAGAATTATGCTCTAGCTAACTACGAATTAATATCACTAATTAGTTATGATGCAATTAGCATGGTTATCATTCAGTGATCTCAATAGAAATCTCTCTATTTAATAATACTGATACAATCCTCCCAGGGTGTCTAGCAACTTAGGGTCTCATATCTCACTAATTCCTATTTAAGCCATTAATCATTGATACTCCACTCTTGAATTATGATAAATATAACCCCTCAATCCTTATGGTTATGCATAAAAAAGATCAAAATGATCTAGCAGCTAATACGAGAAAGAGGCAAATATTTACCTGATCGAAATAAGACGATTTTTTTCCTGTGATGAAGACACAAACTCTCTTGGATTTAGATTCCTGAGTCAACCATTCAACAAACATAACATGTTCAGTAAATCTAAGTCCCTGTTCTGCTTCTCTCTTGCTCCCTGAGGCTCGAAAAATGCAGAACGTAGCCTTAGATCTTTCCTAGGTCAGGTTCTGATCACCACTCAAGGAAATTTAGAGAAACGAATGATTCTAAATTTAAACACTCAATAAATCTATTCCTGGCTCAACAAGACCAAGGACTAAACTCCTAAAACTGCTAAATAGAAATCACCACCAACTTACCTAGATTAAGTTCGTCGAGTTATTCCGCCGATGACCTCCCCGCTCAATTCTACTAGAACTGATTTTAAATTCCTTGAGAAGAATGAAGACGATTCGTAATTCAATTTCCAAATCAACCAAACTATTCAACAGAAAATAAATAGGGAATGTCGATCTTACCACTACTGATTATTCTACAAGAATCTCCAATAACGATCAGCACTCGATCGGACAGGATCGATCTAAATTGTAATGGCCAGAAAATAACTGATCAAGAATTGGCTTACTAGAAAATGATCGATCGAAATTGAATTGAAACTGAACAATATGATCATCAATTTGATCAAATCGATTAAGAGACAAAAGAAAAGATCAAGGGAACACTTACTGCTCTGCGCACCGTCGGTTACTTCGAAGAGGGAAATCGTCGTAGAGGAATGCTAAACCACCGTTCCTACTACTGTAGACTCGTCGATCGCCTGAGCTCCTAACGCCATGGCCGCTCTTCCTTTCTCAGAAGCTCTGGATCTCCCACTTAATAAAAGAAAAATTGCAATGATCGAATGGAAGTGGAGTGCCGTGCTAGGTTATATAGGCAGTTGCTGAATTCAAAAGAGGGAAATTGTAGGAGGGAAAAAGGATTAAGAATTTAAAATTCTGTTAGCAAGCACATGGCTCCATGTGAAGAGAGGGAGAAGGAGACACTGCTCCTCTAACAAACTAATGTTTTAACAACCTACAGTTCGGCTACATGTATGGCTAACTAAAATAGTTAGTTGTAATGGGCTAACTAGATAAATTAAATGAATGGGTTTTAAGTAAACCCATACCAGTTTCAACTGGTTGAAAAGAAAGCCCACTTAAAAGTAAGAAAATAATAATAAACAAAAGATCTTCTTATTTAAAAAAAATTAACCATATGAATTTAAAATATTATAAAAATGAGAGGTGGAGTCACAAATCTTCCCACCTTGAAAAATTTCGTCCTCGAAATTCAGAAAATAATCCAAAATTGCTTCACAAAACACCACAAAATATTTATTGAAACTTGGAAATTCAAAATACTAAAATACAATCAGGTAAACAAGTTAGGGTAGCGCTCTCGCATCTCGTCCTCGTGCTCCCACGTGGACTCTCCCGGAGAGTGGTGTCTCCACATGACGCGGACAAGTGGAATAGTCTGGTTCCGCAAGCGCTTCTCCCTCCGGTCCAGGATCTCTACTGGCTGCTCCTCGTAGGTCAAACTCGGGCCCACCTCTAGCTCTGAGTGATCCACTACATGGCTTAGGTCCAGAATATAACGTCGGATCTCTACTGGCTGCTCCTCGTAGGTCAAACTCGCGCCTGCGTGTTTCATTCGCCACGCGCCCGCGTGCCGTGCATCCGTGCCTCGCGTACCTTTGCCAGTTTTGTCCACGCGTGCCGCACGTTTTGTAGAACCCTAGAGGGGGGTGAATAGGGAAATAAATAATTCTAACCACAAGAAGCTATATTACTAAAATAAAAGAGAGTGTGAGAAAATCAAACACACGATATATCCTGGTCTCCTCCCTAGAGGCAATCCAGTCCCGGAACTCTCTCCGGCTTAAATCCTCTATTTTAGTAAAATAGTACACACGAGTTTGGATCCGAAGAACTCGCCAACTTCAACACGAGTTTGGATCTGAAGAACTCGCCAACTTCTTACACATGAGTTTCTTACGAAGGCTCGCCAACTTCAAAAGGAAAGGAAGAGAACTGTTGATCTTCTAACACTTGAAGATCGAAAAGTACAACTCTTGAATACTCTAGCACTTTTGGAATAGTTGACAATTAAAAGCTTGGGTAGAGTAGTAATGGTGGAGCTCTTGGTTGTTGAGAAATTTATGGCTTAAGTGGATGGCCTTCAAGAGAGAGAAGGAATCCATTTATATAGAAAACCAAGAGTAGGTAGCATTTAATGCTCCTGAATATAACCCAGATGGCATACCGTCGGTATGGACCGGCATGCCGTCGGTATACCGTTCTGAACAGTAACGGTAATAATTATATCCGTCGGGGAGCATTTAATGCAAGCAATTAATGCTAGTATTCGTCCATTCAAAAATCAAATTAGATGAACCGGTATACCGTCGGTATGCCGCGGTATGCCGTCGGTATACCGATGTTCATCACAGAACATTTTGTGGCTAACAAAATGGTATACCGTCGGTATACTGTTGTATGCCGTCGGTATGCCGAAGTTCGTCGCAGAATATTTTTGTGGCTAACAAAATGGTATACCGTCGGTATGCCGTAGTATACCGTCGGTACACCGATGTTTGTCACAGAACATTCTGTGGCTCACAAAATGGTATACCGTCGGTATGTCGTAGTATACCGTCGGTACGCCGATGTTTATCACAGAACGTTTTGTGGCTCACAGAACGGTATACCGTCGGTATACAGCACTATACCGTCGGTATGTCGTTCTTGTAGACATTGATTTTTGACTGAAAAAATAGAAAAGCTTTTCGTTTTGTCATCCAACCTTAGGTGTTTACAGACAGACCTAGACCTTGTACAGACTCGATATCTTGAATTTGTTGAGAGCCGTCTTTAAGGACCGCTGTTCTTTTCTTCAGTCTTCTTTTAGGAATATCTATAAGGCTTTGATGACTCGGCTTGAATGGACAGACTTTATGTAGTAGAGCTTTTGAAAGAATATCAATCTGAAATACAGAGAAAACTAGACTACAAAGATGCTGTTAATGTTATCAAAATAAACTGTGCCAATAATCTCCCCCATTTTGATAATTAACAAAACAGAAAGAGAGCATCTTCAGGGAGTTACTCCCCCGTAGGTAGACGACTCCCCTCAATGCGTTTTTTTTCCCTTTGTCACTTAGTCAAATATGGGAAATAAGTAAAAAAATTTAGCGATAAATAGTAAAAACAATATGATGGACAAAAGCATGCATATATTAGAAAAGAAATAGGGTTCATACTTGAGACTACATAAAACAAAGATAAACTCTCCTCCATGAGAGTGATCAAGACAGCATCAAAACATAATAAACCATCCCCGTAGGACTTCACACAACATAAAAACAAACAACTGGTCCCCGAAGGACCTCAAAGGACACACACTAAAACGACACCAATTTATTCTACCATCATCAATAAGAGGCCGCAACTACTCATCCGTCGGATCATCGTCCTCCCTACCCTGAGTACCGTGAAATGTACCGAAATGATCCACGCCGTCTGGGTATATGAAGCCGTAGGCGTTGGGGTCAAAAAATGGAAGACTTGGTACATGGGATCCTGAAGGTTGAGATCCAGATAGGCATTCCGGTCCTGGAGAGTACGCTGGATGAATAGGCCTGGTCATGGAAGCGGCTCTGGATAAGGTTCCTAAGGCCGCGACTGTTGGCCCTCATCTGCTCCTCCGCCTGAGCCATGCGCATGTCAAAATGCTGCTGGGTCAGCGGCATAAAACGTCCGGATGGAGGAGGGGTAGAAGAGGGCGCAGCAAGATTAGCGGCCGGCAGTTCTTGGGAGGAAGACGCACAAGACGCTGATGCACCAAGGAGGGAACGGGAGACAGCAAGAAAGGATGGTACGCCATCCGACTGGCAGAGTGAGAGATCCACGTTCTTCGCCTCCAGGATAAGGGTGATGAAGGTGCTATAATAAAATGATTGCTTCCCCGCGGGAAGGACACCGAAAAAGGCATTGAGAAGAGTCTTGGAAAAGGACCATGTCTTCTTAGAGTAGAGGTAGTACATGCATACGAGTGCGTCATTGGTGATCGTATCGTAGTTGCCGCCCTTGGGGTAGATGGTGTGGCAGACGATTCGATAGAGCTCGTAGTAGAATGGCTCCAATTGCTTGGAAATGGCCGGAGGATTGGGTCCCTTGTAAATGATGGTGCAGAACTCGTCAAAGGAGACTTCGGCAGACGGATAGAGAGCGGCCAAGGTCGGCAGAGCATATCCTTTGTTAGGGACTTCGAGAATCTCGACGATGTCCCGAGCCGTCAGGCGAAAGTGGCAGTCATTCACCATGGTTTCAATGGCAATGTTTTGGAGATCTGGAACGAGATTGCAGTAGAACAGGCGCACCGCTGCGGGGTAGACGGGCACCTGACGTCGCAGAAGGGATGAGAGGCCGGCCATCTCAAAGAGGGAGAGATGGCCGGAGAACGGATTCCAGTTGATGGCTTTGCCCTTGTAGACGGTGTGGTTGGCAAAATGCTGGAACCAAGCGTCGGCAGCCATAGAAGAGGTGAAGATTTCGGATCATAGCCATGAGGGAGAGGCACGGGAGTGAACGGGTTTGCAGTGGTGGAGGTGGAGCGAGGACGTTATGGGTTGCCATGGGTGGATGGAGAGGTGTGAAGGAGAAGAAATGAAGAATGAAGAGGAGGAAGAAGAAGAAAGTTGAGGTTATAAAGGAAGAGTGGAAAGTGGAAAGGGATTTTGAAAATTGATGAAGATTGATGGAGGGAGTAATGGGGGGAATTTTGAAAAGTGTGATCATGAATGTAGTTAATTAAAGAAGTGGAAGGGGTGGGATGGGATGGGAAGTTATGAGGGAGAGGATGAGATTAGATGGGTAGTTAATGAGAGATAGAAAGTGATTTGATGGGTAGTTAATGAGGGAAGTGGGAAAAGTGAGTGGAAGAAAGGGTGGGGCCCGATGCTGATATGACAGCCAATGTCCGCCTCAAACAGCATGTCGTCGGTATTCCGGCGTATGCCGGCGGTATGCCGATTTTGTGCACAGAACGTAGTTCTGAACGCAAATCGGTATGCCATCGTTATGCCGCCGTATACCGTCGGTATGCCGTTGTAGGTGATCTAAGTGTCCAAATGAATGAAGCCTAATTCTTGGCAGAGAAATATGAAACGATCCTCCGGGAGTGGTTTGGTGAAAATGTCGGCCAATTGATAAGTAGTGTCAATAAAATCCAAGGCAGATATCCCCTTTTTGTTGATGTCACGAAGAAAATGGTGTCTAATCTCAATGTGCTTCGTGCGGAAGTGACAAATCGGGTTTTTCGTGAGATTTATCGAGCTAGTATTATCATATTTAATAGAGGTGCAAGTAGAAGAAATGACATAGTCTACACGTGTTTGTGACATCCAAAAAATTTGTGCACAACAGCATCCGGCCGCTATATACTCGGCCTCAGTGGTTGAAAGAGCAACAGAGTTTTGTTTCTTACTAAACCACGATACCAAAGATTTCTTAGGAATTGACATGTGCCGTTAGTACTTTTTTCGGTCAATTTGCGTCCGGCAAAATCTGCATCCGAGAAGCCGTGAAGCTCAAAGGATAAAGATTTCGGATACCAAAGTCCCATATTAATGGTGCCTTTGAGATACCAAAAATACGCGTTACAGCACATAAGTGCGATTCCTTTGGATTTGCTTGGTATCGTGCACAAAGACATACACTAAACATGATATCAGGTCGGCTAGTAGTTAGATAGAGTAAGCTACCGATCATACCTCGATACTTATAAATATCGACCGAAGTACCATTTCATCATTGTCAAAATTTGTCGTTGTTGCCATAGGAGTCCTCATTGATTTGGATGAGTCAAGTTCAAAGCATTTGAGGAGATCCTTTGTATATTTTGCTTGATTGATGAAGGTTCCTTTGGGTCCTTGTTTGATTTGCAAGCCCAAAAAGAATGATAGTTTGCCCATCATGCTCATTTCAAATTCATCCTGCATTACTTTAGCAAATTCTACACAAAGTGTATTGTTAGTAGAACCAAAGATAATGTCATCGACATAAATTTGGACTAATAAAAGTGTGTCATTAAGGGATTTGATGAAAAGTGTGGTGTCGACTTTGCCCTTAGAAAAAATGTGTGAAATAAGAAAGAAACTAAGGCGCTCATACCAAGTACGAGGAGCTTGTTTGAGGCCATAAACGGCTTTGTGTAGTTTGAAAACGTGATGAAAAATTAAAAATCTTCAAAGCCAGGAGGTTGCTTAACATAAACTTTCTCCTTAATAATACCATTTAGAAAAGCACTTTTAACATCCATTTGAAAAGTTTGAAATCATTAAAGAAAGCAAAAGCACATAGCATGCGAATGGATTCAAGACGAGCAACCGGAGCATAGGTTTCATCGTAGTCAATGCCTTCCTTTGTTATAGCCTTGAGCAACCAATCGGGCTTTGTTACGAGTCACTAACCCATCTTCATTAAGTTTATTGCGAAACACCCATTTAGTTCCAATAATAGGGTGGTTGTTAGGTTTAGGACAAGTTCCCAAACCTTGTTTCGCTCAAATTGATTTAGCTCTTCTTGCATCGCTATCATCCAAAATTTATCATAAAAAGTATCATTAATATTTTTAGGCTCTATTTGAGAAATAAAAGTCACGTTTGTACAAAGATCACGAGTCGAGGATCTAGTACTTACACGGGATGAAGGATCACCAATGATAAGCTCCTTAGGATGTTTAGGGACAAATCTCCATTCCTTTGCGAGATCCTCTTGAGGAGGCTCGAGTGGTGGAGAATCTTTTGTTGGAGGGGTCACAATTTATTGTTAGAAAGAAGGACGAGGATCTCCAATAGAAGAGTTCTCCAAACCGAAAGAGATGTCATCAATATCATCGGATGAGGAGGATGTAGAAGAGTTAAGTTCATCAAAAGAGACATTAATTGACTCTTCGACAACAAGACTTCTTTTATTAAAGACACAAAAACCTTTACTATGTATTGAGTAGCCAAGAAAAATACCTTCATAAGCTTTTTTTTCAAACTTACCTAGGTTGTCCTTGGTATTCAAAATAAAACATTTGCATCCAAAATCTTTAAAATACTCAATAGAGGGAATTTTGTCAAACCAAAGCTCATAAGGAGTCTTTTTAGAAATAGGTCTAATCAAGACCCTATTTATAACATGACAAGCCGTGTTTACGGCTTCCGCCCAAAAGTATTGGGGAGCAGCTTATATTGGTTTAACATAACCTGGGCCATATCGCCAAGGGTTCTATTCTTTCTCTCCACAACACCATTTTGTTAAGGAGTTCGAGGGCAAGCAAAATCATGACCAAAACTATTCTTTTCACAAAATCTTTTAAAATCGGCATATTCAAATTCTCCTCCATGATCACTTCTAATCTTGTTAATAGAAATGCCTTTCTCATTTTGAGCACGTTTGCAAAAGGCAACAAATTCACGAAAAGTATTACTTTTACAAGCAAGAAAATGACCCAAGTAAATCTCGAAAAATTATCAACCAAAACAAAAGCATAAAGTTTGCCTCCAAGACTAGCTACTCTACTAGGACCAAATAAATTCATATGAATAAGTTGAAGTGGTCTAGTGGTACTCACAGAGTTGATGGATTTGAAGGATGACTTGGTCAACTTACTTTTCTCACAATCTTCACACACCATATCCTTTTTAAGGGGATACTTGGAAGTCCTCGTACAAGCTTCTTGGTTGCAAGATGGATAATGGTATCCATGTTGGCGTGTCCGAGCCTCATATGCCAAAGATAAATTTTATCGTTCTTTGCAACTAACACCTGTCATTGTTAGTACCTTCGACAAGATATAGAACATAGATATTGTTTTTTCTAATGCCTTCATATACTGTAGATCCACTAGAGCTATCGGTAATGAAGCATTTGAGTTTAACAAACTTAATATCATAACCATTATCCGTAAGATGACTAATACTAGAAAATTGTGTTTGAGATTTGTAACAAGACAAACATTCTTAATACAAGGATAAGAAGGGGAACCGATATTACCATTTCCTATGATATGGCCTTTTAGATTGTTACCAAAGGATACATGTCCTTCCTTCTTCATCGATAGTATTGCAAAAAGTGAAGCGTCACCGGTCATGTGCCGTGAACAACCGCTATCGAGGATTCACTTGCTTCTAGCATGAAGAATTCTTCACCTACAACATAAGCTGAAGATGAACATTTTGGTACCCATGATTGTTTGGGTCCTTGATTGTTAGTCTTAGGAACCCATTTATAAACTTTATATCAACTTGTTTCCTTGTCAGACAATAATTAGAAGTATGTCCAAGCAAGCCACAATAGTTGCACATCATAGAAGATTTAAAAGAAAATGTGTGAGTGTTATGCACATGTGAAGCTTTAGTGCAAGGAGTTCTATCATGAGTGTTATGATGATGATAATAGAAGGCATGGTGTGAGGTGTTCTTCTTAACAAAGGGTCCTTTCCTTGTGTTTGTCACGACCCGCACCCACTGTGAGGGTACGAGTACGTAACAGCGCCCAGCCTATGCCGCAGTATCGGTGGTAGAACGCTGTTCTAGGTCATGAACTATAACTAACACAATATAGAATAATCTCCAACTGGAGGCTAATCACAGAAGGTACAACTCAATCACAACTAGACATAGAATATGGCACGATAAAATAGATAAGAAAATCCTCAACTGAGGTACAACAGAAATGAAATAACATAAGTTAATAACTACCAGTCTCAACATCTCTAGAATATACAACTCTGAAATCAAGGACAACAACTAATCATAAAAAGAAGAACAGCCTAGACTATCTATGCTAAACATGGGTATCATCTTCAGCAGCTGCTTGCACTACTAAAATCCAGGATAACAACTCTGAAATCAAGGACAACAACTCTGAAATCCAGGTCGCGAGTGTCATCTAGGCAAGCTCCAAAGTAAGGGGTGCAGGGTTCCTCATCATCCTCTATAAAATTTTCAACAGGTCCAGTCAGGACGGGAGCGAGCACAATACATCTCACGCAGATCATAACAGGTTAGAGAATATAAACATGCAAGAGAGTACGATACATGAAACTGAAGAAAAGTATATGATGTAAACAGAGAGAGAACTGTAATAGAAATATCTACTATAAGTAGAGAGCTACCAGTGACTAATGATTTAGAGTACAAAGTCGACATGTGAACGGCTTGATTTGCACATGGCTATATTAAGAGGCGTACATGGCTATACTACTTTGGAATTGTTCACATGACTATTTATACTCCCCCATACCCCAATCAATACACAAGGATCCAGACAAGTTATGTTACGTACATGGTTTTCACATGAAGCCCATAGATGGGTGTACATGAAGAATACATGAGGGCTCAGAAGCTGAGTGCACATTAATTCCACATGAAGGCCCATGAAGGGTGCACATGAAATATAGGTTATACATGAGATACATGAGATAACGACCGAACATGATAGCACATAAGAGTACACGAGCGAGCATGAACGAGCATGAAGCACATGATAAACATGGATAACATGAGAGCGAGGAATACACGATGTACATGAAACACAGGACATGATGCATCCGATGCTCCCGATGGGGATAACATCGCATGAAAGGATTCATATAGTACCAATCCGTGATAATATCGTGACAGCATCAAATAAGGTAAACTAGAGCTGGAATATAATTCTAAGCAAGTTATGAAATGATCAGAGAATGTACTCGCCTGGTATGAATAGCTGTAGTAAATGTACTGTCCGAGATGAGTAAACGTAATCTACAATGCATCTGCATGATGTCTAGGTCAAACTAGGCTAAAGTCAACACTTGGTCAACTCTAGTCAACTACACTAGACAAACTAGGTCAAGTCCTAGCCCAAACAAGTCTAACAAGTCTCACTAGGCCTAACCAAGCCGAGGCTAGCATTCACACATCAAAACTAGGCTATACAAGCCAACAACACATTCACTGGGCATTCAAGCCATGTACATAGGCTGTATCACGTAGGGGTACATCCCATAGGCGATGTGCCATGTATATAGGTTATAGGCCATATAGGCAATATCACATATTCACACATATTATATACATTGAATATTTATCTAATTTAATATAATAACACACATTCACTTATAGGCCACATTATTATATAGACATATATATATATATATATATATATATATATATATATATATATATATATATATATATATATATATATATATATTATTTTTTTAGAGGGAGGGGTAATGGCATGTGTGTCTATGTATATATGGCTATAGTTAATAGGTGTCAAGTGACAGGAAATAAGTTTAGGAAATGTGTATGTGTAGGTGGTACATGTGAGGGTGATGTGTATGAAGAAATATGTGAAGGGTGGCAGTGAAACAATATGTGAAGGGTGATGCTGTGTACATGTGTTCAGGAATTGGAATAAAAAGACAGTGAGAATATCTCAGATTTGGTTGACAGTGAAATGGATTGAATGTATAAAGTTTAAGGCTAATTATGAAGGGGACATGTATGTATGCAATGATATATGCAGTAAAGTGCAACTAAACAGTGAATGAAAGATGAGTGAAGGGTATGATTTCAGTGAGCTATGGAGTGTAATAAGTTGAAAGGAATGACGGTGTGATGGATCTCAGTTCAAGTTTTGAAGATCCTGAACTCATCTCAGGTTCTCAGGAACCTAAGAACAATGGCCATTCATATTTATCAGTTAAAAAATCAGTCCAAACCAATTCTCAATTACAATCTCAGGTTCTCAGGTTTTAGGTAGATGACAGTTCAATATAATCCAGTTAACAAATCAGTCCAAACCCCATCTACAACATCCATTTCGAAATCCTAATTCCCAATCATGAACCATAAACCATTATTCCAGTAATCTAATTTAGGATATGGAAATCAAACATTAAACAAACAATTTTGAATATAGTTTAAATTCAGAAATCGAATCTGCAGAACATGTATCAGGAATTATGCATCCCAATACAGGAAAATGCCATTTTCGAACCAAAAACCTAACACCTATCATGCAATCCAACCTAGCAATGGCTAATACACAGATAAATGGATTAAACATGTCAATTAACACTAACATTTCAGTTTTAAATGGAATGAAAGTTCAGGATCTCAAACAGTACAACAGTTCATGAATATCAATTCAACACCAATTCTAAATTCATTCAACAAATTGAACCCAAACTCCTAACACCATTCACAGTTATCATTAACAGTAAACTAACACACCTGTGCAAGAATTAAACATGGCAAATTGGACATCAATTATCAGTTAAAATGGGATTTAAGTTCAGAAATTCAAAACCGTACAACATGTATCAGAAACTATGGGGAAATACAAATTCGAAGATCTATTTCATGATAATATTAGGAATTAAAGGTTGGTAAACAATAGTGTAGGTGTCATAGGGCCACACGAGTCTTGTGGTGTCCCCACGACAGGACACGACGTGTCCAATCATGTTCGAACACACACAGACACTTGCACAGGCACACAGCGTCGTGCACGCGTGTGTGTCGCTCTAGGACACGACACGTTGCACGACACATGTCGTAGTCATGCCCACGTGTTCGCCCCATATAGGGCTACGTGTCCATGGCCCTGCACCGTATCCTAGACACGTGTCGTGTCAGTTGAACGTGCGTGTTAGTGGCTAAAATCATGTGTGCACAACCCGCACACGCGGCCAGTGCGACCAGTACGAGGAGGAGAACTCCTCGCACACTGCACCATATGGCCCCAAATTTTGGAAGAGCCATGTCAGTCAGTGCCCTGACATTCTTCCAAAATTTGGCTGTCCTCATGTCCGATACAAGGAGAAATCGAGCCCGTGATGCAGGACAGTGCACGTATCCAGTGCGTGCGTGTCCAACACTAAAAACCGACACAAAATGACACAGAAATACCTAACACCCTTCAAAAAAATTAATGTACATATTTAGATCTACAAATTCATGTAATTACATTTACAAAAATCGAAAATAAATTTCTAAGTGATATTTCATCGAACACCTATACGTACTCTATGACACGTGTCCGATACGGACACCAAACGGACACGAAATCCATCCAAATTTCATGGACAGCTAGGGGACTCCTAGATCTATCCCTAAATGCAAAGAAAACAGAAATTTAAATCAATTTGGGGAGTTTTACCTATAGGTGCAAAAAGTATGAAAAGCTCCAAATGGGGGGTATTCTTCTTGATGGCCAAATGCTCCAAATGAACCCAAAACTGAGATTAACCTCCAGAAATATTAAACATACAAAAATTAGAACCTAATGCAAAATACTAGAATTAAAAAGGAATTAAAATGAATTTATGGGGATTTTTGGAAGGGGAAAAATACTTTTCTTTTCCTATGTGTTGAAATGAAATAAAAGAGGCAAGAACCAATCAATAAGTGTTTATATAGGGTGGGGATCCCTATGTGGCTGGTCACTTAGGGTTTGGTTAGGGTTAGGGTGTCAAATCATGGGCCATGGGCTAAGTCAAGTCATTAAGTCCTTAATCACAAGTCCTTTCATTAAAACCACAAACCATGAAATAATTTCACTTAAACTAATCCTCTCATTCTAAAACTAATCTCTAATGACTAAAATGAGTTAACTCAAGCTAGACTTGGGTTACCATAGCTAGGGTTAGCTTCTAGGCTAGTCCACTAGGTCTCAACAAGTCAAGGTCAAACTAGAATTCACCAATTCAATAAATCATCAAATAATTCAATTAAGTCAAAATGACCAAATTATCCCTAGGCTAAAAATGATAATTAAATCATCCTAATGACACGGTTAGGCTCTAGGTCATGCAGTCTCTAGGGTTTCACTAGCAGCACATCAAAATCACAAGTCATGACTTAAAACAGTTTTTAATAGTTTAAAAATGATTAAAAATTACCAAAAATCATAATGTGAAATAAATATCAATAAATTATAATTATAATTATAAAATTTCAAAAATACTCTTATTTGGAAAACTGGGTGTTACAATCCTACCTACCTTAGAAAAATTTTGTCCTCGAAATTAAGATGATCGCACCCCCTTCTAGGTCAAACATAGTCAAGGTTCAATCACTAGTCAATTTTCTCAACATCCTAGTACTTGGTCATCAGCTGGTCAACTTCTTAGGATTTTACCTATGCTAGCTACCTAAGTGTTGGCAACTAGAATTTAGCAAAAAGAGAAACTCTATAATAGGCTAGCTCTTAACTTCCCAATCCTATCAAGTCACCCATAACTAAGTACCTATATTCTAAGCACTTAAATACCAAATACCACTATACATAAGCTCAAGAACAACCACCCATTACATATATCCTAAGTATATCATCTGTATATATAACTGATCGACCAAGGGTTAAAGTAGACTATACTTATAAGGGACTGAATAAATGCTCAGAAATTTGGCTAAGGATGAATGGCCTGAATCATCAATATAGGCAAAAGGGGAATGATGCTAAGGAGACTAAAATTTATAAGCTAAAGGACAGGACATTTGGGTCCACTTGTATAGTCAAAGTGAGAGGAACCTACATGGTGACTGAAACATGCCTCTAGATCAACCTGGGTCTCCTCTCTATCTGGCTGAACTAACTACATGCAGGACAGTGGTCTAAAGAAGTGAACCAGACTGGTGTACAGGGAATGCAATAGGCAGTATACTGCAAATGAGTGCAGGCTACGTACCAATCAAATACATTATATATATAAAACTATATATTAACCCTCATCACCTCAACTCTACTCAAGGTCTAATAACACATACTCCCTACCATATGCCTATCACTCCAATGAAGGGGTCAGATACTGTAAGGTGTACTGGGACAGAACAGTGAACTGTTCCAAGAGGTGAGTGCAGACCTCTAGTATGCATGATACTAACTCTCCAGATGTACATAATATGGTAAGGGGTTGATGGTCATATTAGTGAGTTAATAATTGGAGTTTGAACTATGGTCCAGTGAAACCTATGATGCAACATGGTAGGAAATGAAAGCTGAGTGCAGTGAACAACTTGTACAAGTCTGAACCAAGGTGACAGGGTATCTAGTGAAGGGCCTGCACACTGCCTATAAAGGTTGATCAACATGACTGAACTCAACACAAGAGAACTTACTAAAATAGGGAGTGGACCAATATAGGCTAACAACATGTCAATAATCCTATACAACAATGACCTATAGACACCAACCAAATCCATACCTCATATGCCAATACCATCTGCAATCTATATGTATATATAGACCTCTCAGTCTTAGGTGAACTGCAACTATACTCAAGGACAGGCTCTGGTTATGGGTGCCTCACTAGAAAAAGGTAAGGGAAAAAATAATAACAATCATCAAGGCTGTAAGGCATACTAACATCCTATATGTAAACTGGTTGGTATTATAAATAACAGGGAAATCATCTACAATGGGTTACTATTCTAATACCACTACTAACTATCATCTCTAGGGTACAGACACTCTACAAGTCGTCATATCATTACACTATGAAGATCTACCTATGAACAAGTTCTACAAACTAAAATATCCCTACTCCTAAGTTATTTGATGGGATACAATTTTAAAAACAACAGAAGGGTATGATAGAGATGATATGTTAAAACCTTCTCAAGATAAAATTTGATAATCATATGCGTCTGTCCAGAATCATGTTACTCAGAGTCTTCATCATGCTAGTGAGCAAGGCTACGATAATCACAGAGTCCTTGACTAAGGTACGTACCTCTAGGTTCATGGTATTTAAAATTTTTGCATTGCCGCTTGCGACGGCGAAAACCTTAAATTCCCATACCCGAAAAATACATCCAAAATCTGACTACATGTCCTCTCTATGCCAACTAACACGACTATCGAAGATTCTAGATCCCATAACTGAGGTGACCTAGCCCATATGATTTTCTCAGAAGAAAAACAAACGTAACACAAGAATAACAGAACAAATTGATCAGTCAACAAGGAGCAGATGGAATCGAATTTCAAGATAGTTATAAGAGACAATTGTGGAAAGGGAATCGAGAAGATCGGAACCTGCAGCAAGATCTCCAATGGCATGTGCATCCTCGACTGTCCTGGCGAAGCTCGCCCTTGCTGGTTTCCTCTGGCCTGCTGCTGGTGCTGCAGGTACCTCTGTTGCTGAGAGAAATCGGGAATGATGGAAAAAAGTCTCTGTACAGGCAGAGGTGTACCTCTAATGTAGCAGAAATGCCAACCTGAGTTGGCACAACAGGAGCTGCGGTCTCGAGGCCCTGATGAACAGGATGAGAGGTGGCCAGCCTCTCGATAGTATTCCTCGAACCAGAGCGATGAGATCGTGTCTCCATAACCATCATGAAGACAGATCAAAACAAGAAGTAATTTCTGAGAATGAAGCAAAAATTCAAAGGAGGACAGTTTATATTCAAGGGAAGTCAATAAGCAACAATTTAGATAAAAGGAATCTGATTAAGAGTTTTTCCTAGTGTGATTGAGTACCTTCAAAAATATTCTAATTTCTACTGTAGGCTGTAGTGATACTCTAGTTCGAATACCACTACATAAACTCGACCTGCATGGGCCACCACTAAAAACGTGTCACGATCCGCACCCACCGTGAGGGTACGAGTACGTAACAGCGCCCAGCCTACGCCGCAGTATCGGCGGTAGAACGCTGTTCTAGGTCATGAACTATAACTAACACAATATAGAATAATCTCTAACTGGAGGCTAATCACAGAAGGTACAACTCAATCACAACTAGAGATAGAATATGGCACGATAAAATAGATAAAAAAATTCTCAACTGAGGTACAACAGAAATGAAATAACATAAGTTAATAACAACCAGTCTCAACATCTCTAAAATATACAACTCTGAAATCAAGGACAACAACTAATCATAAAAGAAGAACAGCCTAGACTATCTATGCTAAACATGGGTATCATCCTCAGCAGCTGCCTGAACCTCCCCAGGGGTCCAGTCGCGAGTGTCATCTAGGCAAGCTCCAAAGTAAGGGGTACAGGATTCCTCATCATCTTCTGTAAAATTTTCAACAGGTCCAGTCAGGACGGGAGCGAGCACAATACATCTCACGCAGATCATAACAGGTTAGAGAATATAAACATGCAAGAGAGTACGATACATGAAATTGAAGGAAAGTACATAATGTAAACAGAGATAGAACTGTAATAGAAATATTACTATAAGTAGAGAGCTACCAGTGACTAGTGATTTAGAGTACAAAGTCGACATGTGAATGGCTTGATTTGCACATGGCTATACTAAGAGGCGTACATGGCTATACTACTTTGGAATTGTTCACATGACTATTTATACTCCCCCATACCCCAATCAATACACAAGAATCCAGACAAGTTATGTTACGTATATGGTTTTCACATGAAGCCCATAGATGGGTGTACATGAAGAATACATGAGGGCCCAGAAGCTGAGTGCACATGAATTCCACATGAAGGCCCATGAAGGGTGCACATGAAATATAGGTTATACATAAGATACATGAGATACACGACCGAACATGATAGCACATGAGAGTACACGAGCAAGCATGAACGAGCATGAAGCACATGATAAACATGGATAATATGAGAGCGAGGAATACACGATGTACATGAAACACACGACATGATGTATCCGATGCTCCCGAGGGGGATAACATTGCATGAAAGGATCCATATAGTACCAATCCGTGATAATATCGTGACAGCATCAAATAAGGTAAACTAGAGTAGGAATATAATTCTAAGCAAGTTATGAAATGATCAGAAAATGTACTCGCATGGTATCTGAATAGCTGTAGTAAATGTACTGTCCGAGATGAGGTACCTGACTCCTAGTTAGAGCAACACAAGTCAAGATGTATACATGGGATGATAAACGTAATCTACAATGCATATGTATGCTGTCTAGGTCAAACTAGGCTAAAGTCAACACTTGGTCAACTCTAGTCAACTACACTAGACAAACTAGGTCAAGTCCTAGCCCAAACAAGTCTAACAAGTCTCACTAGGCCTAACCAAGCCTAGGCTAGCATTCACACATCAAAACTTGGCTATACAAGCCAACAACACACATTCACTGGGCATTCAAGCCATATATATAGGCTGTATCACGTAGGGGTACATCCCATAGGCGATGTGCCATATATAGGCTATAGGCCATATAGGTCATCACATATTCACACATATTGTATACATTGAATATTTATCTAATTTAATATAACACACATTCACTTATAGGCCATATTATATAGACAATATATATATATATATATATATATATATATATATATATATATATATATATATATATATATATATATATTATATTATATATATGTAGAGTGATATAGAGAGGGATGGGTAATGGCATGTGTGTCTATGTATATATGGCTATAGTTAATAGGTGTCAAGTGACAGGAAATAAGTTTAGGAAATGTGTATGTGTAGGTGGTACATGTGAGGGTGATGTGTATGAAGCAATATGTGAAGGGTAGCAGTGAAACAATATGTGAAGGGTGATGCTGTGTACATGTGTTCAGGAATTGGAATAAAAAGACAGTGAGAATATCTCAGATTTGGTTGACAGTGAAATGGATTGAATGTATAAAGTTTAAGGCTAATTATGAAGGGACATATATGTATGCAATGATATATGCCGTAAAGTGCAACTAAACAGTGAATGAAAGATGAAAGGGTATGATTTCAGTGAGCTATGGAGTGCAATAAGTGGAAAAGAATGAGGGTGTGATGGATCTCAGTTCAGGTTTTGAAGATCCTGAACTCATCTCAGGTTCTCAAGAACTTGAGAACAATGGCCATTCATATTTATCAGTTAACAAAAATCAGTCCAAACCAATTTTCAATTCCAATCTCAGGTTCTCAGGTTTTAGGTAGATGACAGTTCAATATAATCCAGTTAACAAATCAGTCCAAACCCCATCTACAACATCCATTTTGAAATCCTAATTCCCAATCATGAACCATAAACCATTATTCCAGTAATCTAATTTAGGATATGGAAATCAAAACATTAAACAAACAGTTTTGAATATAGTTTAAATTCAGAAATCGAATCAGCAGAACATGTATCAGGAATTATGCATCCCAATACAGGAAAATGCCATTTTTGAACCAAAAACCTAACACCTATCATGCAATCCAACCTAGCAATGGCTAATACACAGGTAAATGGATTAAACATGTCAATTAACACTAACATTTCAGTTTAAATGGAATAAAAGTTCAGGATCTCAAACAGTGCAACAGTTCATGAATATCAATTCAACACCAATTCGAAATCCATTCAACAAATTGAACCCAAACTCCTAACACCATTCACAGTTATCATTAACAGTAAACTAACACACCCATGCAAGAATTAAACATGGCAAATTGGACATCAATTATCAGATAAAATGGGATTTAAGTTCAGAAATTCAAAACCGTACAGCATGTATCAGAAACTATGGGGAAATGCAAATTCGAAGATCTATTTCATGATAATATTAGGAATTAAAGGTTGGTAAACAATAGTGTAGGTGTCATAGGGCCACACGAGTCTTGTGGTGTCCCCACGACAGGACACGGCGTGTCCAATCATGTTCGAACACACACAGACACTTGCACAGGCACACAGCGTCGTGCACGCGTGGTGTCACTCTAGGACACGACACGTTGCACGACACATGTCATAGTCATGCCCACGTGTTTGCCCCATATAGGGCTACGTGTCCATGGCCCTGCACCGTGTCCTAGATACATGTCGTGTCAGTTGAACGTACATGTCAGTGGCTAAAAGCATGCGTGCACAACCCGTACGCGCGGCCAGTACGGCCAGTACGAGGAGGAGAACTCCTCGCACACTGCACCATATGGCCCCAAATTTCGGGAGAGCCATGTCAGTCAGTGCCCTGACATTCTCCCAAAATTTGGCGTGTCCTCGTGTCTGATACAAAGAGAAATCGAGCCCGTGATGCAGGACAGTACACGTGTCCAGTTCGCGCGTGTCCAACACTAAAAATCACACAAAACGACACAGAAATACCTAACACCCTTCAAAAAAATTAATGTACATATTTAGATCTACAAATTCATGTAATTATATTTACAAAAATTAAAAATAAATTCCTAAGTGACATTTCATCGAACACCTATACGTACTCTGTGACACGTGTCCGATACGGACACCAAACGGACACGAAATCCACCCAAATTTTAGGGTCAGCTAGGGGACTCCTAGATCTAGCCCTAAATGCAAAGAAAACAAAATTTAAATCAATTTGGGGAGTTTTACCTATAGGTGCAAAAAGCATAAAAAGCTCCAAATGGAGGGGTATTCTTCTTTATGGCCAAATGCTCCAAATGAACCCAAAACTGAGATTAACCTCCAGAAATGTTGAACATACAAAAATTAGAACCTAATACAAAATACTAGGATTAAAAAGGAATTAAAATGAATTTATGGGGATTTTTGGAAGGGGGAAAAATACCTTTCTTTTCCTATGTGTTGAAATAAAATAAAAGAGGCAAGAACCAATCAATATGTGTTTATATAGGGTGGAGATCCCTATGTGGCTGGTCACTTAGGGTTTGGTTAGGGTTAGGGTGTCAAATCATGGGCCATGGGCTAAGTCATAAGTCATTAAGTCCTTAATCACAAGTCCTTTCATTAAAAACCACAAACCATGAAATAATTTCACTTAAACTAATCCTCTCATTCTAAAACTAATCTTTAATGACTAAAATGAGTTAAGTCAATCTAGACTAGGGTTACCATAGCTAGGGTTAGCTTCTAGACTAGTCCACTAGGTCTCAACAAGTCAAGGTCAAACTAGAATTCACTAATTCAATAAATCATCAAATAATTCAATTAAGTCAAAATGACCAAATTATCCCTAGGCTAAAATGATAATTAAATCATCCTAATGACATGGTTAGGCTCTAGGTCATGCAGTTTCTAGGGTTTCACTGGCAGCACATCAAAATCACAAGTCATGACTTAAAACAGTTTTTAATAGTTTAAAAATGATTAAAAATTACCAAAAATCATAATATGAAATAATATCAATAAATAATAATTATAATTACAAAATTTCAAAAATACACTCATTTGGAAAACTGGGTGTTACAGTGTTAGGATAGGACTGTGTGTAGTGTTCTTGTTCATGTAAGAATTGTGACTAGTATGTTGAGTGTAGGTATGTTTTGGAGCATGTGTGTGAGTAGTGTTCTTATCACCTAGTTTCTTACTCTGCACAAGAAGATCATTATACTTAGTAGAAGTATCATATTCTCTTCTATTTGCAACTTGAACTTTATGCATAGCAAAATCATAAGCCCTTCTGAGGGATTGAATCTCATCATCCTTTTTCTTAATGGTAACTAGAGATTCTTGAAACTTGAGTCGCAAAGACTCTATCTCATCCGTGTCGGAAGCAAGGGATTTCCCTTTTATATCAAATAATGTTAGAGAGTCTTTCTACTTCTAGTTGAAGTGCATCAACCTCTTTTAGAGATTTCTTGTATTTATTTCTAACACCTTTGTGTTCTTCGTGTAGTTCAAGAATAGCATTTTCCAGGTCATCATAAGTGAGAGTATTTAAAGAGAGATCATCGAGTACTCATCGGTTGCCATGAGACAAACGTTTGCATTGTGTTTACAATCTTTGTCGTTGTCTGAATCACTAGCATCGCTCTCACACCAGATGATAGTGTTGGCGTATTTTCTGAAGGAAGAGCTTCCCTTGCTAGGCTTCTCGTACTTACTTGAGTCTTTCTTTGTAATAGGGCAATCTCTCTTGATGAGACCGGTTCTTCTGCATTGGTAGCACGCCAGATATTCATCGTTGTCCTGTCTAAAGTGGTTGGCTTTGTTGAACTTGAGAAACTTTCGGAAGTGCTTAGCTGTGTGAGAGCTATTTCTTCATCACCCGACTCGTTGTCATCGGAGCTATCCTTTGAGTAGGATTTTGTAACTTTGAGAGCCAGAGACTTCTCCTTCTCTTTGGCCTTCTCCTTTCCTTCTCTTGTATGAAAGATTCTCTTGATCTTTTATGTCAAGTTTATGAGTCATAAGCTTCCCCATGAGGGTCTCAAGGTTCATGATTGTCAGGTCGTTCCCTTCAATGATGGCGGTAGCTTTAGGACTCCATCCTTTAGTCAATCCTCTGAGAATTTTTTTGATCTTTTCATGAGCAGGATATTCCTTACCAAAAGAAGAAAGAGGGTTAATAATATCACCGAAATGAGTAAACATGCAAGTAATAGACTCATCTTGTTTCATCTTAAAAGATTCATATTCTTGTGTGAGTCTACTAATCTTTGATTCTTTTACTTGTGATGTGCCCTCGTGTGTGACTTCTAGCAACTTCCAAATCTCATTAGAAGCCTTGCAAGTAGAGATCCTATTAAATTTACTGCTATCGAGAGCACAGTAAAGAGCGTTCATAGCCTTAGCATCTCGACTAGCAAGCTTCTTGACATTCTCAGTGAGTTTGTTCCTAAGGGTGTCAGATACAACATCCTCAATAACTCCGGAAGGAGTAGGAAGACCATTTATCACACAATCTTATAAATCGAAATCTATGGACTTCAGATAAATGCTCATCCTAATCTTCCAATAGTTATAGCTGGTTTCCATCAAATAGAGGAGGTCTATTTGTGGAGTGTCCCTCATTGTAGAATGTGTTGATACTAAGGTTAGTAGCCATGGATCACTGTAAGGGTGTAAATCCAAATCAAGAGAACAAAGCTCTGATACCAATTGTAGAACACTAAAGGGGGGTGAATAGGGAAATAAAATAATTCTAACCACAAGAAGCTATATTACTGAAATAAAAAG
Source organism: Iris pallida (assembly GCA_029216955.1). NCBI lineage: Eukaryota > Viridiplantae > Streptophyta > Magnoliopsida > Asparagales > Iridaceae > Iris > Iris pallida. The sequence goes on along the minus strand of JANAVB010036418.1, from coordinate 5,321,312 downwards.
AGAAAGAGTGAGAAAATCAAACACGTGATGTATCATGGTCTCCTCCCTAGAGGCAATCCAGTCCCGAAACTCTCTCCGGCTTAAATCCACTATTTTAGTAAAATAGTACACACGAGTTTAGATCCGAAGAACTCGCCAACTTCAATACGAGTTTGGATCCGAAGAACTCGCCAACTTCTTACACAAGAGTTTTATTACGAAGGCTCGCCAAGTTCAAAAGGAAAGAAAGAGAACTGTTGATCTTCTAACACTTGAAGATCAAAAAGTATAACTCTTGAATACTCTAGCACTTTTGGAATGGATGACAATTAAAAGCTTGGGTAGAGTAGTAATGGTGGAGCTCTTGGTTGTTGAGAAATTTATGGCTTAAGTGGATGGCCTTCAAGAGAGGGAAGGAATCCATTTATATAAAAAAAACCAAGAGTAGGTAGCATTTAATGCTCCTGAATATAACCCAGACGGCATACCGTCGGTATGGACCGGCATGCCGTCGGTATACCGTTCTGAACAGTAACGGTAATAATTATATCCGTTGGGGAGCATTTAATACTAGCAATTAATGCTAGTATTCGTCCATTCAAAAATCAAATTAAATGAACCGGTATACCGTCGTATGCCGCGGTATGCCGTTGGTATACCGATGTTCGTCAGAGAATATTTTGTGGCTAACAAAACGGTATACCGTCGGTATACTGTTGTATGTTGTCACGATCCGCTACCCAAATTGTTGGACCGGGCCGAGTCATGTCCAGCCTGCGTTTGGGATAAAATGCAGTAAGCTGTTCTAGAGATAACAAGATAAGACTAAATGTGCTAACAGTTCTATAAGTGAATAAAAGTCATAAATGCTCCAAACACAAAAGTCGTCTCATATAGTAAAATGTCCAAAGTACAAGTCTGAAATGTAAAACTGGATACATGTCCAGTTACAAAACACGTAGTCTAATACATGACTACACTAAGTATCCCAAGTAACTACGCAAATTAGACGAGTTTCTCCGCAGGTACATCCTCGTAAAGCAAAGCCGGGTCCTCGGCAGTATCTTCATAATATGAGTCGCAGAGTAACTCCTCCTCAGTAAGGATACCTACAACGTTATCCTGTCAGGACGGGAGCAAGTACTGATTCTAGCAAACTAAATATACTAAGCATGAACAAGAATGTAATAAACTGGAATCATGGCATATCATGGTTTAATTGGTTTTTAGAAATGACAACATATAGTTTAAAAGTTTAAAACCGTAGCATGTACGTGAATCGGTCATAGGTGAATAGGATGTACAGCGGTATATATCAAGTTTTTCTGGCATGCACATATGTGCACGAACGGCATCGGTGTATATCCATACACAAACGCGGGGATCAGAACATACGGCAAGGTCACATATAGAATGTCACCGAGCGCGGTAAATACATACGGAGAAGGGGGTCATGTTCACGTACAATACTAACAGTTTCCCCTTAACCCGTTATTTAAACATGTGAAAGATATGAGATACTGTCTGAACATGGTAGAGACTAAAAGTAATACAACATGTAAAGTTCTAACTTGCTACCCCAAGGATCAGCATTTAACATGGTTGATAAATCACAGTTTATTGTTATAGCAGTATGTAAAGTTTGTAGAAAGTATTTGCCTCTAGCAAAGCAAAGCAAGCTGCGATAAAAGTGCTATAGATGTCTGGTAACTCGTCACTGTAGAAATAAATACATAAACATAGTTTTTATACTAAGCTAAAACACTAGGACACTATTTGGTGCAACACGACTTGTGACTGGGCACCTAGCCAAAATGATAACTTTAGCATAGGAGACCAATATGGGGTCACACTCTACTATAACTAACTTTCTAGGGTCTTTACACTAGTGAGGGGTGAGGTTCAATACGGCTAAAACTCAAAATAGCACAAAAAGTTGCAAGTCATAATTATTCAATAAATAAATCAAATGAACATTTGTGTTCCAACAATTTTTGAGATAGACAAAAAGCTTAATTTTACATAAAATAAAGTACCAAAATGATCCTTGTTAATTATAGAATTTATTATAATTTTTCTGGAATTTATTAACCAGTACAAGTATTTTATAAAATCAGTTTTCCAAAGTACCCAAAAAATAAGTTCTTGTTTCATATGCCAAAATAGTGGCAAAACTGCAAATTAAATACTGTAAAAATTATACTAAATTAGCTAAATTAACATAGTATCTAAATACTATTTTTCCAAAATTTTAACAGTAATTAAAGTATTTTTAGAAATTCAAAAACAGTATTGCACACAATCTGAAATTAATAATTAATTATCTGCGTATTTTGTCCATGTACATAGTTTGAACCAAAGTTCAAATACAGGACCCAAGGCCATGAATCAAGTCCAATATGATTGTACAGGTCTTAAATATGTGAAAACATATTTGAGCCCAAAAACTCATGCTAGGCTTGGATACCAAATGGTTGCAGTAATTTAAATATACAAAAAATACAAAGATGTAAAATACATAATAAATATTAAATTTTAATAGGGCAAAATTATACATAGTGTATAAAAATATGACAATTATTATAAAGATAATTTACACTAGGTAGAGTGAAATACATATATAAAATGTATCTACATATATATTTACAAATAAATATATAGATATTTACATAATGGATATTACATACTATAAAAATACATATAGATAATATATAGATATATATATATATAAAATATAATATATATATATATATATATATATATAATTTTATAGTTAAGTATTTTCTTAGCTTATAATTAGATATATATATATATATATATATATAATATATATAGATATATATATATATATTATAAGATAATATAGTTAAGTATTTTCTTATATATATATATATATATATATATATATATTATTATATATATTATATTATATATAATATATATATATATATATATATATACAAATTGTATACATATATTATAATAGTATATATAATAATATATATAACATGAAATATATACATATATGTACATAAATACATATATATACATATACATACATACAATTATAATAAAGTACTAAGTATAATATATATATATATATATATATATATTATAATATATATATATATATTATATATATATATGCTGTTATAATATATCTATATATTTATATATATATATATATCTATATTATATATATATATAGATTATATTATCTATATATATATATATATATATATAAAATATCTCTCTCTATATATATATATATATATATATATATAATACAGCATATATATATTATAAATTATATAAATATATAAGATATATATATATATATTATATATATATATATATTATATCTATATATTTTATATATATATTTTTTATATATATAAATACAGCATATATATATATAGATATATATATATATATAATATATATATATAGATATATATATATATATATATATATAGATATAATACAGTTCTAATATACATATATATATATATACAAATATATGTATACACATATATATAATATATATATAATATATATATAAATAACAGAAAAAGAAAAAGAAAAAGGAAAAAGGAAAAGGAAAAGAAATAGAACAGCAGCGCAAAGGGGGCTCGAACTCGGCCCTATGGGTCGGTTTTTTAAGTCGGGTCGGGACGGCCAGGGGGTCAGCCCGCGCTTAGTTAGGATTAGGTTTAGTAATTTTATTTAGGTTTTAGTTTATTTTAACAGTAACCCGAAAATATCACTCTGTGTCCTGACAGTTTGGGACACAGAGTCTACGTGTCCGTGCTATGCACGACACGTACGAGCATCGATTCTCGTGTCCAAGCACTGGACTAGGGTCCCCGTGTCCTGGCGAACCACATACGTGGATTCGAGACACGTATGACACGAATATGACACTGCCACTTACGTGTCCGGCAGTTGGGGAGGGTTTCGAAGGCCGTGGGGCGGGGGAGGAGTGGTCGGTACGGTGGCGCTCGGGTGGCGCTGGGTGCGGCTCGTCGCGGCGGTCGGATGATAGTGGTTGTGGGCGGTGGCGCTCGTCGTGGGGGCTGCACGAGGCTCGCCGGAGTTAGGGTTAAGGTTTGAGTCGTCGGGGAAGAAAGGGGGCTGTGGTTGGGTCGTAGTGGTGGTGGTCGGTCGAGGGGAGTGTGGGGGGTTATTTATAGGGGTCATAGTCGGTCGGGGGGCGTCGCGCTGGCCGAAAATGGCGGAAAAAAAGAGTCGACGGTTTCGTCAACGTGGCAGTCGCGGGGGTGGATAGATTAGGGTTTACAATTAGGCCCCCGTAGTTTAGGAAATTGCACACAGGCCCTATCAGTAGGTAAATGCAAATAAGAATTTGCATTCCAAAATTAAAACATTTGAGTAATTGCAAACTGATATCGTAACAATTTAATAAATTACATAATGATGTAAAAACAATTTAAAAATTACAGAATGATATTAAAACATTTAAATTAATTACAAAATAATATTTTTGTATTTAAAACTCATTTAAAAATCATTTAAAAATTCTAAAAAAATTTCTAAAAATATTAATAAATATTTTAAGGCTAAATATGACATTTAAAAATTAATTAACACTAATTAAGTAAATTTTGAAAAACAGGGGCTTACAAGTCTTCCCTCCTTGAAAAATTTCGTCCTCGAAATTCACAAGGATTGAAGACCGTACAATTCTAACATAGCAAGCAGTGCAATCAAATGACTAAGGTTATGATCGAAACTAACCTCTAAGGTATCAAGCGGAAATGGGTGGTTCCCTCGCAGCGGTTGGATCGAACAAGTAAGGGTATCTCTCCCTCATGTCCGACTCCCTCTCCCAAGTAGATTCACCTGGAGAGTGACGGCTCCAAGCTACTCGTACTAAGGGTATAACCTTGTTCCTCAGCCTCTTCTCCCTCCTGTCTAATATCTCCACTGGCTGCTCAGAAACCGTAAGGCTCGGTCCAACCTCCAACTCTGAATGATCTAGCACATGACTGGGGTCTGAAACATACCTCCTCAGCTGAGATACGTGAAAGACATCGTGAACTCCCGCTAGGTTGGGTGGAAGTGCAACCCTGTAAGCTACCTCTCCAATCCTGCCAAGTATCTCGAACGGCCTGATGTATCTGGGGCTCAGCTTCCCTCCTCGTCCAAACCGGATCGTCCCTCTAGTAGGTGATATCTTCACTAGCACCATATCACCGTCTGCAAACTCCATCGGTCTGCGACTAGCATCAGCCCAGTGTTTTTGCCTGTCCTGAGCTACTCTGAGCATGTCTCTGATCATCCCGACTTTCTCTGCTGCATTCGTGATCATCTCTGGCCCAAGCATAACTCTGTCTCCAACATCATCCCAAAAGAGCGGTGTGCGACATCGTCGTCCATATAGCGCCTCGAAAGGAGACATACCGATATTGGCTTGGTAGCTGTTGTTGTATGAAAACTCTACCAAGTGCAGATGGCTCTCCTATGATCCTCCGAAGTCCAGTACGCAGGTCCTCAGCATATCCTCCAGTGTCTGTATCGTCCTCTCGGACTGCCCATCTGTCTGTGGGTGGCACGTCGTACTGAACTTGAGCCTACTGTCCAACTCCTCCTGCAAGTTCCTCCAGTAGTGGGATGTGAATCTGCTGTCTCTGTCCGACACGATGCTCACTGGCACTCCGTATAGGCGAACTATCTGCTGCATGTATAGCTCTGCCAACTTCTCGGTAGAAAGCCCCACCTTGAAGGGTATGAAGTGCGCATACTTTGTCAGCCTGTCCATGATGACCCAAATGGCATCCTTTCCTCCTTGGGAACGAGGAAGCCCTGAGACGAAGTCCATCATAATATGTTCCCACTTCCACTCGGGAATGGGTAACGGCTGCAACAAACCAGCTGGCCTCTGGCGCTCCGCCTTGACCTGCTGGCAAACTAGGCATCTCGTGATAAAATATGATACATCCCTCTTCATCCCGCGCCACTAAAGATGTTCATGCAAGTCACGGTACATCTTGTTAGCACCAGGGTGAATAGAATATCTCGATCGGTGTACCTCCTGCAAGACTGCCTCTACCAGCTCTCCCTTTGGCACGCACAATCAGCTGCCATGTCTCAAGGATCCATCCTCTGCTATAGTGAAGTCATCCAGCAATCCAGCTAAAGCCTGGGCTAGAAGTCTGCGAAGGCTCTCATCTGTAGACTGTGCCTCCCGGATCTGCTCTATCAAACCTAACTGAATGTCAAGCCATCATCTGTATCACTGATCCTGGCTGAACTAGCTCGATACCGAGCTTCTCCAGATTCTCCCGCAAATGCCGATCTATCATCAGATACCATGCCATCGGATGCCTGCTCAGCACATCCGCCACCACATTTGCCTTCTCGGGATGATACTGTAAATCGATGTCGAAGTCTTTTATCAACTCCAACCATCGTCTTTGCCTCATGTTCAGCTCTTTCTGCGTGAACACATACTTCAAGCTTTTGTGGTCAGTAAAGATTTCCACACGCTCTCTGTATAAGTAATGTTTTCATAACTTGAGTGCAAAGATCACCGCAGCTAACTCTAGGTCATGGGTAGGATAATTCCGCTCATGAGTCCGCAATTGTCTAGATGCAAAAGCAATCACTTTTCCATGCTGCTGTAGGACACATCCTAGCCCCTTCCCAGAAGCATCGATGTATATGGTAAAACCTCCAGAACCTGAAGGTAATGTCAGAACTGGAGCGGTCGTCAGCCTCCTCTTCAGCTCCTCAAACGTTGTCTGGCAGTCTTCTGACCAAATGTACTATGTGTCCTTCCGCGTCAGCTTCGTCATGGGTTTAGCTATCTTAACAAAGTCCTGGACGAACTTTCTATAATAGCCTGCTAAACCCAGAAAGCTCCTGATCTCTAAAACTGACGTCGGAGCCTTCCAAGTCTCAACTGCAGCAATCTTCCTGGGATCCACCGAGATTCCATCTCCAGTGACTATATGGCCGAGAAACTCCACTCAGTCTAAAAAGAACACGCACTTCGGCAATTTGGCAAACAATCTCTCCTGCCTCAGAATCTCCAAAACTATCCGCAAGTGCTCTGTATGCTCCTCTGGCGTCTTCGAGTATATCAGGATGTCGTCGATAAACACTACGACGAACTTATCCAGATACTGGTGAAATGTCTTATTCATCAAATTCATAAAGACAGCTGGCACATTTGTGAGACCAAATGGCATCACCAGAAACTCGTACTGCCTGTACTTCGTGTTGAACGCCGTCTTCTGGATGTCTGCTGCCCTAACCTTCACCTGGTGGTACCAGAATCTCAAGTCTATCCTGGAAAACACCTTCGCTCCGCTCAACTGATCGAACAAATCATCTATCCTGGGCAGAGGATATTTGTTCTTGATGGTGATGGCATTCAGCGCTCGGTAGTCAATACACAACCGAACTGTACCATCCGTCTTAGGCACAAAGAGCACTGGCACTCCCCATGGAGAAGCACTGGATCGAATGTAATCCTTTTTCAACAGGTCATCAATCTGCTCTTTTATCTCTACGGCCTCCTTGGGATTCACTCTATAGCAAGCCCGGGATACTGGTGATGAACCCGGCACTAAATCTATAGTGAACTCCACATCTCTGTCAGGTAAAAGTCCTAGAAGATCCTCTGGGAATACATCCATAAACTCCCTAATGATAGGGTGTGGCGGTGCTACGTCCCCAACTGTCGCACAACAGTTCGGCTCTAGGCTGATCTCCGGCCCTGTCCTCCTGATACTGAATGGTGCTGTGCCTGGGGGACTGAACAAAATACTACCCTCATGACAATCTATAGATGCATAGGCATAGCTAAGCCAGTCCATCCCCAATATGATATCATAAGTGGCATCACAAAGAATCGTCCCCTGAACTCTCTCCTGGCTATAAAAATAGAACATCTATAGATCGCTCTAACAGGCACTGGTCCTCCTTCCGTCATCACTCTACTAATCTCCGCAGTAGGTGTAGCTACTAGATGGTGTTTATGCATAAACTCTAATGATAGGAAGCTATGAGTTGTACCAGAATCAAACAAGCATAGAGCTAGAAAAGTATGCAAATAAATATGACCTGTGATGACGTCAGCTAAGTAATCTGGCTCCAAAACCTGCTCCAGCTCTGGCTCGAGAGCTAGACTATAAACCTTCCCCTGAGGTCCCTTCTGCTGCTGCAGATGCTGTCCAAACCTCTGCTGCTGAGTCGGAAGCGGCCCTCTAGTCTTCGCTACTAGACAGTCTCGAAGCTGATGGGTGGCAGACCCACAAGCTAAACACTGACCCAACCTCTTCCTACAGACGAAAGAGTCATGGCCTACCCTCTTACAGAAAGTACACAAGATTCCCTTCTGCTGTAGCCGGGGTCCCGGGGCTCTAACTGGCGGGGTCTGATGATGTGGTATAGGGGGACGGTATGTCTGCTGGTGCGGCGTCGGTGCTCTTTGCTGGAAAGCCTGACGTTTGGACGGTCCCTCATGATGTACATAAGCCGGCCTCTTGCTAGACAGAAGACGCTCCTCGATGCTCCGGGCCAACTCTAGGCTCTGGTAGTAGTCAGTCGTACCGTTCGCCACTATAAGAATGTCGATGTCTGGAACTAGACCATGGCAAAACCTACGGGTCATCTCCTCTGGATCTGCAACCAGACTAGGAACGAAACGGCTCAGGCGACTAAACTCTGCCGCATACTCGTCAACAGAACGGTTCACCTGCTGGATGTTCTGGAATCGTAGCCCCATGGCTACTCTAGCAGTGGTCGAGAAGAATTTCTTCTTGAACTGGGTCTTGAACTGATCCCAAGTGGCTCTCTCTCTCGCAAACAACGGCTCATTTCGGAACCAGACTCCTGCCAAGTCTATCAGCAGAAATCCTGCTGCCTCGACCTGGAGGTCACCCGGCATCCTAACTCCAAGGAGCTTCCTCTCTACCGAGTCTAGCCAGTCATCTGCTACTACAATGCCCTCAGTCCCTGAGAACTCCTTGGGGTTCAAACCCATAAAGTCCTTGATCGTCCCCGCTCTCTGTCGTGGCTCTACAGGTGGTGGGACCACGGTACGTTCCTCAGAAGGCTCCATGCTCTGGCGGAGTAGGGTAGTCTGCTCCTGATGGATCGTTAGGAACCCCTGGATCATAGTGAGCAGTTGGATCCCGTCGAGTGTGACGGAAGCCTGGGTAGGTATAGTGATAGGGGGTGGTGGAAGTATCGGGTCCTGCTGGGCATGTGATGTGGAAGGTGGTGGAGGCATCTGGGTTTGTGGATCTGTGGAGTGGGGGAATGTGGTAGGTGGAGGTGGGGGTGTATCAGTCAACTGGTCAGCTGACTGGATATAGAGTGTACCATTCTTAGGTGTAACATACTGGGATGAATGAGTAAGCACCATCTAATTACAATAAAAAGGACTTATAAGGACTTGTTTAAAGTAAGCAATCATAGGCAAGAAAATCTAATTATAATAGCAAGCATGTGATGTATTTCCTATGTTGCAATCCGAGCATTCCTCTAGATGTTCTAAGCGTCATTCCTAATGTTGTCTAATTACCTTAAGTTCCTAATTGCAGGCATGCTTGGTAAAATAACGTAACCAAACAATTTAGTCTCGACCTGCATGGGCCACCACTAAAAACATGTCACGATCCGCTACCCAAATTGTTGGGCTGGGCCGAGTCATGTCCAGCCTGCGTTTGGGATAAAATGCAGTAAGCTGTTCTAGAGATAACAAGATAAGACTAAATGTGCTAACAGTTCTATAAGTGAATAAAAGTCATAAATGCTCCAAACATAAAAGTCGTCTCATATAGTAAAATGTCCAAAGTATAAGTCTGAAATGTAAAACTGGATACATGTCCAGTTACAAAACACGTAGTCTAATACATGACTACACTAAATATCCCAAGTAACTACGCAAACTAGGCGAGTTTCCCCGCAGGTACATCCTCGTAAAGCAAAGCCGGGTCCTCGACAGTATCTCCATAATATGAGTCGCAGAGTAACTCCTCCTTAGTAAGGATACCTACAACGTTATCCTGTCAGGACGGGAGCAAGTACTGATTCTAGCAAACTAAATATACTAAGCATGAACAAGAATGTAATAAACTGGAATCATGGCATATCATGGTTTAATTGGTTTTTAGAAATGACAACATATAGTTTAAAAGTTTAAAACCGTAGTATGTACGTGAATCGGTCAATAGGTGAATAGGATGTACAGCGGTACATATCAAGTTTTTCTGGCATGCACATACGTGCACGAACGGCATCGGTGTATATCCATACACAAATGCGGGATCAGAACATACGGCAAGGTCACATATAGAATGTCATCGAGCACGGTAAATACATACGGAGAAGGGGGTCATGTTCACGTACAATACTAACAGTTTCCCCTTAACCCGTTATTTAAACATGTGAGAGATATGAGATACTGTCTAAACATGGTAGAGACTAAAAGTAATACAACATGTAAAGTTCTAACTTGCTACCCCAAGGATCAGCATTTAACATGGTTGGTAAATCACAGTTTATTGTTATAACAGTATGTAAAGTTCGTAGAAAGTACTTGCCTCTAGCAAAGCAAAGCAAGCTACGATAAATGTGCTATAGATGTCTGGTAACTCGTCACTGTAGAAATAAATACATAAACTAAGTTTTTATACTAAGCTAAAATACTAGGACACTATTTGGTGCAACACGACTTGTGACTGGACACCTAGCCAAAATAATAACTTTAGCATAGGAGACCAATGTGGGGTAACACTCTACTATAACTAACTTTCTAGGGTCTTTACACTAGTGAGGGGTGAGGTTCAATACGGCTAAAACTCAAAATAGCACAAAAAGTTGCAAGTCGTAATTATTCAATAAATAAATCAAATGAACATTTGTGTTCCAACAATTTTTGAGATAGACAAAAAGCTTAATTTTACATAAAATAAAGTACCAAAATGATCATTGTTAATTATAGAAATTTATTATAATTTTTCTGGAATTTATTAACCAGTACAAGTATTTTATAAAAATCAGTTTTCCAAAGTACCCAGAAAATGAGTTCTGGTTTCATATGCCAAAATAGTGGCAAAACTACTTAAATACTGTAAAAATTATACTAAATTAGCTAAATTAACATAGTATCTAAATACTATTTTTTTCAGAATTTTAACAGCAATTAAAGTATTTTTAGAAATTCAAAAACAGTATTGCACACAATCTGAAATTAAATAATTAATTATCTGCGTATTTTGTCCAAGTACATAGTTTGAACCAAAGTTCAAATACAGGACCCAAGGCCATGAATCAAGTCCAATATGACTTGTACAGGTCTTGAATATGTGAAAACACATTTGAGCCCAAAAACCCATGCTAGGCTTGGACACCAAATGGTTGCAGTAATTTAAATATACAAAAAATACAAAGACGTAAAAATACATAATAAATATTAATATTTTAATAGGGCAAAATTATACATAGTAGTTATAAAAATATGACAATTATTTTATAAAGATAATTTACACTTGGTAGAGTGAAATACATACATAAAATGTATATCTACAATATTTATATTTACATATAAATATATAGATATTTACATAATGGATATATACATATATATATATATATATATATATATATATATATATATATATATATATATATATATATATATATATATATATATATATATATATATATAAGAAAATACTTAACTATAAAGTATATATATATACAAATATTGTATACATATATATAATAGTATATATATAATAATATATATACACATGAACATATATACATATATGTACATAAATACATATATATACATATACATACATACATATTATAATAAAGTACTAAATATAACATATATATATATATATATATATATATATATATATATATATATATATATATATATATATATATATATATATATATATAAATACAGCATATATATATATAATACAGTATAATAATATATATATATATATATATATATATATATATATATATATATACAAATATATGTATATACATATATATATAAATATATATATAAATAACAGAAAAAGAAAAAGAAAAAGAAAAAGAAACAGCAGCGCAAAGGGGGGCTCGAACTCAGCCCTATGGGTCGGGTTTTTGAGTCGGGTCGGGCTGGCCAGGGGGTCAGCCCGCGGCTTGTGTTAGGATTAGGTTTTAGTTTATTTTATTTAGGTTTTAGTTTATTTTAACAGTAACCCAAAATATCACTCTGTGTCCTGATAGTTTGGGACACAGAGTCTACGTGTCCGTGCTATGCACGACACGTACGAGCATCGATTCTCGTGTCCAAGCACTGGACTAGGGTCCCCGTGTCCTGGCAAACCACATACGTGGATTCGAGACACGTATGACACGAATATGACACTACCACTTATGTGTCCGGCGGTTGGGGAGGGTTTTGAAGGCCGTGGGCGGCGGAGGAGTGGTCGGTGCGGTGGCGCTCGGGTGGCGCTGGGTGCGGCTCGTCGCGGCGCGTCGGATGATGGTGGTTGTGGGCGGTGGCGCTCGTCGTCGGGGCTGCACGAGGCTCGTCAGAGTTAGGGTTAGGGTTTTGAGTCGTCGGGGAAGAAAGGGGGCTGTGGTTGGGTCGTAGTGGTGGTGGTCGGTCGAGGGGAGTGTGGGAGGTTATTTATAGCGGTCATAGTCTGTCACGACCCGCTACCCAAATTGTTGGGCCAGGCCGAGGCATGCCCAGCCTACGCTGAGATAAAACGTAGTAAGCTGTTCTAAAGACAACAGGATAAGACTAAATGTGCTAACAGTTCTATAAGTGAAGAAGAATCATAAATGCTCCAAACACAAAAGTCGTCGTATATAATAAGATGTCCAAGTACAAGTAAACTGAAATGTAAAACTGGATACATGTCCAGTTACAAAATGATATAGCCTAATACATGTCTACTCTCAAGTCTAAGTAAACAAAAGACAGCTAGGCAAGGTTCCCCGCAGGAACATCCTCAAAAGCAGAGCCGGGTCCTCGGCAGTGACTCCATAGTACGAGTCGCAGAGTAACTCCTCCTCAGTAAGGACACCTACAACGTTATCCTGTCAGGACGGGAGCAAGTACTAAATCTAGCAAACTAGTATATGAAACATGGAAATGAATATGAGAGGAATAACTGGAAAGCATGACATCACTCAATCTATCATGGCAAGGATATACGTGTCATAGAGACAGATGTATATGTAATGTTTAAAACTGTAGCAAGTACGTGATCGGTCAATAGATGTACAATGTGCTGGGGGCACATAATGAAATGTACATACGTACAAGTTAACAAGCATAAATGTACATCCGTACAGACATGCGGGGTAATGGCCTGCGGCAAGGTAGTGCATATAGAATGCGACCGAGCTCGCTACTGTAGGGGGGTCGTGATCACGTACAATACTATCAGTTTCCCCATAACCCATATTCTAATCATGTGAGAGATACATCAAGACTGTTCTAAGCATGGTAGTAATGGAAAGTACAACATGTGACGTTTTAACTTGCTATCCCAAGGATCAGCATTTAACATGGTAGGTTTTGCAGTTCATTTATGTGACAATATGTAAAGTTCGTAGAAAGTACTTGCCTCTAGCAAAGCAAAACAAAACAAGCTGCGATAACGATGCTATGGATGTCCAGTAACTCGTCACTGTAGAAATAAATGCAATAACTTAGCTTTTACACTAAGCTAAACTACTAGAACACTAAACTGGTGTGACACGACTTGTGACTGGGCACCTAGCCAAAATGATGACTTGGACTAGGAGACCAATGTGGGGGTGACACACTATGTTAACTAACATTCCAGGGTCTTTACACTAGTGAGGGATGGGGTTCAACACGACTAAAACTGCAAATAACTTAAAAAGCTACAAGTCGTAATTAATCAATAAATAAATCAAAAGACTATTGTGTTCTAACAATTTTAGAGATAGGCAAAAGCCTGGTTTTTCTTAAAGTAAAGTACTAAGGTGATCCTTGTTAATCATAGAAATTTATTATAATTTTTCTGGAATTCATTATCCAGTACAAATATTTTATAAAAATCAGCTTTCCTAAGTATACAGAAAATGAGTTTTGGTTTCATATGCCAAACTAGTGGCAAAATAGTAAATTAATTACTACAAAAATTATACTAAATTTGCCAACTTAACAAAGTATCTAAAAACTATTTTTCCATAATTTTAGCAATACTTTAAGTATTTTTAGAAAACCAAAAACAGCAATGTACATAATAATTAATTATCTGCGTATTTTGCCCATGTATATAATTTGAACCAAAGTTCAAATACAGGACCCAAGGCCATGAATCAAGTCCAATATGACTTGAACAGGTCTTGAATGTGTGAAAACACATTTGAGCCCAAATACCCATGCTAGGCTTGGACATCAAATGGTTGCAGTAATTTAAATACAATAAAATATAAGTTGGTAATAGTCAAAATAAATATTATTATTTTAATAAGGTAAAGTTTATACAAAAGAATATTCACATACCTATGCCAAAAGTACATATATATATATACAAGAAAATACTTAATTTATAAAGTATATATATATATAATAATATATATACATACACAAGAAAATATATATATACATATACATATGTGTACATATATATATATATATATATATAAACACTAACATATATACATATAATTTACTAACCATAAAATATATACATATATACATACATACTGTTTAAAACAGTATATATATACCTATATACTAATATATACATATATATATATATATATACATATATATATATATATATATAAAAACAAGTAAAGAAAAGAAAAGAAAAGAAAAAGAAAAAGAAAAAGAAAAGAAACTGAAACAGGGGGGCTCGAACCCTGTCCAGAGAAGCGCGGGGGGGGGGGGGGGGGGTTTAAATGTTCGGGCTGGCCAGTAGGTCAGCCCGCTAAGTCTGTTAGGGTTAGGTTTTAGTTAACATTTATTTAGGTTAGGAATTTAATGGGTTTTTACCCGTTAATCAAAGCCCAACCCGTTAATCTATTTCACAGTTTGTCTCGTGTCCATACAGTCCAGGACACGAGAAGTCGAATCTGACACAGAGTCGACGTGTCCGTGCCCAGCACGACACGTACGACTCGGCTAACACGTGTCCAGCATCACAGTTGAGTCCCCCGTGTCTAGGCGAGTCTCGTGTCTCAGTTTGAGACACGTACGACACAGAGGGAAGAAAGTTACCCACGTGTCCGGCGGAGAAGAAGGGTTTCGAGAGGGCGAACGGCGGCTGGGGGCGTCGGCGGCGTGGCGCTCGGGTGGCGATCGACCTAGCTCGGCGTGGCGAACTCGTTGAGGGTGGTGGTGGTCGATGACGTCGAGCGGTGGTCGTCGAACGGGGGTCGCCGGAGTAGAGTTAGGGTTTAGGTGTTCGTCGGGGAAGAAAGGGGGTCGTGGTCGGTTGTGGGGGAGTTTTAGGGTTAGGGTTTGGTTCAGGGGGATGAGGGGGTGTTTAAATAGGGGGTCGAGGCGGTCGGGGGCTGTCGCGCTGGCCGGAAATGGCGGGGGCAGCGTAGGTCGGTCGTCGGGGCAGTCGGGGCAGTCGTCGGGGGGTGGGTAGGTAAAATTGCAGGGAGACCCCTAGACTTTAGGAATTTACAGATAGGTCCCCGCTGTAACTAAATGCAAATTATAATTTGCATAAACAATTCATTAATTACAAATCAATATAAAAACAATTCTAATAATTGCAAAACCATATTAAAACAATTCAAATAATTGCAAAATGATATTAAAACATTTGAATAAATTACAATTTGATATTTTTAATATATAAAACTCATTTAAAATTATTTAAAAATTCTAGAAAAATTCCTAAAAATTATTTAAGGCTATAATTGACATTAAAAATTAATTAACACTAATTAAAATGGATTTGAAAAATCAGGGGCTTACAAGTCTTCCCTCCTTGAAAAATTTCGTCCTCGAAATTCACAAGGATTGAAGACCCGACAATATTCTAACATAACAAGCAAAGTAACAAAAAAATGACTAAGGCTGCGATTCGAAACTAACCTCTAAGGCATCAAGCGGGAACGGGTGGTTCCCCCGCAGCGGTTGGATCGAACAAGTAAGGGAATCTCTCCCTCATGTCCGACTCCCTCTCCCAAGTAGATTCACCTGGGGAGTGACGGCTCCAAGCTACACGTACTAGGGGTATAACCTTGTTCCTCAGCCTCTTCTCTCTCCTGTCTAATATCTCCACTGGCTGCTCAGAGACTGTAAGACTCGGTCCGACCTCCAACTCTGAATGATCTAGCACATGACTGGGGTCTGGAACATATCTCCTCAGCTGAGATACGTGAAAAACATCGTGAACTCCTGCTAGGTTGGGTGGAAGTGCAACCCTGTAAGCTACCTCTCCGATCCTGCCAAGTACCTCGAATGGCCCGATGTACCTGGGGCTCAGCTTCCCTCCTCATCCGAACCGGATCGTCCCTCGAGTAGGTGATATCTTCACTAGCACCATATCACCGTCCGCGAACTCCATCGGCCTGCGACTAGCATCAGCCCAGTGTTTCTGCCTATCCTGAGCTACTCTGAGCCTGTCTCTGATCATCCCGACTTTCTCT
This sequence comes from Iris pallida, assembly GCA_029216955.1. Taxonomy (NCBI): domain Eukaryota; kingdom Viridiplantae; phylum Streptophyta; class Magnoliopsida; order Asparagales; family Iridaceae; genus Iris; species Iris pallida. The sequence continues at coordinate 5,304,686 of JANAVB010036418.1, read as the reverse complement.
ACTGCATCCGTGATCATCTCTGGCCCAAGCATGACTCTGTCTCCGACATCATCCCAAAAGAGCGGTGTCCGGCATCGTCGTCCATATAGCGCCTCGAAAGGAGACATACCAATACTGGCCTGGTAGCTGTTGTTGTATGAAAACTCTACCAAGTGCAGATGGCTCTCCCATGATCCTCCGAAGTCCAGCACGCAAGTCCTCAGCATATCCTCCAGCGTCTGTATCGTCCTCTCGGACTGCCCATCTGTCTGCGGGTGGTATGCCGTACTGAACTTGAGCCTACTGCCCAACTCCTCCTGTAAGCTCCTCCAGTAGTGGGATGTAAATCTGCTGTCTCTGTCTGACACGATGCTCACCGGCACTCCGTGTAGGCGAACTATCTGCTGCATGTATAGCTCCGCCAACTTCTCGGTGGAAAGCCCCACCTTGAAGGGTATGAAGTGCGCACACTTCGTCAGCCTGTCTACAATGACCCAGATGGCATCCTTCCCTCCTTGGGAACGAGGAAGCCCTGAAACGAAGTCCATCGTAATATGTTTCCCACTTCCACTCGGGAATGGGTAATGGCTGTAACAGACCAGCTGGCCTCTGGCGCTCCGCCTTGACCTGCTGGCAAACTAGACATCTCGAAATGAAGCGTGATACATCTCTCTTCATCCCGTGCCACCAAAGATGCTCCCGCAAGTCACGGTACATCTTGTTAGCACCAGGGTGAATAGAATATCTCGATCGGTGCGCCTCCTGCAAAACTGCCTCTACTAGCTCTCCTCTCGGTACGCACAATCGGCTGCCACGCCTCAAGGATCCATCCTCTGCTATAGTGAAGTCATCCAGCAATCCAGCTAATGCCTGGGGTCGAAGTCTGCGAAGGCTCTCATCTGTAGACTGTGTCCTCCCGGATCTGCTCCATCAAACCTGACTGAATGTCAAGTGCCATCATCTGTATCACTGATCCGGGTCGAACTAGCTCGATACCGAGCTTCTCCAGATCCTCCCGCAAATGCCGATCAATCATCAGGTACCATGCCATCGGATGCCTGCTCAGCGCATCCTGCCACTACATTTTCCTTCCCGGGGTGGTACTGTAAATCGATGTCGAAGTCCTTCATCAACTCCAACCATCGTCTTTGCCTCATGTTCAGCTCTTTCTGCGTGAACACATACTTCAAGCTTTTGTGGTCAGTAAAGATCTCCACACGCTCTCCGTATAAGTAATGTTTCCATAACTTGAGTGCAAAGATCACCGCAGCTAACTCGAGGTCATGGGTAGGATAATTCCTCTCATGAGTCCGCAATTGCCTAGATGCATAAGCAATTACTTTCCCATGCTGCTGTAGAACACATCCTAGCCCCTTCCCAGAAGCATCACTGTATATGGTGAAACCTCCAGAACCTGAAGGTAAAGTCAGAACTGGAGCGGTCGTCAGCCTCCTCTTCAGCTCCTCAAATGCCGCCTGGCAGTCCTCTGACCAGATGTACTCTGCGTCCTTCCGCGTCAGCTTCGTCATGGGTTCAGCTATCCTAGCAAAGTCCTGAACGAACTTTCTGTAATAGCCTGCTAAACCCAGAAAGCTCCTGATCTCTGAAACTGACGTCGGAGCCTTCCACGTCTCAACTGCAGCAATCTTCCTGGGATCCACCGAGATTCCATCTCCAGTGACCACATGGCCGAGAAAACTCCACTCGGTCTAAAAAGAACTCGCACTTCGGCAATTTGGCAAACAGTCTCTCCTGCCTCAGAATCCCCAAAACTATCCGCAAGTGCTCTGCATGCTCCTCCGGCGTCTTCGAGTATATCAGGATGTCGTCGATAAACACCACGACGAACTTATCCAGATACTGGTGAAATGTCTTATTCATCAAGTTCATAAAGACAGCTGGCGTATTTGTGAGACCAAATGGCATCACCAGAAACTCGTACTGCCCGTACTTCGTGTTGAACTGCCGTCTTCTGGATGTCTGCTGGCCTAACCTTCACCTGGTGGTACCCGGATCTCAAGTCTATCCTGGAAAACACCTTCGCCCCGCTCAACTGGTCGAACAAATCATCTATCCTGGGCAGAGGATATTTGTTCTTGATAGTGATGGCATTCAAGGCCCGGTAATCAATACACAACCGGACTGTACCATCCTTCTTAGGCACAAAGAGCACTGGCGCTCCCCATGGAGAAGCACTGGATCGAATGAAACCCTTTTTCAACAGGTCATCAATCTGCTCTTTCATCTCTATGGCCTCCTTGGGATTCACTCTATAGCAAGCCCGGGATACTGGTGATGAACCCGGCACTAAATCTATAGTGAACTCCACATCTCTGTCTGGCGGAAGTCCTGGAAGATCCTCTGGGAATACATCCATAAACTCCCTAATGATAGGATGATGGCAGTGCTGCGTCCCCGACTGTCGCACAACAGTTCGGCTCTAGGCTGATCTCCGGCCCTGTCCTACTGACTCTGAACGGTGCTGTGCCTGGGGGACTGAACAAAACACTACCCTCATGGCAATCTATAGATGCATGGGCATAGCTAAGCCAGTCCATCCCCAATATGATATCATAACCGGGGAGTGGCATCACGAAGAATCGCCCCTCAAACTCTCTCCCGGCTATCAGAATAGAGCATCTATAGCTAGCTCTAATAGGCACTGGTCCTCCTCCCGTCATTACTCTACTAATCTCCGTCGTAGGTGTAGATACTAAGTGATGTTCTTGCATAAACTCTAATGATAGGAAGCTATGAGATGCACCAGAATCAAACAAACATAGAGCTAGAAAAGTATGCAAATAAACATGACCTGTAATGACGTCGGCTAAGTAATCCGGCTCCGAAACCTGCTCCGGCTCCGGCTCCGGCTCTACTGCTAGACTATAGACTCTCCCCTGAGGTCCCTTCTGCTGCTGCAGATGCTGCCCGAACCTCTGCTGCTGAGTCGGGAGCGGTCCTCTAGCCTTCGCTACTGGGCAGTCCCGAATCTGATGGGTGGCAGACCCACAAGCTAAGCACTGCTTCAACTTCTTCCTGCAAATGGAGCTGTCGTGCCCTGGTCTTCCGCAGAAAGAACATATAGCTCCCCTCGGCTGCTGCTGCCGGGGTCCCGGGGCTCTAACTGGCGGGGTCTGATGATGTGGTGTAGAGGGACGGTAAGTCTGCTGGGGTGGCGTCGGCGCTTTCTGCTGGAAAGCCTGACGCTTGGACGGTCCCTCATGATGTACAGGAGCCGGCCTCTTGCAAGACAGAAGACGCTCCTCAATGCTCCGGGCCAACTCTAGGCTCTGGTAGTAGTCAGTCGTGCCGTTCGCCACTATAAGAATGCCAATGTCTGGAACTAGACCATGGCAAAACCTACGGGTCATCTCCTCTGGATCAGCAACCAGGCTAGGAAGCAAAACGGCTCAAGCGACTGAACTCTCCCGCATAGTCGTCAACAGAACGGTTCCCCTGCTGGATGTTCTGGAATCGTAGCCCCATGGCTACTCTAGCGGTGGTCGAGAAGAACTTCTTCTTGAACTGGGTCTTGAACTGGTCCCAGGTGGCTCTACCTCTCGCGAACAACGGCTCATTCCTGAACCAAACTCCGGCTAAGTCTATCAGCAGAAATCCTGCTGCCTCGACCTGAAGGTCATCCGGCATCCTAACTCCCAGAAGCTTCCTCTCTACAGAATCTAGCCAGTCATCAGCTACTACTATGCCCTCAGTCCCTGAGAACTCCTTGGGATTCAGACCCATGAAGTCCTTGACCGTTCCCGCTCTCTGCCGCGGCTCTACATATGGTGGGACCACGGAACGTCCCTCAGAACGCTCCATGCTCTGGCGGAGTAGGGTAGTCTGCTCCTGATGGGTTGTTAGGAATCCCTGGATCAGTGTGAGCAGCTGGTTCCCGTCGAGTGTGACGGAAGCCTGGGTGGGTATAGTGATAGGGGGTGGTGGAAGTATCGGGTCCTGCTGGGCCTGGGATGTGGAAGGTGGTATCTGGGCCTGTGGATCTGTGGAGTGGGGGAATGTGGTAGGTGGAGGTGCATCAGTCAACTGGTCGGCTGACTGGATACGGAGGGCCCCATTCTCGGGGGTAACATGCTGGGACGAACGAGTAAGCACCATCTAAATTACACATAAAAGACTTATAAGGACTTATTTAAAGTAAGCAATCATATGCAAGAAAGCCTAATTATAATAGCAAACATGTGTTGTATTTCCTATGTTGCAATCCTAGCATTCCTCTAGGTGTACTAAGCGTCTTTCCTAATGTTGTCTAATTACCTTAAGTTCCTAATAGCAGGTATGCTTGGTACAATAACGTAACCAAACAGTTTAGTCAGGACCTGCGTGGGCCACCACTAAAAACATGTCACGACCCGCTACCCAAATTGTTGGGCCAGGCCGAGGCATGCCCAGCCTACGCTGAGATAAAACGTAGTAAGCTGTTCTAAAGACAACAGGATAAGACTAAATGTGCTAACAGTTCTATAAGTGAAGAAGAATCATAAATGCTCCAAACACAAAAGTCGTCGTATATAATAAGATGTCCAAGTATAAGTAAACTGAAATGTAAAACTGGATACATGTCCAGTTACAAAATGATATAGCCTAATACATGTCTACTCTCAAGTCTAAGTAAACAAAAGACAGCTAGGCAAGGTTCCCCGCAGGAACATCCTCATAAAGCAGAGCCGGGTCCTCGGCAGTGACTCCATAGTACGAGTCGCAGAGTAACTCCTCCTCAGTAAGGACACCTACAACGTTATCCTGTCAGGACGGGAGCAAGTACTAAATCTAGCAAACTAGCATATGAAACATGGAAATGAACATGAGAGGAATAACTGGAAAGCATGACATCACTCAATCTATCATGGCAAGGATACACGTGTCATAGAGACAGATGTATATGTAATGTTTAAAACTGTAGCAAGTACGTGATCGGTCAATAGATGTACAATGTGCTGGGGGCACATAATGAAATGTACATACGTACAAGTTAACAAGCATAAATGTACATCCGTACAGACATGCGGGGTAATGGCCTGCGGCAAGGTAGTGCATATAGAATGCGACCGAGCTCGCTACTGTAGGGGGGTCGTGATCACGTACAATACTATCAGTTTCCCCATAACCCATATTCTAATCATGTGAGAGATACATCAAGACTGTTCTAAGCATGGTAGTAATGGAAAGTACAACATGTGACGTTTTAACTTGCTATCCCAAGGATCAGCTTTAACATGGTAGGTTTTGCAGTTCATTTATGTGACAATATGTAAAGTTCGTAGAAAGTACTTGCCTCTAGCAAAGCAAAACAAAACAAGCTACGATAACGATGCTATGGATGTCCAGTAACTCGTCACTGTAGAAATAAATGCAATAACTTAGCTTTTACACTAAGCTAAACTACTAGAACACTAAACTGGTGTGACATGACTTGTGACTGGGCACCTAGCCAAAATGATGACTTGGACTAGGAGACCAATGTGGGGGTGACACACTATGTTAACTAACATTCCAGGGTCTTTACACTAGTGAGGGATGGGGTTCAACACGACTAAAACTGCAAATAACTTAAAAAGCTACAAGTCGTAATTAATCAATAAATAAATCAAAAGACTATTATGTTCTAACAATTTTAGAGATAGGCAAAAGCCTGGTTTTTCTTAAAGTAAAGTACTAAGGTGATCCTTGTTAATCATAGAAATTTATTATAATTTTCTGGAATTCATTATCCAGTACAAATATTTTATAAAAATCAGCTTTCCTAAGTATACAGAAAATGAGTTTTGGTTTCATATGCCAAACTAGTGGCAAAATAGTAAATTAATTACTATAAAAATTATACTAAATTTGCCAACTTAACAAAGTATCTAAAAACTATTTTTCCATAATTTTAGCAATACTTTAAGTATTTTTAGAAAACCAAAAACAGCAATGTACATAATAATTAATTATCTGCGTATTTTGCCCATGTATATAATTTGAACCAAAGTTCAAATACAGGACCCAAGGCCATGAATCAAGTCCAACATGACTTGAACAGGTCTTGAATGTGTGAAAACACATTTGAGCCCAAATATCCATGCTAGGCTTGGACATCAAATGGTTGCAGTAATTTAAATACAATAAAATATAAGTTGGTAATAGTCAAAATAAATATTATTATTTTAATAAGGTAAAGTTTATACAAAAGAATATTCACATACCTATGCCAAAAGTACATATATATATATACAAGAAAATACTTAATTTATAAAGTATATATATATATATAATAATATATATACATACACAAGAAAATATATATATACATATACATATGTGTACATATATATATATATATAAACGCTAACATATATACATATAATTTACTAACCATAAAATATATACATATATACATACATACTGTTTAAAACAGTATATATATACCTATATACTAATATATACATATATATATATATACATATATATATATATATATATAAAAACAATAAAAGAAAAGAAAAAGAAAAAGAAAAAGAAACTGAAACAGGGGGGCTCGAACCCTGTCCAGAGAAGCGCGGGGGGGGGGGGGGGGGGGGGGGTTTTAAATGTTCGGGCTGGCCAGTAGGTCAGCCCGCTAAGTCTGTTAGGGTTAGGTTTTAGTTAACATTTATTTAGGTTAGGAATTTAATGGGTTTTTACCCGTTAATCAAAGCCCAACCCGTTAATCTATTTCACAGTTTGTCTCGTGTCCATACAGTCCAGGACACGAGAAGTCGAATCTGACACAGAGTCGACGTGTCCGTGCCCAGCACGACACATACGACTCGGCTAACACGTGTCCAGCATAACAGTTGAGTCCCCCGTGTCTAGGCGAGTCTCGTGTCTCAGTTTGAGACACGTACGACACAGAGGGAAGAAAGTTACCCACGTGTCCGGCGGAGAAGAAGGGTTTCGAGAGGGCGAACGGCGGCTGAGGGCGTCGGCGGCGTGGCGCTTGGGTGGCGATCGACCTAGCTCGGCGTGGCGAACTCGTTGAGGGTGGTGGTGGTCGATGACGTCGAGCGGTGGTCGTCGAACGGGGGTCGCCGGAGTAGAGTTAGGGTTTAGGTGTTCGTCGGGGAAGAAAGGGGGTCGTGGTCGGTTGTGGGGGAGTTTTAGGATTAGGGTTTGGTTCAGGGGGATGAGGGGGTGTTTAAATAGGGGGTTGAGGCGGTCGGGGGCTGTCGCGCTGGCCGGAAATGACGGGGGCAGCGTAGGTCGGTCGTCGGGGCAGTCGGGGCAGTCGTCGGGGGGTGGGTAGGTAAAATTGCAGGGAGACCCCTAGACTTTAGGAATTTACAGATAGGTCTCCGCTGTAACTAAATACAAATTATAATTTGCATAAACAATTCATTAATTACAAATCAATATAAAAACAATTCTAATAATTGCAAAACCATATTAAAACAATTCAAATAATTGCAAAATAATATTAAAACATTTGAATAAATTACAATTTGATATTTTTAATATATAAAACTCATTTAAAATTATTTAAAAATTCTAGAAAAATTCCTAAAAATTATTTAAGGCTATAATTGACATTAAAAATTAATTAACACTAATTAAAATGGATTTGAAAAATCAGGGGCTTACATAGTCGGTCGGGGGGCGTCGCGCTGGCCGGAAATGGCGAAAAAAGAGAGTCGGCGGTCGTCGTCGGCGTGGCAGTCGTCGTCGGCGTGGCAGTCGTCGAGGGTGGGTAGATTAGGGTTTACAATTAGCCTCCCGTAGTTTAGAAAATTACACACAGGCCCTATCAGTAGGTAAATACAAATAAGAATTTGCATTCCGAAATTAAAACATTTGAGTAATTGCAAACTGATATCGTAACAATTTAATAAATTACATAATGATATAAAACAATTCAAAAAATTATAGAGTGATATTAAAACATTTAAATTAATTGCAAAATAATATTTTTGTATTTAAAACTCATTTAAAAATCATTTAAAAATTCTAAAAAAATCCTAAAAATCTTAATAAATATTTTAATGCTGAATATGATATTTAAAAATTAATTAACACTAAGTAAGTAAATTTTGAAAAACAGGGGCTTACATATGTCGTCGGTATGCCGAAGTTCGTCACAGAACATTTTTGTGGCTAACAAAACGGTATACCGTCGGTACGTCGATGTTTGTCACAGAACATTCTGTGGCTCACAAAATGGTATACCGTCGGTATGTCATAGTATACCGTCGGTACGCCGATGTTTATCACAAAACATTTTGTGGCTCACAAACGGTATACCGTCGGTATACAGCGGTATACCGTCGATTTGTCGTTCTTGTAGACATTGATTTTTGACTAAAAAAATAGAAAAGCTTTTCGTTTTGTCATCCAACCTTAGGTGTTTACAGACAGACCTAGACATTGTACAGACTCGATATCTTGAATTTGTTAAGAGCCATCTTTAAGGATCGTAGTTTTTCTTCAGTCTTCTTTTAGGAATATCCATAAGGCTTTGATGACTCGGCTTGAATGGACAGACTTTATGTAGTAGAGCTTTTGAAAGAATATCAATCTCAAATACAGAGAAAACTAGACTACGAAGATGCTGTTAATGTTATCAAAATAAACTGTGCCAACACGTTTCGCGTGCCACACGCCCACGCATTTCCTTTTCGTGCATTTTATTTGTCGCGCGCCCGCATATTTCATTTGTCGTGCGTCATGCATCCGTGCCCTGCGCGTTGTGGCTAGTTTTGTCTATGTGCGTCGTGCACTTCTCGTGCCCGCGCACGAATCTCTATCGCACGATATCTAAATGACTATTTTTGCCTATTTAACTATTTTGTAGCTAAAATCTTGTAAAACTCAAAACATGGAAGTTGTAAATCTTCGTCTTGGCTTCAAGAATCTTCTTGTCTCACTTTAACTGGAGTTCATATGCGACTGATAGTTTTAATCACCCATGGATGTTCTTGATATTCTTTGTATATTTTTTATACTTTGCCTTAATTGTGACGACCCGACTTGATAATCTTGGGCTAGTAACTTGAACTTGGACATGATAATATGATCTCGTCTTAATAATCTTGATAGTGGCCCGTCGGGGTGCACTCATGACAAGTATTCTTGATACGACAAGTAAACCTGACATGACATGTATAACCTTGATTGATGTTGCAACAGCTATACATGTCTTGCTAGTGTAACTCTTGTCTTGACTCCGTGGTTGATTTTTTCGATTGTGATTGTACAAGCTTCATGTCTTGTCTTGTATCATATCTACGACATAGGTTCCTGGTTGCTACGGTCAGGGATTCATAATGAATCTGACTAGGTTAAATGATTAGATTGATCAAGTAGCTCATATAGAGAGATTTTCCAGTTATAGGCGATCCCGTTATCCTGGCCACACCTATGGACTTGTTGCCTGCCGTCGAGTATGTCGTATTTTTAGCACACTGTCATGTGTTGCACTTCTTATATCCTAAGTACTCAAGTACACCAAAAATCTTGATAACTCTTGTAACTTGATAACTCTCATAACTTTTGCCTGGATAGCTTGGATGGTCTGCAGGACTTGTGACTGCAGGAATATCTCAACTGTATTTTGTTAGTAACTAGGCCTGTGATAATCCTAGTTAGCTAATGATAGCAAGCCGTAGGACTTGATTGGCCGTGCTGAATAATTGTCTCATGATTAACATGGGAACTATATTCCACCTCTTGTTCTTCCTGATGCAAGCAAGTATGTTCATTTAACTCTTGTCATTATGTTATTATACTTATGTGCTCGTATCAGTTCTTTTATATGCTGGATTTAGTTCATAAGTGGATCCTTCCTTGTGGTACTTGCTCTTTCTGGGGTTTGACCCAGTTGGTTTTGTATGGCCAGATTTCGGAGTGACACCCAAGGATCTACCTGTCTTTCAGCCAGATGGTGAACACCAGGAGTAATCGAGGCAACGAGTGGGTTTCTTATTTTGCTCTCCCACTCTAATATAACTTATTCTTTTGAGGCGTTTAGCCGCCGAGCATGTGTTAGCTCATGTTGAAACTTTATTTTTGTCTGCCTAAGGGCTGTAACATGATTAACAAATCCTAGGGTTGATCATGTATGACTTAACTCTTGCTAGTCTTCATATTTTGTATGACTAACTTTATGATCTTCTAAATATGTAATGTTTGGGATGCCTTACTTTTGTATGTTTGATGATATAATACCTTGTAACATCTATTTGCTTGTTTGAGATTGAGATACTAGGCTTGTTCTTGACCATAAGAGAGTGATGAATTGTAGATTAACCCTCATGCATCTAGACAGTCGTGACCGTATTGCAAAGTATATTGCACTCCAATGTACGTAGCTGGCTGTGTCTGTCCTCCACTTTCCAGTATTCTAGTTCTGGGACGTGACACGGTTTAAGTGGTGGCCCATGCAGGTTTTATAAATTAAGATGTGTGACAGTTTTACTGAATAGATGTCTCAATCGGCATTCGCCCTTGATCCCTACTCGTGCTTTCTAATCTACCTGAATCTTGACCCGATTATATGCTCTTATCCTTGATCTATCTTAGTCTTTCCTTATTGTTCCCCATGTCATTTTTTTCAGTAGCATTATATTTTATCCTACCGATCAGCCAGCCAGAGTACCTCCTATTAACCATCAGCAACCTGGGGACTAAACCCAGCACTCAGGTACAGCATTCCGAGTATGCCTTCCGGGGAACAAGAGCCACCAGTACAGCTAGCCCAACCTGTAGAGCTTGACAATAGAACCCTGATGGGACTCATCCGGGACTTGCTTGCATCACAAGATCGTCGAGGTGATGCTCTGCAGCAGACTATACAAGCAGCTATGGAGAGAGTTGGTTATCAGGGGAACAATGCAGCCAACAACTTCAAGTGCCTGAACCCTCCTTTCTTTGACGACAGTGAAGATGCTATTACTATTGATGCTTGGCTTCAAGACATAGATGTTATTCTGGAGGCAACTAGAGTTCCAGCTGAAGAGAAGGTGGCCGTTGTACAACTACAATTGTTGGACTTAGCCCGCAGCTGGTGGACGATGCAAGCAGTTAGTTTGGCGATGCCTATTATGTGGATGGTATTCAGTGATAGATTTCAGACGAAGTACTTTGATGCAGTAGCTCGCTATGATCTATAGACAAGGTTTAACAATCTCAAGCAGATGGAAAGGACGGTCGATGGATATGCGGCCGAGTTTTCAAGACTTAGTCGGATTGCTCCCACCTTGGTGGCGACCGATCTGGATCGATCATAGCGATCCAGCAAGGACTCCACCTAGAGATCATTTTAGCAGTAGAGCAGTTTGAACACCAGACATTTGATGCCATTTTGCGAGCAGCAAAAAGATACGCATATACTTTCTAGAGGATAGTAGATCGATCCAGAAGGCGGAAGAGGCCCCATGGATAATTATCCCAGTCAGCAGCACCAGGCGCGACAGCTAAGGCATTGACTATTGGAGCTCCTAGGAGGACGACACCAGTTTTGTCGGTCCAACACTCAACTCCGACGTACCCTCAACAACAGAAACAGAAGCAATCTTCTGCAATAGGCTACTCTCATTGTGGGAAGCCAGGACACGTGATTTCAGAGTGTCACAGAGCACAGGGGTTGTGCTTAGCTTGTGGGAAACTATACCACAGAATCGGATCATGTCCGAATAGAGCCAGTTCATCTTTATCAACCCTAACTAGTCAATTATTTAGGGCACCAGTGCAACAGCAGCAGCAATACCAGCCTCCGAGGCCATTATCGCCTCAGGCTCAAGCATTCCAGAAGTAAAGGCCGCAACAGTATGCTCAGGCCCAAGCCCAAGTTCAGAATAGGCAGAGAGGTCTCCAACAGAGAGGACCAACACCAAGAGGACAGGGTCAAGCTATGGCTCTGACGGTAATAGAAGAATTAGCATCATGTGAGGTAGTAGCAGGTACCATTCTCGTCAACTCTTTTCCAAAAAAATTATTATTTGATTCGGGTGCATCGCATTCATTTATGTCTGTACGATTCGCAACACGAATAGGATTGGAGTCCGAGTCATTATCAGTAATACTCAATATACTTACTATTAATGATCTTGTGGGAGTAGATAGAGTCTTTTCTTCGTGTCGAATCGTAGTTAGCGGTAGAGAGTTTCCCGCTAGATTGATAGAATTTCCAATTGTCGACTATGATGTGGTCCTAGGAATGGATTGGTTGAAGGATCAACATGCTAGAATAGACTGCCATGTTGGCAGGATTATTTTTGGTATTCTCGACGAAGAAGAATTCTTGTTTTCCAGAGGCGAAGTAGAACCTTCTCCACCAATCTTGCGGATGACAGTAGCAGAAGCAGTTCTGTTTCCCAGAGTAGTAGAAAAATTTCTTGACGTATTTTTCGAAGAGCTTCCAGGCATGCCACCAGAAAGAGATAAAGAGTTTACTATTGATTTGATTCCAGAGACGACACCGGTCTCAGAAAGAGTCTACAGAATGGCACCATCAGAATTGGAGATCCTGTACAAGATTATTGAAGAACTCAAAACCAAGGGATTCATTCATGCTAGTGGATCACCTTGGGGAGCCCCGATGCTTCTTATGAAGAAGAAGATGGTACGTCAAGATTATGTGTTGATTATCATAACTTGAATTATGTAACAATCAAGAACAAATATTCCTTGCCTAGGATAGATGATTTATTCGATCAAACCATTGGGGCAACAGTATTCTCAAATATTGACTTATGGTCGAGGTACCATCAGATCAGAGTCAGAGAGCAAGACTGTCATAGCTGCTTTTCAACAATTAATGTATTCATATTTTATTCTATTCATATTTTTATTTAATTATTAAATAAATTTTAGAAATTGAATTTTCTATATTTAATCGATATCTCAAAAAAAATTAATAATAATAAAGAAAGAAAGGAGAACTTACTTTTCATTTATATCCTTAGACAAATGTTACAATTTCAAATTTTCTCCCAACCACCTCACCATCCAAGTGTCACCATGCATGAGCTCATGCCCTATGTGTCACCATGTATGATGCTTGGAGGACAAATGAGTCTTTCGACTCTTATTTCCAACTGGCCGATCGGCCCCCTCTCACCGCCCCTTTCTCCATCACCACCTCCAACACCACCATCATCATCCTGATCTTCATCACTCTTCATCATCCCCATCACCAAAACCCTAACCCCCTTATTCTTCAAAAAGAAGAAGAAGAAGGATTGGAAGAAGATGAAGATGGAACAAAGAAGAAGAAAAATTTGGAGAAGAAGAAGAGGAAACCCTATTCCCCAAATTCAAATCCCAAATTTTTCCAAGGCAAGCCCTCTCCCATTTTTCTTATTTAATTCAAGTTTGCTTAATTATTCTTTCAAATATGAATTTAGAAATATATGATTATGTCATGAAGGTTTGATACGGACACGTTGACACGGTTTATTATAAATGATAGTTTGACACGCGAGTCAGATACGATCCGGACACATCGAAAATGGTTATATTTAGAATTATAACACGGACAAGCATATTGGTGGTATTTCGAGTACTCCGACACAGAACAAGGACACGCTACATATACTTTGGTAATAAGCGGTACCGAAATTGTGTGATGATTATATCAAAATATATATATGGATAAGTATGGCATTTAAAATAGACATAAGTATGTAGAGCTTAGAGTTTAACCTCTTTTGAAAACTTTACCCTTCTAAATTATGTTTTCATGACACAAATAGAAAATATTATTAATGCAGTCCGGTAATTATTTAAGCCTAAGGAAACTATCAATAGTCCGATTTTAATAGAAATTATGGACAATATTTGGGTAGACGTAGTATAAATTTTGGATACGCAAATATCGTGTTGGATTCGGTTCCTTGCCTCGAGATTAGAGTAATTATTACTTAGGATTTGGCATAGCTGCTTACCCAAGTATAAGTCTCCAGAGATGAGAATCTATGAAATTATCAGGAGGTACTTTTAGTATTAGAAGAATGGACCGAATGGGGTCACTTTTGATCTCGAAAATCCAAAAGTTGTGGGTTAAAATATAAATTCAGCAATAACAATTAATTTAGAATATCATAATATACAATTGGATATTAAAATTTGGAGTAAGTTAAGTAGGTGGCTATTACCTAATATAGGTTAGCATATCAAATTCAAATTTTGACCTTTCATGATTTTAAATCTAATTTACTTAAAATCACATATTTCGACAATTCATGAAGTACTAGAAACTTGACGCTACCTTCGTAATCGAACCCATTTACTTATATATACACTCAATTAGAGTCAATATTCAGCATGCATGCTGAATATTGACTCTAATTGAGTGTATATATAAGTAAATGGGTTCGATTACGAAGGTAGCGTCAAGTTTCTAGTACTTCATGAATTGTCGGAATATGTTTTGTAGCAAGAATTGCCAAGTTTGGTAATACATGTTCTCAATTAAAAAAAATTATTTATAGTTAATCACTATCTAAAGAACAAGATATTTGATATATACAATCTCTTGAATATACTTCCTCTCGTATGGTTGTATTATTTAGTGTTTTGTGTAAATTGTGATCTCTAACTTGTCTTGAGTTTTCTAGACTTGTGTAGTAACTCCGGACCAGTACTAATTGCTAGAATGGTAAATCGCTAAATTAATGTCGCACATTGGTAAGAAAGCTCTCATTTATTACTTGTTTATATATATACATAACTGCATGTAATTCCGGTATTGAGTTGTTCCACCGAATGGGTTGGCGTACCCATGGATATATATATATATATATATATATATATATATATATATATATATATATATATATATATATATATATATATATATATATATATATATATATTGCGTGGTACCGGTGTTGATGGTTGCTCCACCGAAGGGGTCAGCGAACCCGGGGTTATTATTATTTCATATTCTTGTCTCTTGTGAATTTTTTGGAGTTAATAATACAAATGAGGCTCTGCAAAAAAATTTTGGAAATTCTAAGAGTTAGCCAAATTTTTGACATTTAGAATATTTGGGTTATTCTAATAAACCTAGAAATTTTCTAAGAAAATCCTATTATAAATAAAATGTAACTAGAAGGCGATTTAGAAAGAGTCTAGGACACGTAGTATACGGACACGTGTCACGCAAGCGCAACCTAACTCAATTTTCATAATTCTGCTCTAGGCTATATTGGAAGGATTGTACTCCTAATTTGATATTCATGCATTCATGACATTATCCTGGAAATATTAGATATATGAACCTTGAGATTTTTCTTATACTTCAATCCTATGAAATATACAAGATACACTTTTGTATCTTAAGAATTCTTTTGTATATCAAAATAATGATGGTATACAGAGCAGAGTTAAATAAAGATAATAAAATACATTGATTATGGATGCTAGTTAGAAAGCATTGGGCGGGCGAGAACAACATAAATACCACCTACAAACTTCCGCAGTATAATAACAACAAAAGCTGATCAGTATATAAGCTCATTCGTAGGGCAATACGAACTGAGTATGTGAGGCTTAGCTCACTTAGCCCATGAGAGGCAGGGCCAGATTTTAACAAACTGTGCCATCCAGTTTAGCCCGTGAGAGGCAGGGCCGAATTAAACCCCGTGCCATCCAATCTTTACACCTATATCGACAGCAACATCGAATAGGTGAATTTTTTAAGTCCAAGAGAGACTTAGCTTATTTAAGCCCATGAGAGGCAGGGCCGGATTCTAAGCACCGTGCCACCAAGTCACAGCCTGATCCTTGGTATACGAGATTATTGCCGAAAAACTAGTTGTTGTGGTTATTCAAAAGTTGTTCTCCAAATTGCATCTGCATCATGTAGGCAAACTTGACTGTGATTGTGATAGTGAATTTAGGTCGTTGTGATTGTGATTGTAGTCGTATTTATGAATTATTAGGATTTAGTCATAGGACGAACACTGAGGAAATTCACTAAAATGAAATCTAGTCATAGCCATATTTTAAGTTAATGTTATAATCCCTCTAAATTAATTTCTCAATTTCTTTACTTTAGAATTTCGAGAATTCGATCATCTCAGCGATTCTAAATTTATTTATTTTATTTCGTCTTTGACTGAGGGCTTGCATGTCGTTTGACGACCTAGTATTTTTTACTAGATTTGTTGACATACTTCCAAGGAGCTACTATTGTACATTAAAGAAAAGCTGGAGAACAAGAACAAGATGTGACGATTGAAGGCAATCATATTGAAATTAGATCTTCTTATCATCAATTCAGGTACATAAATATATAATTATAATTGGTTAATAGTTGTATTGGGTAGATAGTCCATTTCAAATTTATAGTTTTAAATGCCTTTTTGAATAATATTAATTGTATTTTACAAGTTATGACCTGTGATAACCTATCCTAGAACCTTACAGGTGACAATCGTGAATATGAGTACTGGAGTATTCGTATGTCGTATAGCCTGGGGATGATGTTGTCACGCCCCAGAACCAGAATACTGGAGAGTGGGGGACAGACACAGCCAGCTACGTATATTGAAGTGAATCCCACCTCGCAATACGGTCACGGCTGTCCAGATGCATGAGGGTTTAACTACAAGCCAACAGTCACTTATGGTTAAGAACAAGCCTAGTGTCTCCATCTCAAGCAAGCAAGTAAATGTAACAAGATGGTAGATCATCAGACATACAAAGTAAGGCATCCCATGCATTACATATTCAGATGATTATGAAGCTAGTCATACAAAATGCGAAGACTAGTAAGAGTTTAAGTCATACATGATCAACCTTAGGATTTGTCAAATCATGTTACAGCCCTTAGGCAAACAGGAATGTAAGTTTAACACGAGCTAACACTTGCTCGGCGACTAAATGCCTCAAAAAATAATTTACAATAGAGTGGGAGAGCAAAATAAAACCTACTCGTTGCCAGGGTTGCGTCTAGTGTTCACCATCTGGCTGAAAGGCTGGAAGATCCTCGGGAGCTACTTCAAAATCTGGCCATACAAAACCAGCTGGGTCAGACCCCAGAAAGAGCAAGTACCACAAGGAAGGCTTCACTTAAGAACTAAAACCAGCATATTAGCACATGATACATAAAGGATAACAAAAACATGAGTTAGAGAAATATGGTGATAAACGATAAGATAACTAAAGGACTATTCCAGTAACCAAGTTACAACCCGTAAACCAAATAAGGACCAGGGTTGTAACCCTTCACCTAAACAGTACTTAATCTCTAACCAATTATCGATAAAGTAAAGTATAATAGTAACGTGCTAAGATAACCATGTACTGGTCTTGCCTAGGCAAGACTAGACTAGACTCCATCCATCAATCATGGCCAAGCAATGAGTACGGCTTGATACTTTAACTAACTAGGGTTATCACAAGCTTAGTTACTAACAAGATGCATCGAGATGTTCCAACAGCCACAAGCTATGTAGACTTAATCTAGGTTATCCGGTCACAAGTTGAGAGAGTTGGATTAGGTGACTTGGGGGTGCAACACATGACAGTGTGCTGGAAATATGTACTACTCGACGGCAGGCTACAAGTCCAATTAGAGCACCCAGATAACGGGACTGCCTGCAGCTGGAAAATCTTTTCATGGACTACTTGATCAATATAGTCATTATCCTAGTCAGATTCAGTACGAATCCCTGATCGTGGAAATCAGGAATTCATGTCCTAGACATGATGCAGACGAGACATGTAGCTTGTACCGATACAATCAAGAGAAATCATCCACGGTGTCAAAACGAGAGTTACATGTTACTTGTCAAGATTACATGTCATGTTATGTTACTTATCAAGATTACTTATCAAGAGTGCGCCACAACAAACCACCATCAAGAATTATCATGTCAAGTTACTTGTCAAGAATGCACCACGACGGGTCACCATCAAGAGTTATCACGTAAGGTCACAATGTCATGTCGTGTTCATGTAAGTGCACCACGGCGGACCACTATCAAGAAGTTGTTAGAGAGTGTACGTGCCATACTAAGATCGTGTTTAAAGCTCAGAGTACATGTGCAACATGGAAAATAACCTTATAGGACTTAGTCAAGTAAAGAGTACAAACAAAGTCACGATTCACACTAAGAACCATGGGGTGTCATAAAGAGCATGCACCCAAGTTGGATGTACTGAAAGTGGCATGCACCCAAGGCTATGTGCCCACATGAGTGAGGCAGGGTGCATAGTCTATACGCCTACATAAGGAAGGCAGGGTGCATGGTCTATGTGCCCACATACATGCGTCCACTTGAGTAAGATAGGGGGCATGGGAAGCTAAGTCAGGAGCCATCTATACTAGCTATGTGGGCGCATAACAAGAGCTATGCGCCTACAGCAAAGGGACACTATGCCTTAGCACATACTTGAAGTTATGCACATAAGCAAGTAAAAATTCATGGACGCATAATAAAGCCATGCGCCCACACTGTGGAAGGCAGGGAGCTTGGGCACATATATAGGGCTATACGCCTAAGGCTAAAGTCCCTGTGGGTGCATAAATACCATGCGCCCACACTGTTCTTCTTCTCCAACCAGAGAAGAAGAACCATGGAACCCATGAACTTCCAAGGTCCATAAATCACTCAAAATAAATCGAAATTTGGGTTTTTAAAGGTCCATTTTAGGTGAAATCAAATTCTCTACAACATAGAACAACCAAAACTTGAAAACAAAGAAGTTTGAGAGATCAAAATCCAAGAAAACAAAAATTTAAGAAAACTTAGATCTACAAGTTTTAATCCACCAAAACCAAAAGTGCGTACTAAAGAGTCTTAGAAGCTTGTAGGGAAGACAATAGAACAATAAAAATAGAGTTCCTCCATGAAGCAAGTTACACTTGCCTAAGGTGGTTGGAGAGAATTAATGGAGGAAGAAGAAGTAAATGAAAGTAAAGGAGGAGAAAAAAAGGGTTGGTTTATATAAAGGGAGGGTTATCATGATGAACCACTTGGCCCAAACCAAGCCAAAATAAATCAAGTCGGGCTAAACCAAGACCAAACCAAGCTAGACAAGTCAAAATACGGGTTAGATATCCATACATGTATACTAAAAATACGTATAACAAAAAATAGGAGTGACAAATGTTACGTACTCGGCTCGTCATATTCTAGGAGCGGGGCGTGACAAAGACATCCCGATGATGGTATTCAGATCAAGATATGGATATTGGGAGTTTCTCGTCATGCCATTCGGAGCGACCAATGCGCCAGCAGTATTTATGGATCTCATGAATCGCATATTCATGCCCTATTTGGATTAGTTCATGATAGTATTTATAGACGACATCTTAGTCTATGGCAAGAGTGAAGTAGAGCATGAGCAACATCTCCGTGTAGTCCTTCAGATTCTCAGAGAGCACCAGTTGTACGCAAAGTTCAGCAAGTGCAAATTTTGGCTTGATCATATTTTGAACTTAGGTCACATCATCACCAGCGGTGGAGTGGAAGTGGATCCCCAGAAGATAGTGGCTATAGAGACGTGGCCAGCACCTAGCACCATCGCAGAAGTTTACAGTTTTCTAGGATTGGCGGGCTATTACCGACGATTTGTATCAGACTTTGCTCGGATTTCAGCACCCTTGACGCAGTTGACACGCAAGGATGTGCAGTTTACTTGGACAGCGGAATGTCAGATTTTATTTAAGAAGTTGAAGCAAAGATTGATGACGGCACGCATTCTCACGCTTCCAGAAGGGATTGGAGGATTTTCAGTTTATTGTGATGCTTCAGGTAAGGGATTAGGATGTGTCCTAATGCAACATAGAAAGGTAGTAGCTTATGTATCACGTCAGCTTCGTGATCATGAGAAGAATTATCCAACACATGACTTGGAGTTAGCAGCGGTGGTTTTCGCACTCAAGCTTTGGAGGCATTACTTGTATAGAGATCGGATAGAAATTTTTACCGACCACAAGAGTCTCAAGTATGTGTTTACCCAGAAGGATCTCAACATGCATAAGAAAAGATGGCTAGAGTTACTAGTGGATTATGACATCAACCTGCAATATTATTCTGGGAAGGCCAACATAGTTACGGATGCGTTGAGTAGAAGAGCATGAGCTTATTTTCTAACAGCACAACCCAAATTATTAGTGGATCTTCAGAAGATGGGAATAAAGATAGTTCTCCCTACCAACGTGGCATTGATGGCCAGTATGCAAGTTCAGTCCAGCATAGTTGAGAGAATCAAGATAGTTCAATCAACGGATTCCAAGCTTCATCGGCTTAGGGCAGAATATGAAGCGGGACGACGAGCAAAGTTATGCATTCATAAAGTTGGCATACTCCAATATTGAAGGCATCTTTGTGTACCCAGTGGCGATACCAGGCAAGAGATTATGGCGGAGGCTCACAGTTCACAGTATTCAATTCATCCTGGTGGCACGAAGATGTATCGTGATATTCATCAGCATTTCTGGTGGAATGACATGAAAAGGAAGATAGCTCAGTTTGTCTCTCGTTGTTTAGTTTGCCAGCAAGTCAAGGCTGAATATCAGAGGCCAGTTGGACTTCTTCAACCTTTGTCGATCCTAAAATGAAAATAGGAACACATTACCATAGATTTTGTGACTGGATTACCTAAATTCCCAGCTGGGAGAGATGTTATATGGGTTATAGTTGACTGACTCACAAAAGTAGCTCATTATTTTCTTTCAGAATTGGTCAGTCGACAGATCAACTTGCAGTAGACAGATAGTCAAATTGTATAGAGAACCAGTCAGTATCATATTCGACAGAGATTCGAGATTTACATCGCACTTTTGGCGGAGTCTTCAAGAGAGTTTGGGAACTCATCTCAAGTTTAGTTCAGCTTATCATCCACAGACAGATGGTCAGTTAGAACACATGATTCAAACTCTTGAGGATATGTAACGATCCTGTACCCTTAACTTAGATGGTTCGTAGGAAGATCACCTACATCTGGTGGAGTTCAGATCACCTTTAGCCTGGGATGATGTAGGCAAGAGGCAGATGCTTGATCCAGAAATGGTTACTCAGACTATCGTGGTGGTCAGACAAGTTAGAGATCATCTTCGAGTTACCCAAGATCGTCAGCGCCATTGGGCCGATTCTCATCAGCGTCATCTTGAGTTTTCTATCGGTGACCATATATTCCTTAGGATCTTGCCTACCCATGGCGTTATTCGCTTCGGCATACGGAAAAAGCTTAGTCCAAGGTTTATAGGGCCGTTTGATATTCTCGAGCGAGTAGGTGATGTGTCATATCGTCTCGCTCTTTCGCCGTCGTTATATGAAATACATAACATATTCCATGTATCCCAATTACGACGATATATCCCGGATTTGAGCCATATCCTTGATCATTGGGAATTGGTGGTTGGTGCCAACCTTTCGCATGAGAGAAGGTATGAATCCATATTGGACCGAAGAGAGACGGTACTCAAGAACAAGACTATTAGTTTAGTCCGTGTCGCTTGGGGTCATCACTCTTTGGGTGAGTCAACCTGGGAACGTGAGGATGATATCCAATCACGATATCCATACATGTTTGACTCGTAAGGTATAATATCTTTCTTATGCCTTATGCCCTAAATTCTTGCTTACATAAATGTTTGCTTGATTGACTACTAGACATAGATTGCTTGTAGTTAGTATAGCTTGCCTCGACACCTCTAGTCTCTTGATTAAATTTTAAGGACAAAATTTTTTAAGGTGGGTAGAGTTGTCACTCTCGTTTTCCATTATACGTATTTTGGTGCAAGTATACAAATTTCTGATATTTGTCAGATGACCTGTATTTAGATTGTCTTGCTTAGTCTTGGTTTGGTTCAACTTGGCTCTTTATGGCATGTGGCTTGACTTGGTTTGGTTTGGGTTGGTTTAATACGGCATTGGCTTGGTATATATACCAACTTCTTCTCTCTTCTCTCATTAATTTCATTAACTCCTCTCCTCTCCTTCTCTATTATTCCTCCTACCAAACCTAAGGCAAGTATAACTTGCTCCATGGAGAACATAAAATATCTCCATTTTTATTTGTTCTATCTTTTTCCTACATGATTCTAAGCATCTTTAGAACTTGAGATTTTTGGTTTTGATGGATAGATTTTTGTAGATCTAGGTTTTAAGTTTTTTTTGTTTTGTTTTGATCTCTAAAAACTTGTTATTTTCAAAAACTATTGGTTCCATGTTGTTGTGAATTCAATTCTACCCAATTTTGGGTTTTGAATCGCGTGATTTTGACTTATTTGAGGAAATTATGGCCATTCTCGTGTTCATGGTCCCTACACACCTTCGGTGCTGTTGGGATGATGAACAGTTTGGTCCACGTGTCGTGGCCAGTTTGGTCCATACGTGTCATGGTGCGTTTCGTGCCGTGCGCCCATAAGTTTCGTTTGTCGTGCGCTCGTGCGTCGTGCATCGTACCCCGTACGTCATGGCAGTTTTGTCCATGCGCGCCCGTGCGCCCGTGCATTTTGCTTGTCGTATGTCGCATCGTGCATCCGTGCGCCGCACGCTTTGCGTGCTGCGTGCCCATGCGTTTTGCTTGCCTCGTACCATACGTCATGCATCCGTGCCCGCATATTTGTGTGCGGCGCTCGCGCATTTAACTTGTCGTGCGCCCGCGCGCTGTGCATACGTGCCCATGCATTTTACATGCCGTGCGCCCGCATGCCATGGCCAGTTTTGTCTATGTGTGCCGCACATTTTACGTGTCGTGCGTTTCGTTCGTCGCACACCCGCGTACCATGGACAGTTTCGTCAATACACGCCGTACATTTGTATGCCGCATGCCCGCATATTTCATTTATCGTGAGCCGTGCATCCGCGTCGCGCGCTTCTCGCGCCTGCGCGCGAATCTCTGTTGTACGATATCAAAATGACTATTTTCGTCTGTTTAAACTGTTTTGTAGCCAAAATGTTGCAAAACTCAAACATAAAAGTTGTAGATCTTTGTCTTGGCTTCAAGAATCTTATTGTCTCACTTTAACTGGAATTCATATATGATTGATAGTTTCAATCACCCATGGATGTTATTGATCTTCTTTGCATGTTTTCTGTACTTGGCCTAAATTGCGATGACCCGACTTGATAATCTTGGGCGAATAACTTGAACTTGGACTGATTATATGATCCCGTCTTGATAATCTAGATAGTGGCCCGTCGAGGTGCACTCCTGACAAGTATTCTTGATACGACAAGTAAACCTGACATGACACGTATAATCTTGATTGCTATTGCGATAGCTTTACCTGTTTTGCAAGTGTAACTCTTGTCTTGACTCCGTGGTTTTTTTTCGATTGTGATTGTACAAGCTACCTGTCTTATCTTTCATCATGTCTAGGACATGGATTCCTGGTTTCCATGGTCAGGGATTCATAATGAATCTGACAAGATTAAACGACTAGATTGATCAAGTAGCTCATATAGAGAGATTTCCCAGTTATAGGCGATCCCGTTATCCCGGCCACACCTATGGACTTGTTGCCTGCCGTCGAGTATGGCACATTTTTAGCACACTGTCATGTGTTGCACTTCTTATATCCTAAGTACTCAAGTACACCAGAAATCTTGATAACTCTTGTAACTTGATAACTCTCATAACTTTCGCCTGGATAGCTTGGATGGTCTGCAGGACTTGTGACTGCGGAATATCTCAACTGCATTTTATTAGTAACTAGGCCTGTGATAGCCCTAGTTAGCTAATGATACAAGCCGTAGGACTTGATTGGCCGTGCCTGAATGATTGTCTCATGATTAACATGGGATATATTCCACCTCTTGTTCTTCCTGATGCAAGCAAGTATGTTCATTTAACTCTTGTCATTATGTTATTATACTTATGTGCTTGTATTAGTTCTTTTATATGCTGGTTTTAGTTCATAAGTGGAGACTCCCTTGTGGTACTTGCTCTTTCTGGGGTCTGATCCAGCTGGTTTTGTATGGCCAGATTTCGGAGTGACACCGAGGATCTACCTATCTTCCAGCTAGATGGTGAACACCAGGAGTAACCGAGACAACGAGTGGGTTTCTTAATTTGCTCTCCCACTCTAATGTAACTTATTCTTTTGAGGCGTTTAGCCGCCGAGCACGTGTTAGCTTGTATTGAAACTTTATTTCTATCTGCCTAAGGGCTATAACATGATTAACAAATCATAGGGTTGATCATGTATGATTTAACTCTTGCTAGTCTTCGCATTTTGTATGACTAGCTTCATGATTATCTGAATATGTAATGTTTGGGACGTCTTACTTTCGTATGTCTAATGATCTAATATCTTGTAACATCTATTTGTTTGCTTGAGATTGATATACTAGGCTTGTTCTTGACCATAAGAGACTGATGGATTGTAGATTAACCCTCATGCATGTAGACAGTCGTGGTTGTAATGCGAAGTGTGTTGTACTCTAATGTACGTAGCTGGCTGTGTCTGTCCCACGCTCTCCAGTATTCTGGTTCTGGGGCATGACAATTATTATTTGTGTTTTCCATATATTATTTTAGAATATTTAAATCATTTTGTTTACAAGTATTGGTTTAGCCTTTAGGCTGATTTTGTTAAGTTTTTGCTAAACCTCACTTGAATTTAGCCTCAGCCAACTAGGGCAGGCCCACAACCTCTATTTTAGTTGAGCCATTGTTCATTTGGTTACAATTGGACTAGTGACAAAATTAAGTTTAGCCAAACCTTGTTATACTGCCAGCCACAGCTAAACCAAATTACCCACAGCCCACGAGCTGTTTAGCCCACCCATTTGGAAATCCAATAGATAAGTAAACCCAATAACCCTTTAACCCGATAAGGCCTAATATTTTATTTTAGTTGTTCTTCTCAGATTTGAGCGAACTTTTCCTTCTTTCCCATCGAAGTAGAGCTCTCGACCACCTAGCCACAACGAGCGCTTGACCGCGTGACGCGGAGGCACAATTTCTTCGACCTTCCACAGTTCCAAAGTCTTCTCGAGAGTTCTCCACCACCTTAATCGAGCCAATATCCACCATCCACTGCCACCGCCTCATGATCAGCGATCCCCACCGTCGATCCCTAATGGCCCACCGCCTCTTCGCCCTATAAATAGAAGCGACCCCGACTTTTTTTCATCCTCCTCCTCACAAGCGAAGCCCTGCTGAACCTTTTCCCCAAGTCTTCTTCTTCCTCCTTGGCATCGAGCTCGGCTATGACAACTGGCAGGCCTCATCTGTGAAGACGTAACAGTCTTCATCTCTGATCGATATGTGAGCTCCATTCCTCTCAAGTTCTTTCGATCGGTTTGATCGTCTTCCTCGATTGATGTATAACCCTAGAGGGGGGGTGAATAGGGTAATAAAATGATTACCAAGAGAACTAAGCAATTTATATAATACAAGAGAGAGAGAATCAAACACTCGATGTATCCCGGTATCCTCCCATGGGGCACTCCAGTCCCGGAACTCTCTCCGGCTTTAATCCACTATTTGAGTAAATAGTTACACACGAGTTTGGATCCGAAGAACTCGTCAACTTCAACACGAGTTTAGATCCGAAGAGCTCGTCAACTTCTTACACACAAGTTTTCCTCCGAAGGCTCGTCAACTTCAATAGAAAAGAAAGAAGGCTTTTGATCTTCTCCAACACTTTGAAGTTCGAACAATACAACTCTTGAATACTCTGGCTTTTGGTAGGATGACAAATTAAAGCTTTTGGGTAGAGTATGGTGAGGCTCTTGGTTGTTGAAAAAATTTAAGGCTCAAGTGGATGTCTTTAAAGAGAGGACACAACCACCTTAAATAGAGAACCAAAAGAGCAAATCATTTAATGCTCCAAACTCTCGGCTGACGGAATACCGTCGGTATGCGGCGGCATTCTGTCGGTATACCATTCTGAACAGTAACGGTAATAAATCTAGCCGTTGGAGCATTTAATGCTAAAATCTGTCCATTCAAAAATCAAATATAAAGCATACAGAATACAGGCGGTACAGATCGGTATGTCGTCGGTATGCCGGTTTTCTTCACAGAACTAATTCTGAGTAAGAAAATGGTATACCGTTGGAACGAGCCGGTATGCCGTCGGTATACCGATTTTTGTCACAGAACTATTTCTGAGTAAAAAAATGGTATACCGTCGGTACCAATCGGTATACCGTCGGTAGGCCACTTTTCGTCAAAACAAATTCTGAACAAGAGAATCGGTATACCTTCGGTATGCAGCGGCAAACCGTCGGTATGTCGATTATCTTCACAGAATTTTTTTCTGTGTAGAGAACGGTATACCGTCGGTGCCAGTCAGTATACCGTCGATGTTCCATTTTCTAAGAGAGTGATTTATGAATGAACTTTTAGGAAGGGCTTTTGGTTTGTCATCCACCTTAAGTGTTTATATGAAATCTCCTAGACCTTGTACAGACTCTAGGAACTTGAAATCTTTTGAGAGCAGGTTTTGAGTATGCAATGGCTTCTCTTCAGTCTTGCTCTAAGTACTTCATACGTTCTCCCATTAGGCTTAACGAGTGGCTTTGATAAGCAGATTTTTGTAGCAGCCTTTGGGAAGCTGGATGGTATATCTGTTTGCTGAGAAGATAGAGAAAACTAAAACACGAAGGGCAGTTATTTATCAAAATCAATGTGCCAACAATCTCCCTATTTGATAATTGACAAAAAGGAAGGTAGCATCGTGTTTTCAAAGAATGTCTCTCCCGTAGGTAGACTACTCCCCTCAACACGTTTTCTCCCCTTTGTCACTTAATCAAAGATGGAGGATAAATATATATATATATATATATATATATATATATATATATTATAATATATATATATATAAGCAGAAATAGCAGGACATTATAAGGACAAGGGATAAATCAAAGCATGCATATATTTGATGAAAGATTTTAGTACATGCTTGTAGAGTAAATAACTACTAAAACATGTATCCCTATTGGGAGTACCTAAACCAAACATAAAGCTCCCTTCCTAGGAGTAAACCATCTAACAAGCAACCATAAGGTCCTCGAAGGACCGCATAAGACACATAAAAACAGACAACCAACTAACAAGGAAGATACTGGTCCCCGAAGGACCTCATAGGACACACTTAGACATGGACACCACTGCCTACTAGACCATCACCAAAAGAGACCGAAAGTTACTGATCGGTCGGATCATCGCCATCATCCCTCGGGTTCCCTTGAAAAGCTCCAAAAGGATCAATGTCGTCGGGATACATGAATCCGTAGGCATTGGGATCAGAGAAACGAGTGCCTTGAAAGTTTCGATCCTAAAGATCGACATCAAGAAAAGCATTACGGTCCTGAAGAGTCCGCTGAATGAAGTAGCACTGGTCATGGAAGCGATTCTGAATGAGGTTTCCAAGGCCTCATGTGTTGGTCCGCATCTCCTCTACCTGAGCCATGTGCATGTCAAAGTGCTGCTGTGTCAGAGGCATATATCGGCCAGAAGGAGGGGGAGCAGAGGGTGCTTCAACGGGATGAGAACTAGAGGAAGGAATGGAACGAGAGGGTCGCCCGGATGCAGTATGGGAGACAGCCAGGAAGGAAGGAGCACCATCCGTGTGGCAAAGACTGAGATCCACCTTTGCTTTAAGGATGAGCGTGATAAACATATTGTAATTGAGGGCTTGCCTCCCGCAGAGTGAATGGATGAGAAGGCATTCAGCAAAGTCTTTGTAAAAGACCAGGTCTTCCGGGAATAGAGGTAGTACATGCAGACCAGGGCATCATTGGATATGGCATCGTAGTTTCCAGACTTAGGAGACAGGGTGTGGCAGACGATGCGATGCAGCTCGTAATAAAATAGTTCCAGTTGGTTAGAAAAAGTCGGAATGGAAGGAGGGTTCGGTCCCTTGCAGATAATGCCACAGAATTCGTCAAAAGAGACTTCGACAGTAGAAAATAGACCGGCAAAAGTAGGCAGAACATCTCCTCGATTCGGAATAAGAAGAATGTCGGCAAGATCACGAGCGGTGAGGCGGATATGGCGATCGTTGACTAGAGTCTCAATCGCGTTGTTGGTGAGGTCAGGCACAAGATTGCAGTAGAAGAGGCAAACAGCAGCAGGGTAGACTGGAACTTGACGCTCAAAAGATTGGATAGTACCGCAGTCTGGAACAGAGAAAACTGGCCGGAGAAGATATTCCAGTTGATCGGCTTGCCCTTGAACACAGGGTGTTGTTCAAAGTACTGGAACCAAGCGTCAGCGGCAACACTTGATTTGAAGATCTTGCGGTCGTAGGCACCATTTGGAAGAGGCACCGGTATGAAAGGGTTTGAGGAGCAGGTAGAGCATGAAAATTTGGCATGGGCCATAGGGAGATACAAGAAGTGGAGAAGGTTGGTAGAAACAAGAGTTGGTGAGGAGAGGAGGAGGATAGGAGATATAAAGAGGAAGGAACCGTATGGAAGAGGAAGGGGTAGAGAAGAGGTGGTTTTGAAATAGGTGATGGGATAGAAAGTAATAAATGAGGAAAAGATATGATTGGATGTGAGAAGGTGAAAAGATAGAAAGAAATAAATAATGGAGGAGTTGATTTGATAGGAAGAGAAGAGTAATTAAAGAGGTGAGTAAGAAAGGATAGAGGAGAACTAAAGAGAGGAATTTGAAAAGATGTAGGGGGGAAGGAATAGATTTTGTGGGGACCAAGGCAGCCAAAAGTTAATGCTACCGCCGCAGACGGAACGCCGACGGAATTTGTACCATTCCGTCGGTATGTCGTTTCGCCGCATAGAAGAACTCTTCTGTGAGCGAAAGTTGGTATGCCGACGGTATTCCGTAGAGTCGTCGGTGTTCCGTCGGATGAGGATACTAAGACTCAAGATCTAGGATGCAAAATTCTTGGCAAAGAAAGATGAAACGATCCTCGGGTAATGGCTTGGTGAATAAATCTGCAAGTTGATAAGTAGTGTCAATGAACTCAAGATGAACGTCTCCCTTTTGTTGATGGTCACTTAGAAAGTGATGTCTAATCTCAATGTGCTCGTACGTGAGTGACAAATCAGATTTTTCATGAGATTAATAGAACTAGTGTTGTCATATTTGATGGAGGTACTGCTAGAAGTAATGCCATAGTTTATAAGTGTTTGTGTCATCCAAAGAATTTATGCGCAACAACATCCAGTCACTATGTATTCGGCTTCAGTGGTGGAAAGAGCAACAGAGTTTTGTTTCTTACTAAACTACGACACCAACGATTTTCCAAGGAATTGACATGTCCTGCTAGTACTTTTTTAGTCAATCTTGCATTCGGCGAAATCGGCATCCGAGTAGCCAATAAGCTCAAAGGATGAAGATTTCGGATACCAAAGTCCCATGTTAATTGTGCCTTTGAGATATCGAAAAATATGCAAAACGGCACATAAGTAGGATTCTAGGATTCGCTTGATATTGTGCACAAAGACAAACACTGAACATAATATCTGGACGAGGCTGTTAAATAAAGTAGGCTACCGATCATACCTCGATACTTACGAATGTCGACCGAGATACCATTTTCATCGTTATCAAGTTTTGTCATTGTGCCATAGGAGTCCTCATGATTTGGATGAGTCCATTTCGAAGCATTTAAGAATATCTTTTGTATATTGGCTTGATTGATGAAAGTGCCTTTGGGACCTTGCTTGATTTGTAATCCAAGGAAGAAGGAGAGTTCTCCCATCATACTCATTTCAAATTCATCCTGTATTACTTTGACAAATTCTACACAAAGTGCATTGTTAGTAGAACCAAAAATAATCTCATCAACATAAATTTGAACTAACAAAAGAGTGCTATTAAGAGATTTAATAAAAAGTATAGTGTCAACTTTTCCTTAGAAAAGTTGTGAGAAATGAGAAAGGAGTTGAGACGCTCATACCAAGCACGAGGAGCTTGTTTGAGGCCATAAAGAGCTTTGTGTAATTTAAAGACATGATTAGAAAATCGAAAATTTTCAAAACTGGGAGGTTGTTTGACAAAACTTCTTCTTTAATAACACCATTCAAGAAGGCACTTTTGACATCCATTTGACAAAGTTTGAAATCGTTATAACAAGCAAAAGCACAAAGTATTAGAATGGGTTCAAGACGAAACCGGAGCAGAGATTTCATCGTAGTCAATGCCTTCCTCTTGGCTATAGCCTTGAGCAACCAATCGGGCTTTGTTACAAGTGACAAAACCATCTTCATTGAGTTTTTTGAAACACCCACTTAGTCCCAATAATTGGATGGTCATGGGGTTTTGGAACAAGTTCCAAACCTTATTTCGCTCAAATTAATTTAGCTTCTTGCATTGCTAGCATCCAAAATTCATCATTAAACGCATCATTGATATTTTTAGGCTCTATTTGAGAAATAAAAGCCACATTCGCACAAAGATCTCGAGTAGAGGATCTAGTGCTAACCCGTGAGGAAGGGTCACCAATAATAAGCTCCTTTGGATGATGGAGGACAAATCTCCATTCTTTAAGAAGATCCTCGGGAGGAGATTCGATTGGTGGAGAACGTTCAGGTGGAGTAGGCTCAACTTCATTGTTAGATGAGGAAGTGTTAGTATCTCTAAGAGAATAGTTCTCCAACCAAAAGAGATATCATCAACATCATTGGAGGAGGAGAATGTAGAAGTGTTAAGTTCATCAAAAGAGACATTTATTGACTCTTCGACAACAAGACTTCTTTTGTTAAAGATACGAAAACCTTTGTTGTGCATAGAATATCCAAGAAAGATACCTTCATAGGCTTTTTCTTCAAATTTGCCTAGATTGTCCTTGGTGTTCAAGATAAAATATTGCATCCAAAAACTTTAAAATATTCAATTGAGAGAATTTTGTCAAACCAAAGCTCATATGGAGTTTCTTAGAAATAGGTCGAATCAAGACTCTTTTATAACATAACATGTGTATTAACGGCCTCCGCCCAAAGTATTGGGAAAACTTATATTGGTTTAACATGACCCTTGTCATATCGTCAAGTGTTCTGTTCTTTCTTTCCACAACTCTATTTGTTGTAGAGTTCTAGGACAAGCAAAATCATGACCAAAACTATTCTTTTCACAAAATCTTTTAAAATTGGCATTATCAAATTCTTTCCCATGATCACTTCTAATCTTGTTGATCATAATGTCTTTTCATTTTGAACACGTTTACAAAAACCAACAAATTCACGAAATGTATCACTTTGTTTGCAAGAAATATGACCCAAGTAAATCTCAAGAAATCATCAACTAAAACAATTGCATAGTATTACCACCAAGACTAGCTACTCTACTAGGACTGAATAAATCCATATGAATGAGTTGAAGTAGTCTAGTAGTACTTACTGAGTTGATGGATTTGAAAGAAATTTGGTCAACTTACTTTTCTCACATTCTTCACATACCATATCCTTTTTTAAGGGGATGCTTGGAAGTCCCTTACTAGCTTCTTGGTGGCGAGTCAAGAGATAGAATCCATGTTAGCATGCCCAAGTCTCATATGCCAAAGCCAACTCTCATCGTTCTTTACTAAGCATCTCTCATTGTTAGTGCTCTCAACAAGATAAAGAACATATATATTATTTTCTCTAATGCCTTCATACACAGTAGATCCACTAGTGCTATCGGTGATGAAGCATTTGTGTTTAACAAACTTAATATCATAACCATTATCCGTAAGATGACTAATGCTAAGAAGGTTGTGTTTGAGATTTGTAACAAGGCAAATATTTTAATAAATGGATAAGGAGGGGAGCCAATATTACCATTCCCTATGATATACCCCTTTAGATTATTGCCGAAGGATACATATCCTTCTTTCTTATCGATAGCGTTGCGAAGAGTGAAGTGTCACCGGTCATGTGCCGTGAGCAACCGCTATCGAGGATCCACTTGCTTTTAGCATGCGAAGGAGGGTTCACCTACAACACAAGTTGAAGATGAAAACTTTGGTACCCAAGAACGTTTGGGTCCTTGATTGTTAGTCTTAGGAACCTATTAAATATTCTCATATCAACATGTTTTCTCATTTGACAATAGTAAGAAGTATGTCCAAAGAGGCCACAATAATGACATACCATAGGTGTGATAGGTCTAGAGGACAGAGAGTGACTAGGTGTATGAGGTGTATAAGGAGTTCTAGTATGAGTACTATGATGATAATAAAGCATGATGAAATGTTCTTTTTCTTAAGAGGTCCTTTTCGTGTATGCACTTGATTAGAAACGGACCTATGTGTTGCATTCTTGTGAGTGTGAGGCATATGGCTAGTGTTAGTATGCCCTTGTGGCTTAGTGTGAGCCGGGTTTCTCTCAACATGTTCCTTGCCATTTGAAGAAGGTTATTATACTTAATAGAGGTAGCATATTCTCTTTGGTTAGCAGCAAGAGTCTTGTGCATAGAAAATTGTATGCTTCTTTGAGAGATTGAATTTCGGCATCATTTTTCTTGATGACATATTGTGATTCGTGTAGAGTAGTCGTAAAGACTCTATCTCATCAGTGTCAGACACAGAAGAAATCCTTTTTATATCAAGAATTAGAGTTAGAGAGTCTCTCTTTCTTGTTTGTGAGCTTCAATCTCTTTGAAGATTTCTTATACTTGCCTCTTATGACCTTGTGTTCATCGTGTAATTCAAGAAAAATTTTCTAAGTCATTGTAAAAAGAGCATTCGCAGGGAAGTTATCTGTTACCTCATTTTCTATGAGGCAAACGTTTGCATTATGCTTGCACCCTTTGTTGTTGTCGGAGTCGCTAGCATCACTTTCACACCATATGCTAGTGTTGGCATATTTCAAGGAAAATGAGCTTCCTTTGTGGGACTTCTCGTATGCTTGATTTTTCTTGCTATGGGACAGTCTCTCTTGATGTGCCGGTTCTCTTGCTGTTGTAACAAGCAGGTTCTTCATCGTTGTCCCGTCTTGCACGATTTGCTTTGTTGAACTTGAGAAACTTTCAAAAATGCTTGTCGGTGAGGGCAATTTCTTCATCGGATTGATCATCATCGGAACTGTCTTTTGAGATGATCTTTGTAGCTTTGAGAGCAAGGGATTTCTCCTTCTCCTTTGCCTTTTTCTTCTCTTTCTCTTGAATGGAGGACTCCTCTTGATCCTTCATGTCAAGTTTGTGCGTCATGAGCTTTCTCATGAGTGTTTCTAGGGACATAGTCGTTAGATCATTTCCTTCAATGATGGCAGTGGCTTTGGGATTCCATCCCTTTGTTAAACCTCTGAGTATTTTTCTAATCTTTTCATGAGTGAGATATTCCTCGCCAAGAGAAGAGAGAGGGTTATTGATATCACAAAATCGAGTAAACATAATAGTAAAAGACTCATCTTTTTATTTTAAAGGATTCATATTCCTGGGTGAGTCTACTAATCTTGGATTCCTTCACTTGAGAAGTTCCCTCATGAGTAACTTCCAAAGTCTCCAGATTTCATTGGAGGTCTTGCAGGTAGAAATCCTATTGAACTCATTGCTATCAAGGGCATAGTAGAGAGCGTTCATAGCTTTAGCATCCCGACTAGCAATCTTTTTATCATTCTCGGTAAGCCTATCTTTAAGGGCTTCTGAGACTACTTCCTCAATAACCATGGTAGATACAGGAATGCCATTGACGACACAATCCCATAGATCATAGTCTAGGGATTTTAGATAAATATCCATCCTAATTCCAATAGTTATAGTTAGTTCCATCAAATAGAGGAGGACTATTTGTGGATTGTCCCTAATTATGGAATGAGTTGGTAATAGGGTTAGTGGCCATGGATATCTCTAAGGATGTAAGTCCAAATCAAGAGACAAAGTTCTGATACCAATTGTATAACCCTAGAGGGGGGTGAATAGGATAATAAAATGATTATCAAGAGAACTAAGCAATTTATATGATAATAAAAGAGAGAGATAGAATCAAACACTCGATGTATCCTGGTATCCTCCCAAGGGACACTCCAGTCCCGGAACTCTCTCTGGCTTTAATCCACTATATGAGTAAATAGTTACACATGAGTTGGATCCGAAGAAACTCGTCAACTTTAACACGAGTTTGGATCCGAAAAGCTCGTCAACTTCTTACACACGAGTTTTCCTCTGAAGGCTCGTCAACTTCAACACACGAGTTTTTCTCCAAAGGCTCATCAACTTCAATAGAAAAGAAAAAAGCCTTTTGATCTTTTCCAACACTTTGAGATCGAAGAATACAACTCTTGAATACTCTAGCACTTTTGGTAGGATGACAAATTAAAGCTTTTGGGTAGAGTAGTAATAGTGAGGCTCTTGGTTGTTGAGAAAATTTAAGGCTCAAGTGGATGTCTTTAAAGAGAGGACACAACCACCTTAAATAGAGAACCAAGAGAGCAAGTCATTTAATGCTCCAAACTTTCGGCTGACGGAATACCGTCGGTATGCGGCGGCATTATGTCGGTATACCGTTCTGAACAATGGTAATAAATCTAACCGTTGGAGCATTTAATGCTAAGATCTTTCCATTCAAAAATCAAATATAAAGCATACGGAATACAGGCGATACAGACCGGTATGCGTCGTATGCCGGTTTTCTTCACAGAACTAATTCAAGTAAGAAAACGGTATACCGTCGGAACGAGCCGGTATGCCGTCGGTATGCCGATTTTTGTCACAGAACTATTTCTGAGTAAAAAAATGGTATACCGTCGGTACCAGTCGGTATGCCGCTTTTTATCACAGAACAAATTCTGAACAAGAGAATCGGTATACCTTCGGTATGCAGCGGTAAACTGTCGGTATGCCGATTATCTTCACAGAATATTTTTCTGTGTAGAGAACGATATACCGTCGGTGCCAGTCAGTATAGCATCGATGTTTCGTTTTCTACGAGAGTGATTTATGAATGAACTTTTAGGAAGGGCTTTTGGTTTGTCATCCACCTTAAGTATTTACATAAAATCTACTAGACCTTGTACAGAATCTAGGAACTTGAAATCTTTTGAGAGCAGGTTTTGAGTATGCAATGGCTTCTCTTCAGTCTTGCTTTAAGTACTTCATATGTTCTTCCAATAGGCTTAATGAGTGGCTTTGATAAGTAGATCTTTTGTAGCAGCCTTTGGAAAGCTTGATGGTATATCTGTTTGCTGAGAAGATAGAGAAAACTATAACACGAAGGACAGTTATTTATCAAAATCAATGTACCAACATGACGAAGTGTTTGACCTCTGTTCGAAGCAGCTACGTGGGACGCGAAGAGTGCTCCTCGACAGCGCTCGGTGAATTGATTGAGTTCTCGAGATCAGTGGTAAGAACTCTCACCTCTTCCTTCTTGAAATTATTCGATTTATTTTGTGATATGGCATTTTGATCAATCCACACAGGCGTGCCGATCGGTGGATTATGAAGAATTTCAATTGAGATTGATTCTTTGAGTGATTCTCTTTTTTGATTCAGTTACTATTTCTAGAATTACAAACGATGGTAAGTAATTAGAATCCTTGTTCCTTCTTGCCATGGGTTCGATAGATTGACTGAACCAGCAATATTGTTGTTTTGGACACGAAAACGAATATGTCATACTCCATGGACATGGTTCGTTGTACATTTTTCTCAGGTATCACTCTCTCATAATTAGGTTCGGTTTGTAGATGAGTTTCTCTTTTATCAATCGATTTGGTGGTGTCTAATTGTGCGTGATGGAGTATCACGGGACATGGTTGTGTCGAGAGATGGCTAATAGACAAGATTGTGACACTGCTACTGTATTGTCACCCTCGGTTTTCGTTATACGTATTTTGGTATACGTGTACGTATCTCGGACCCGTATTTCGACTTGTCCTGGCTGGCTAGTCTTGGGTTTCTTGTATTGGCATGGGTTAGTGGCATTTCGTGTGGTTTATTCTGGCTGGGGCATGTATCGGATTCGGTTGGGTTCGGTCTGGTTGGGTTTGGTTGGGTTAGTATGCAAACCCTACCTACCACCATCCCCCATTTATTAACCCAACGACCCTTCTCTCCTCATTCATTCATCATAACTCTCTTCTTCTTCATTTCTCCACCGACCACAGCAGTAGGCAAGTAAACTTGCTTCATAGAGGAACTCAATTTTGTTGTTCCATTGTCTTGCTCACGAGATTCTAAGACACCTTAGTACTTAGCATTTTTAAATTCCATGGTTCATTTCATGTAGATCTAAGTTTTAGTATTTTTTATCTTCATGGTTTTGATCTACTAAACTTGGTTGTTTTCGAAAAAGAAGAGTTCTATATGGTAGGAATTTTGATTTTACGCAAGTTTGGCTTTTGAATGGCTGGATTTCACAAGTCTTGGCCGAGATGGGGTTCCTTGAGTTCTTGAGTCTCCATGGCTGCAAGTCTCGGCCTTGGGGAGAAGACGAGCCTTTTACGCACACGTTCATACATGCCCGCGTAGCGTCTCTTCTTTACGTACATGTTTTTACGTGCCCGCGTAGTGTTCCCTTTTACGCACACGCCTTGCGTGCCCGCATAATCCGTTCTACGCCGAGCTCATTTGAGCTCGCGCAGGGGACTCCCGCTCGCGTAGAGTCTCGCGTGCGTAGAGCCTCGCTTAGAGTCTCGCGTACGTAGAGCCTCGCATAGAGTCTCGCATGCGTAGAGCCTCGCGTAGAGTCTCGCGTGTGTAGAGCCTCGCGTAGAGTCTCGCGTGCGTAGAGTCCCGCCTAAGTGGTGTACGTAGAGTTCTTTTCGCGTAGAGTACCTGCTCGCATAGGGTGCTTGCTCGCGTAGAGGGGTCCTTCCTTGGTATTGCTCGCATAAAGCTATTTTACGCCCGGGCCCCCCCTAGCCTAGCGTAGTTTCTCTCGCATAGAGTCCTTGAGCCCCTATACGTACCCGTGTGCCCTTTTGTGCTTGCACCCTCTTGTCACGAACTTGATAACCTTGACTTGATTGACACGATTGGACTGATAATTATACATGGCATGGTATGACAAGTAACTGACATGACATGACATGACATGACAAGACATGACTAATAAGCATGATGGGAACTATTGAATGCTGTTGCGACGGCTAACATGACATGACCAGAATGAATGACCTGGATACCGTAGATGATTATGTTTATACAAATAAACCTGTATTGTCTTGCATCATGTCTAGGACAGAAACTCCTGAGTACCACGGTTAGGGGTACCTATTGAAATTGACTAAGGCTAATAACTAGAGTAATCCAGTAGTCATGAAGAGATTTCCCAGCTACAGGCAATCCCGTTATCTAGACGCCCCATCATGGAATCTGTAGCCTGCCGTCGAGTAGGGCACATTTCCAGCACACTGTCATGTGTTGCACCCTTCAAGCTACTTAAGGATACATTTCCTGGACGATGTACCCACATGAACTCAACCCCTAATTTGCGTCCGAATAGCCTGGATGGTCTGCAGGGCTTGTGGCTGTTGGAATAATCTTATTGCATCTTACTAGTAATTAGGCATGTGATAACCCTAGTTAGTTAAAGTATCAAGTCGTACTAGTTTGCTTGGCCGTGATTGATTGGATGGAGTCTAACCCAGTCTAGTCTTGTCCTGATCCAGTACAAGATTGTTAGCATGACCTGAATGCTTGTGCTTACTTTACCGATAAATGGTGAGAAACCAAGTTTCGTTCAGACGTAGGGTTACAACCCCGGTCCTTATTTGGTTTAAGGGTTGTAACTTGGTTGTCTGAATAGTTCCATGGTTATCTTATCGTATATCATCATGATTTTCCATACTTCCAGTCTTTATTATAATTATGTTTTGTGCTAACTGCTGGTTTTTTTAGTTCTTAAGTGAAGCTCCTTTGTGGCACTTGTTCTTTCTGGGATCTGACCCAGCTGGTTTTGTATGGCCAGATACCGGAGCAGTTCTAGAGGATCTTCCTACCTTCCAGCCAGATGGTGACCACCAGGCTTAACCCTGGCAACGAGTGGGTTTTTATTTTGGCTCTCCCACTCCATTATAAAATTATTCTTTTGAGGCGTTTAGCCGCCGAGCAAGTGTTAGCTCGTTTGCAACTTTACTTACTGTCTGCCTACGGGCTATAACATGATTGACAAATCCTAGGGTTGATCATGTATGACCGAAACTCTTGCTAGTCCTCATATTTTGTATGACTAGTCATGATCGTCCAAATATGTAATTATAGGACGCCTTACTATTGTATATTTGATGCTCTAACATCTTGTAACTGTTATTACTTGCTTGAGATTGAGAAAATAGGCTTGTTCATCACCATAAGAGACTGATGGCTTGTAGTTAAACTCTCATGTATCTAGATAGTCGTGACCGTATATCGAGGTAGATTCTACCTCAATGTACGTAGCTGGCTGTGTCTGTCCCCCGCTCTCCAGTATTCTGGTTCTGGGGCGTGACATGTATTTTAGCTATTATATATGTTTTGTGTGGAGTCCAGTTCTAACTTGGACATGGAGGACGAGTAGTGTACAGAGCCGTTGTGTTCGATATCCTTGTGTGTGGTTGCAGTCGAATTCAAATGTTGGCACTGTAGCATGATCGTTGGGCATTAGGTTTTGTGTGCTGGGCCATATTTGGTTTATTGATAACCTTGATTTTGAGTTGGGCCAGTGGGCTATTAGGAAGAATAACATGGCAACAGCAGTAGTATTTAGTGAGGGTTGGGCTTATTAGCTCAGTTGGGCTGGAAAGGCCCAATGAAAAAATAGATGAAATAGGATAGACTTAAGAACTAAAATATTGTGGATTTTTAAGGAACATTCTAGTTGAGCCAAGTCTTGAGGAAATTTTAATAGGCATTCTTATTGGATATTGACTAGGTTTGGAATAAAGGAGCAATTTGGCAACTTGGACTTGAGGAAAGTACTTCATATTTTGTTTCCAATATTAAATAAATGCAATTTACTTTGTTTCCTAAAATTAGCTTGATATTGTGACACGACTTTCGACACGAATCATGACTCGTGACTTTTGCATCTCATGATTTGTTTCCAAGACATGTTTGAATCATATTTCTGAATCATGAATCTAAGTAATCAAGTTCTGAATCTTGCTTGACATGAATCAAAGACATCAAGTTCCGAATCTTGCTTGATAAGAATCTAAAAAATCAAGTTCCGAATCTTTTTGAATCACGGGGAAAGGGGAATACCAAGTAGATGTGTGGTCAAACCAGTCTAGTCCGAATCATAGCTTGACATACACTGCACGTATGCCCGAGCCTGACCAGATCGAATCAAAACCTTAGCCGGCCACATGTCGAAACAATATTTCAAATCACTTAATTACTAGTTATGCATCCTTGATTCATTGTCTGACTCAGTGACATGCTTTATTATGATTCTCACCGTTTTCGTGTTGCATTGCATTCATACAGTGTTTATGCATTGTCTGGTTCAGTTTTTAATTACTTTTCATGCTTTATTTATTATTGTGTTACATTATGTGGGGATGTACTTTGCTCCTTTCCTGACTGGATCGTTGTCTACCAGGTATTAGCAGGTTGGCTTGAGGACTTCTTGGAAGACTTAGAATTAGTATAGAATCATTCATGTATATTCATTGTATATTATTTCGAGGTTTGGCCGAATTTGTCTCCGAGATGAGATAGATATGTATTTGTACCAAAAGAGAGATAGTGGATTGTGATGGTGTGTGTGATTGCTTGCTTTTCGTTTATTAGTCATGTGATTGAGCATATATAGATATCGTTATCACTTCAGGATTTTCTAGGACTAGACAGCTGACTACCGTTGTCAACGACAGCGTAGGCTGGACGCGCTCACAACCCGTACTCGATCATACGGGCGCGGGACGTGACAACTAGCATTCATGGATTTAATTCACGTAAGTAAGATACAGGAATCATGATAATCACGATAAGACACGAATCACGAATAATAATGAAATAAATCCATAGAATACCAATCACTGTAACGAGAGTGACACAAACATGATAAGAATATCTAAATCAAAATAGAGACAATATCAGGAAATGAAATAAAATCACTGCATGTACTTACCTGTACTCCAAGCTGAAAACTAGGTCAAACCAGTGTCCAAATCGATGTCCAGTGAACCTATATAATACAGCTAATAGGATCAATGTTTGAATAACTGAACCTTAATCCTAATTCTAAGTTCTAGGGTTTCTAGGTCTTGGCTAAACTAGGGGTTGCCTTGCTATTCTCATACCCTATGAACCCCTACAAGTTATGAGTCAATTACCTATTTCCATACCTAAATCTCTATGTCATATGTTTATATGAAACTTTTACTTTTACCCCCAAACCTTAACCTTGATCTTCTTAAGTCTTACATGTGTACCTAATGCATGCCCTAGACTACATATACAAACAAGATCCCCATGATAACCCAATTGCCTATGTAATATATATATATATATATATATATATATATATATATAATATTAATATATATATATATATATATTATATTTATATATATATATATATATATAATATATATTTTATATTATATATATATATAATAAATAATATATATATATTTTATATATATATTTTTATATATATATATTTATATATATATATATATATATATTATATATATTATTATATATATATATAATATATTATATATATTATATATATATGTAATATATATATATATATATATATATTATATATATATATATATATATATAGTCCAGTATACATTACTCTTGTATATGTATTTCTGCCCATAGCATATGTGCATACCAATTTATATATAACCATACTATATCTCATTTTCCATAACCATGTACCCAAAGTGATACCTATAAGCCCAATCCCTACTTACCATGCACGTGTACATAGACACCCCAACTCTTCCTTGTTCCTGTTCATGTTCCTGTTCCTAACACATGTCTGACACTATGAGCACACACAAAGCTCTTCTTGCCTGCCTGCTATTAGGATACTCACACTTCCCTTAATCTCACATCCACATTTCTACCTATCCTACCACTAAGTCACAAACAAGCAAACACAACTCTGATTATACTGGAATCCTCCCTACTGGCCTGCACACAACCCACAGGGAACTTCCCCCTCCAAACTGACACACAACCCTGTACAGGAAGTTCTCTGTGCACTGTAAATGTGTGCACTCACATCCTACACTACTTTTCTTACTGAAACCCCACTGCACACTGATAACAACCCCAAAGCCCAACTGTGCACCTTCATATGCAGAGCAATTCCTGCACACACACACACTCAGGTAACTATACACAGGTTTTCCTATGTGTATTGCTACCCCTTGCTATACCTTTACTGCTATTTTTCCTTGTCTATTCACTTATCCTGGACTCCAATTGCACACAACAGTGTGCACACTTCACAAACTGCTACCTGCAGTACATAAGACTCTATACCCAGGTACACACCCAGCCTTTTTCCCCAATTCAAAACTTGCACCCTCTCTTGTAGCTACTGTCCTGCACACCCTATCACAGAACCAACATAGGCGTTCTGCTGCCAAGTAAGGGCCACACACACACATGAAAACACTAACTCACACTACACTGTTACACACACCACAACATGATACTTGACACCAAAATCCCCTGCTGCTAGCTACCTATCTAGCCATTCTCCAACCAAAAACATGTGCACACGCACACCACTGTCAAACTGAACACACACATACACACACGCACACTGTTAGTCTAACCTGATACACTCACGCAGAGGTAACACACACACACAGATACCATATTGCACATAACAGTAAAAAAAATTCTTATAGGTTGTTCCCTCTACGCACACACCAGTGTACACAGGCCACATTGGTTCACCCTGTACACAAACATCATATGCTGGCATTATCCACAAACCTGGCAACACACCCTCACAGGGGCTTCTGTGCACTAACCTGATGTTTAGGGAGCCCCTACCCTAGTCTACTACTAAACATGTACATCCAGTTGCACACACATATTCACACTCAGAGCATGATACAAGACTCTACATATTCCCCACATGAATACACACAAACACAATAGCACCAGACCTGTGCTCACATCCACACATGTTGGCTGCCTAGTTGCACACAGATCGCCTCTACATGTGTGCTCTTGCACAAAGTGAGGGCCACACACCAATACCCACACACACATTGGTGCACAGGGCTGCTCCTGCAGATTTACACTCCACCTGACCAACCTGCACACACAAGTCTTCCTATGAAAACTGACACCTAACTACATAAAAGACACATACTGGACTTGGTTTCCCTACAGCATAAACACACACAGGAGTCTGTGTACAGACCCCATACACTCTGGTTTGCACAAGCAGGGCATCACACATCTGTCCCGACTACTGCCATAAGCCTAATGTACAGGAATTTAACTAATACCAAAAAGGACTTGACACCTATTGACTCAAGATACACCTCATAGTATCCTAATAGCCAATGTATGCCTATATTCCTACCTGGGTACACAGATCACACCCCCAAAATTCACATGATCCATTATGTACAAGGCTATAACAGTCCCCAAAAACACACATTCCTCTTTGATTGGCATATAAAAACTTACACACACACACACACACACACACACACACACCACACACACCATATATATATATATAAAATATATATATATATATATATATATATAATATATATATATATTATATATATATATATTTTTTTTTTTTTTTAAAAAAAAAAAAAAAATATATAATATATTATAATATATATATTATATATATATATATATATAGGTCATGACATGTCTAAAATTAATTGCCCTATGGTACACCTATGGGGATGTACACAATACTACATCTACTCACATGCTAGACTACAATCATAGGCATCATCCCATCTCATTAAATTACATATATGACACATACATATTTGATACATGTAGCCTAGTTATGATACAAAAAGTCTTACTACACATGGATACACTTCTCCATACCCAAATTCCTACGTAAATGTGAGAATAGACATGAATATGCTATCAAGCTCATATAGAGACACATTGCATGTAGGGATTTGTCCATTTGGCCAAGCGTATCCCACCGTGTCATGACATAACCTTCGATACCATAGTTAGGACACATGGACCAAAGCCTACACAAAAACATGATATAAAATCTCTTTGAGAACTTGTATCAAGCACTTGGAGGTCACAATCTCGTAGCTACCCAAATGACACTATTCTAGGCCATAGATCTACGGAATGGGTCCTCTAACACCTATTTCACCACCTAGAGGGTTGGATCTAGCCATTAGAGGGGTCTCCTACATTTATACTTGAAATGTAACCATATAAATGAGAGAAAAGAGAGTTATACCTATGGAGAATAGTGTCTTCACAAGGACCTACGAATTTGGGAAAGGAGGAAGAAGAAGTAACTCTCAAAACCTTGCTAGAGTATCCACCAAGCCTCCTTGAGCTCCCCAACTCTTTAGCAGACCATGGAGGAAAGTGGGAAGAAAATTTGGAAAGTGTTGAATGAGAGAAAAAATGGAAAAAAAAAACCTATTCTTAAGGTCCGGCCATGGGTTTTGTGTGGGTTTAATTAGGGTTTGGTTAGGCCCTAATCTCCTTCATGGCAATTAGTTAGTAGAAAGGTTTTAAGGGCAATAAGTGGTTTGGCCCTAATTTAATGCTTGCACCTAACTAGCCATGACTAAGGTTCAACTAAATAGGAAATTCCTAATTTATGAACTTAAATTAATTGTCATGTTAATGGCACAGTAATGGCAAATTTTTAATTTGGTCGAAAATAACCCTATCCGGAAATGTGATAGTGACAAGGGGCAACCAAAATTAGCTTCAGGATAGAGCAACCCAACCCTCTGGGGTCGGCCCTGTCTGCTTAAACCTTGCACCTAACCTTAAGATATTGAAGATCTTGAAACTGAGTACTCAAAGTTTAATTCTGATTTGTGTTAACATAGTAAGAGATCCATGGAATTTCAATTTGGGCAGTGCTATGGACCGCGGTTTGTGACCGCGATCCTGATTCGCAAGCCACATGTCAGGCCCCCATTGGAGGGGTGCCAAATTTGGGGGGGTGGGGGGGACGAATGGGGGAGGGGAACACATCTGCGTCGGCACAGTCGCGGTCAACTCCCCCCCCTCCACCACCACCACCATACAACCCCATAATAGCGGGCAAAAAAGGAGTTTATGTTTCAATTTCATGGTGTTTGAAGTGAGAGATTTAAATTTTAATATGTACATTTTTATTATTTCGATGCTCCCGTGATTGTTGTTGATCCCTTTAGGTCACATTTCGTTTCCGGAATCAGGACCTTGGGAAATAAAGTCATTCATTTTCTGTATTTGTATGCCAAAAGAAAAGATGAGGAAAGGAAAATGGTTTCCAAAGGAAGAAAAAAAAAAAAAATTGGTTCCCCCATCCACCCAATAATTCACTTTCCCTTCCAATTTCTTGAACTTTTACAAAAATTTAGGACTAAACTATTCATGCTCAAAGATGTATTCCGACTATATTTATTCCTGACATTTCCAAAAACCAGAAGAAGAAAAATGAAAATTACGATTTTTCAAAGGATAAGAAAGAGCAAGGAATTAATTTTATTTTCTTTCCTTTCCTATCCTAATACAAACGACTATAAAGGTTACACCTTTGCAATGTCCACAGTCACAGTGTACATATCTGTGCAAGATATGGCAATTCTTGTGCCCAAACCACACTTCTTTTCTTTTTTCTTTTTTCTTTTTGCTACTTAACAGACTACAAATAATGATAAAACTTTATAAACTGACAACCAACCTGTATGAC
Organism: Iris pallida; assembly: GCA_029216955.1. Taxonomy (NCBI): domain Eukaryota; kingdom Viridiplantae; phylum Streptophyta; class Magnoliopsida; order Asparagales; family Iridaceae; genus Iris; species Iris pallida. The sequence goes on along the minus strand of JANAVB010036418.1, from coordinate 5,260,039 downwards.
CAAATAATACAAACATTTGTTTGGGTTATTTGCTGCTTCAACAAGCGTAAGGGTCAATTTTTAATTCCTTTGTAAAGATACATCCAAAAATACCTGTGGCTGATAGGACAAGTTACAAATTTTGTTATTAGTAACTTCAAATCATTTACCTTCAAATTTACTTGTTGCAAAATGCCAAATCTCAACTACAACTTCCCTTGCAGAACAAACCAATCAGTACTTGGACTTAGTTACACAAGCATGTACATACTATACTAGTACATTAAACATGGAAATTAATTGGAAACTTCAAAATAAAGCGAAACGGTCAATACAGGATTTTCTTTGCAAATGTAGGATTTGAAGTTTTTTAAAAACGATAACTATTAGTGTGACATTTTCTCCCAAAATATATTTAACCTTGCAAAGAAAACTGAATTGTACAACATGATGTCAATCAACTCTAATTTGTACATCTCATTGCAGATGCTCATGTGGGCTTGAGAACATTGCACAAAGAATTGTATGCATTAACACAAATCTTGAACTTTTCCTCTGCCATGGCCTGCAAATAACAGAAGCATTAATTAGAAACTCATCAAAGGAGAGAGATTCCGATAAGAAGATGATGAAGAGCATGGGAGAATGATGATATCAAACAGTTTAGCGTAAATTTTCACTCTATTGCTCTTTATCACACAACATGGCAACAAAATCATAGAGGGACTGCACTACTAGGGAAGATGGCATCACGTTGAGCTGATTCAGTATGTTTCCTTGTCGACTCGGAATGCCAATTTGAACAAGGTTCAGTTCAAACGTAAACGGGTAAACTGGGGAGTACTCAAATTAAGGCATATGTATAGTATTGTTTGAGAATGAGGATATTGCATTTCATTTTTGACATATGTGACTGAACTTTGAAAAAATATTGGAAAAAAATTATTTCATCAAATCCAATTGCAGAGTATAAAGACCACTATTGCCCTCTGCAATAACTTAATTCATAATTCAATGGACATAATGAAATATAGCTACTTATTTACAAAATGGCAGTGCTAGTTAAGCTGATATGTACATAGCCAATCATTACCAATCCACCAACAAAAGTGTGGGAATTTACAAATTAAATTAATACGCTCAAAATACATACAACTATATTGAAAACAACGCATCAGTTTATTTCACTAAATAATGTACAAACTTAGGAAGCTTTTGCAGCCGATGCCTAAAAAACTATTATAAAACCAAAACTGTTTCAATTATCTTAAATTGATAAGTAAAAAAGGAAATTCTAGCAGCTTGAAAAACAAATTAACTTCTTTATCCATCTAACAAGTAAACAAAGAATATACCTGTGAAGGGCCTTGATGTTTGTCAGGGTGCCACCTCAAAGCAGCTGCTCTGAAACTGCATGAAGCAATAAATTAGACCATAAAAAAAAAAATGTAATCCGCAATGAGTTAAAGATTAACCTCGCAGTATGACGAAATAGACTTACGCGCATTTAACATCATTTAAATTTAAGGGGCCTGTGGGTGGCAAACCAAGAGTAACTCTCTGTGAATGAAAGCCTATGTCAGGCGACTCGTCTTCAACATCACTTTCACTCCATACTCTTTTCTGAGCTTTTTCACTCTTTGATTCAGCCCTCCAGTCAAATCCTGCTGTTGAAGAATAGTTAAAATCAAACTTTTCTTCCCACGTGAAAGACCAGGTATAACATCTCTGTCCTCCAAATGTAGCTTCAAACTTTGACTTGAGCCTATCATCATCTGCATCATACAAACGTTGTTTCCAACCTGCCAAAGAAGAGCAATTCAAGCTTATATGAGACAAATATATGGGTTCACATATTTTGCATCTTTTCCTCTGAATGAATCACATGAACAATATCAAATTCCATCAACTGAGACTCATACAAAAGATTCCACTAGTTGGGCCAGCAGGGTTCATCAACAATACTACGAAATGGATGTCCACAATTTTTTAATTAATATAAAAGTTAACGACCAAGTGAAGTGATGGACATGACAGGAAGGATTTAGTTACATGGGTTGTAAATATTCAAAATAACTGTACCTCCATTCTAAGCATATATACTTCCTTTATGATTTTACAAGCTTATTAGCCACATCTCTGAATCATAAAATAATAGCCTCAGGTTAAATATTTGTATTTTATGGAAATATACTGTTCATTCTGAAATAAATGAGTATGTACCAAATGAATAAAAACCAATGTTCTGACCGGACGGGGTCCAGACGGTTCGACCAGAAAAACCGTGAACTGGCAGATAGTCCGGTTCTCTCAGAGCCCAAAACCATTTATGTTGTTGAACCGCATTTAGACCGTTGAACCGCTCGAATGTTCCAACCGGGTGCAAGATTTTTTGCTTTATAATTGATATAATTCACCAGAAAATATCCGGCGATCCCTAGGTTCTCTCGTCATCTCCGCATGACGAGATGTACGGTCCGGCATCCCCTATCCAGCAACAAGACTGAGAGTTTTTCGGCATCCCTTCTCCAACTTCTTCAGCAGCCCCTCTCCGGCAACAGCAAGACCTAGACTTCCTTGGCACCCCTCTCCAATAACAAGACCTCGACTTTGTCGGCAGCCCCTCAGTGCGACAAGGCTTCCGCATCACCTCTTGGAGCCCATCTCAAGCCGCTAGACCCCTTGCAAGCATGGCCATTGACCACAACATAGATTATTTTCGACCATAACTGTGATTTTTTGTATCTTTTACATATCCTGTAGAATAGAATTGATCCTTGCTTCCACAACTGAAGTAAAAAAGTTGTGCCCCTCCATCATTGACTTTATTTTATTCTTTTTCCTTTGGTGCAAATGATGTTTGTCCTCTCCTGCCACTTTTTCCCCCAAGATCTATGCCCACATGTATGAATAATGTTTAATATTTGTAGTTACATGTTATTTTTCACCTACCAAAGGAAAAGTTGGGATACATATGGTTTCCCATTCTTCCTGTCCCAGGTTATGTACATTATATTGTCATCAAACAATGAATGTACATACCAAAAGCTTATATGTATATATTAGTCAATGATTATATATTTTTCACCTGTTTGAAAACTCCGGTTCAACCCGGTTGAACGTTTAAACCTTGAACCTTTTACGTTCTCCAGTTCCATCGCCGGTTCAGTTCTCAGAACATTGATAAAAACAATGTCCTGATACAACAAGGCAATAATACCTTTTTATGGGAAAAATGGGATATGTCATTGGAAGTATGTACTCAAGAAATCTAACAAGCAAAATAATATTGAAGCTAAACAAACTTAACAAATACTACATTGAGACAGCAACTCACGTTTGCCCCAGCTATTGCCTTTTCTAGAGTCTGACGAAGTGTGGGGCTTAGAATTCCCCGAGCGTGTGATCTTGAAAAATTATCGGAATCATGCAAACTACTTTTAGATTTGGTGTTTCGACGGGCGGCTTCATCAGCAGACCAATTTAAATTGTCATCCTGGCATGAGAAGCAAATATCAGTGAGATCAATAAGTATTATGCAAGTACGAGTTCAGTTGCAAACAAGGAGTAGCATCTAGGTCATTAACATAAACCACGAGATCTCAGGAAGAAGCAAGGACTCCGACACTTCTAAGATTTGCTAGTTTTAGAAGACAGGATGCATCTGATATGCACACCTGGAAGTACTTTGAGGGCTTCCCATAGAATAGGAAATCTTTAAGAGCTTTCTTGTATCAGCACGCTTTTGACGAACCACAAATCTTATTTGAGCCTGTTCAATGTTGTTAGATCAAAAATACACGTAGGCAATGAGTAGTAGACTTGATTGCAATTCCACTCGTGGGGGACAAAGTAACAGAACTTCATTGTCTAGGACAATAGGTTATTAGAAGCATATCAATATTCTTGAGAGTGATGTTTGTAATTCCTTTAATTGAATGCAACATGAACACAATGGCACACCATGAAAATACTGTCCAGCTATTCCATACAACAAATTTACGAGCAAGCATGTATATATGTTCCTAAAAGTTTCTGCAAGAGTGCATGAGTGTTGGTGATGCAGGAAAACACCGGAACGATGTCATTATTTCAATTCGAGAAGAAACTAGGACCGCTAAGGTTGGTAATACGGGAATTGGGGCTTTTGAATAACATGGAGTTAGACTAGTTAAGGAGAAGAAAGGCCAAGATGGATGTTTTGTACTAAGATTTACAAATTCGAGTCAAGTTAGGATTAAGGTTTCAAGAAATTCAATAAAGTTTTGAGGGATATTGGATGAAATTTCTGGAATGCAAAACAACACTGTATAGCCTGCTTGCAAAGGGTTCGTCTGTTGAGGGTTTGGTGGTTTAGGGAGTCTTGGATAGGAATCTTGATGCATGGTGGCTTTGGGATTAGGGTGGCCAATGCCTTAGTTTGAAGAGATAGAGTTTTTTCTAGCTAGGAAGCATGACATTCCAAAATCAGTGTCATGTCTGTGCCACGTCATGTTGGACACATATGAGACATGGCACATTCACTCCAAAATATACTAGGGCACATCAAAATAGGTGTCTTCTCTATGTCGCTATGTCCATTTCATTGCTGTATTAGAGTTGGTGCAACATGTATTTTAGACTGCCTAATTCCAAGAATAAAGAGAAGAATACCTTAGCTGGCTTTCCTTGAAGGAGGGGCCATCTGCTGGTCAGCTATAAACAGGGGTAGAGTGGAGGGAAGATAATAATTGACGGCTTCACAAGGTCTCTACATGAACACTCCAAAAATATGGTGTCGTGTTTGACACAGACACATTTTGGGCACAACACACTCCATAGTACACTAGGATATGCCAAATTGGTCTTATATCCATGTCATTGTGTCCCATATTGAATTGTGTTCTATTTTGTGTCCGTGCAACATAGCATGATTTTAAACCCACTTGCATCACACAAGATCCATGGAGAAGAAACACACATTTAAAAGTCAAAGTTCATAAACTTATGTTGATTTCAGAATATAGTCCAACCCCCATCATAGGTTTCACTTATAAGAGATACTACAAAAACCCTGAAATAATAACTAATCAAGTAAAACAAGATAGAAGTGTCAAAAATGAATTAGAAGCCATAAAAGTTAAATACCAACTAAACTTGATTCAAACCCGACACAAGTTTGTAGAATCCAAGTGCGTGGGACTGGCCCTATTATTCTCCCAAGCTATGTTACCTGGACTCGGGTACGGGTGTCGGGTACGGGTACATATCCAAGAGTCGGATCCTTCAAACTCATAATTGAAGGACACACAGACTCGGCTAAAAAGGATCCAAATTTTGGGTACGGGTACGGAGATATGACTAAGGTTTCGTAAAAAGACAACCTGTAATTATAAATTACTAGTAAACTTTACTCAACTAGTTGAATAAGTCCCTAAGGGACCGTCCCTTCAGCTCCCCTACTACTTAACTACCAGTCTACCGTATTAAAATAAACTATCTACACCATTACCACATTAAAATAAACTATCTACATCACTACCACATTAAATAAACTATCTACTTCACTACCAGTCTTTCGATTGTCACCATGAAGAATCCGATTGTCACCATGGAGGATCGGATACGGATTCCATACCCATACCCATGTCCTAAAGGGTCGACACGGATACTTCTTCTTAAAGTGGAGAGTCCGGGTAACATAGCTCCCAAGTTAGGGGGGAAATCAAGGAAAACGAAGGTTGTGATATGCATAGTTCAGTTATGCTTCATTTTTCCTTTAATCAAAAGAAAAGTCCTTAGTCTTGTGAAGCTGTATGGTTTGAGCAACAATTCAAGAGGTAAAATCGTAACAAACTCAAGATGTAAAGGTATCTTTCTAAGACTAGAGATCAATACATCATATTTATAATCTTCAATCACAAATTAGTAAGGTTGTAAAAATCTCTAGACGCTAGTCAGGCGGGAACCCGCCGCCTAGCACCTAGCCCGCCTAGGCGGACACCTAGATCTAGGCGGTCGGTCCCCAAAAAATAAATATTGAACCACTCAATTATATTCTAAATTAAATTTCTAATTATAATCTAATTAATTTTTTGTTTCTTATTTCAGGTACCAGCTCTCTGTCTGTCAAACACTCAAAGTCTGCTGCTTATAAACAAACCATGTTGGCTGCTTTTAAAAAAAAGGGAAAAAACCATGTTGGCTGCTTAAAAAAGAAAAAAGAAAAACCATGTTCTCTGCTGCTTATAAGCTCTGTCTGTCAATCACTCAGTCTCAAACTCTTCTCTTCGTAAGTTCCTATGCAAAAGAAGAAAAAATATCTGCCAAAAGGGAAAAAAATCACCTGTTGCCGCTGCTTGGTCGGTGTCAGTCGGTGTTGCTGAACTGACTGACTCCTGTGGCAATGTAGGCGGCCCATGGCCGTCTAGCGCCTAGGCGCCGATTTTTAGAACACTGCAAATTATCACCATTGAGGACTATATTGGGAACAACAAAGCCAAAGATCCATTTATCCAATGAAGGAAAGCACGTCTAGAAGTCAACAAGACTAATGCTGATATAGATCCAACAGATATAAAATTGAAGCTTAAACAAAAAGATAAAGCAGTGGAATGAATTCAAAGTGGAAAGCAGTGGATTGAATTCAAAATGGAACAGACTGATTTTTAAAGAAGGATGCAGGATAGTCCACTTAATAGTCCAAAATCTAGACGGTTCTCAGTTTCGAAGATGGAGATGCAGGAGGCATCCCATCTGTAACATAATAGATTGTCAATCATCATCATACAAAGCTCCATAGAAGAATTGAAAAAGATTTTATGGTTGTCAACCTGATGTTAACCCTCTATGTTGATGCCAAATTCATAGCCAAGGTTGCAATAAGCACAAGATTGCTAAAGCATAAAACCTAGACGGCAAGTTTGCAGGTAGTAGACCTACCTTCTCACTATGTTGTTTAAGCTCATGCAACCAAGGAGCATCTTTGAGTTCCCCTAGACTATAAAGAGTCTAGACGAAGATGTATACAATTTGGTGTAGAGAATTGCATTCGTCTTCGTAACACATTAATCCAAAGAGAGAAAGGAATGACATTCCCATAACATAATAGATTGTCAATGTTGGGAAGAAAAAGATGACTGACGAACTTCACGTCGAAAATGGATTTATATAAATATCTAACAAAGCTAATAAAATGTATTCAAGGTTAGTTTCCAACATAAGAAAATTGTTTTTTAAGCAAGAATCAACAATCTCCATTAGTAAAGTTTCCACTATAGAAATTGAGACCCATACGAAAATATCGAGTATCTCAAGGTTAACCTCAAAAAGCACTATAGTCGGGAACTATTGGTAAATTAAGCAACCATGATGGGTAATTGAGAGGTGGAGTGGAAGAAGGATCAGGTTGACAGGGAAGAGGAAGTTCCAAAAGTAAGATAACTAGTGAAAAGGATTTCCCTCCCTTTTCTGCAGTCCAGCCAGACCAAAGGGTTTTCCCACTGGCAACACGAATAAAAAGGGGGAGATCCTATTATATAGCAGGAGACTCGGTTGGTAGAAGATATGCAGTTATCGACATTAGATACGTAAAAGGGACTTAGTTTACCCAATTCACTTATAGCAACCCATCAGCTGTTCAGCTGATAGATATGCAGAAATCAAATGCCGAGCCAACAAAACAATCAAAAGGTCACCTACTGCGCAGCCCAATTCAAATAGAAGTTGACAAAATGAATGAATGGATCAAGTGAAGTAAAACATGATTCTGCCCATTTTCTTTTGTATAATTAAATCAAGGGTTAATTGCATTAACTATCCCTATGTTTTAAACTTATTACATGGACCACCCCTGCTTTGAAACCAATTACACAGACCCCCCCATAGTTTCTATTTTCTATAGAAACTAATAACTCCGACCACCCCTATGGTTAATAAAATTTATAAAGGATAGGGGTGGTCAATGTAATTATTTTCGGTATAGTAGTAGTCCATGTAATACTCATGAAAAGCGGGGGGCGGGGGTTCGGTTCACTGTAATTAACTCTTAAATCAACAGCACAAAACTATTCAGTGCAATATGACCAGGAAAGAAAAGTATCTTTTTGTATAATTAAATCAAAGACACAAAACTGAAAGAAATTTCCTCGTACACAAAAACCTCATTTAAGTTCAGTCCAATATGACCAAAGAAAACTACTGCAAGATGAATCCTAGAAACATAAGGGCAATACCAAAATAAAACCTAATGAATTTCTAAATAATTTGGACCTACACCTACTCAAAAAAAAAATCAGCTTGACCTGGTAATAATGATAGTAACCAAGAAAGAACCTGAAATTCAATATTTTGTTGAGAACTCCCCGAATAGCTAAAAGAAACATTTAATATACTAACTATTAGCAATTCTTATAGAGAATGGAGGACCTAGTCTACATTAATTCCACATATTTGGAAGACCTCAAGCTAGTTGGATACACATCCAGGGAGCTCCAACTCAGCAGCCATTGAAGTTTCTGCTTCATCGCATCTGCATCTCTCGAACACTTGATCTGCAGCCTATAAGTCCAATGCAACACGTACCTTCAACGTGTGTCAGGTATCAAGTATTGACTTCGGCAGCAATCAATCTTACCATTAGATCAGTTGGAATTTTTCCTCAGCTGTCAGACTGACTGGAGGCTCCACATGGATGACATAATTCACCAATGACGGACCCCAAACCTTGTGAAAATTAGGATCAAACGGATAAATGAAGGCATGCCAATCAGGAACAGGAATCAACTTTGGCTCTGGATATGGAGTATGGATTTAGCACGAGATCTAGTTTCAGCTATAACTCTTGTGTCGGCTCTGCTAGTACACCTCTGCAGAGTCCTCTGGCAGCTCCTCAGGAACCAGGAGAGATACTAGAGATCAGATGGGAAAGGCTAGAGGTGGTGGACACTAAGCCAACTTTGAGATTTGCATCTTCTTCCCTTGCAGCACTTTCCCATTCAATGATTACAACCTTACATCCACAAATGCCACAAATGCTAGAAAATGACGTCTCAATACCTCCTTTCCCTTCAGCAGCAGCACATAACAACAATTACGACATAGTCATGTGATGCAGGTAAATCCCTAAAGACAAAATCGAGTAATTGACATCTACTAATGGATCATATCACAGTACATGTATACTTAACTCTGATCACCAAATTCATTCAATGCTTTTGACAACAAAAGTCTCCCCTTGTTATTCCAAGATACAACATCAAAAAGGAACTGATAAGTACGCATGCAACTGTAAAGATATCGAGTGATGAGACAAAAAAATTGCTAATGACAACATCGCTTTGATACCGCTCAATGGAAACCTTTAGGTTGCAAGAAATCATTATTTGGGGGGAACAAGCAAATATCAGAAGCAATTTATTTAGGCCGCAGTTCCCAATTGGCCAAGACGAGGTGGAACAATTGGCCAAGACGAAGTGAGTAGTCCACCCCATTGCACCTCCAGCAGTGCCACTGTCTATGCAATCCAATAGCTAACTAACAATCAAATGTCGGCCGAAGGGCTCAGAAAATGACTTAACTACCAGCCAATTCAGATAAAGTCTGAACCAACAAATGAACAACAGCCTACAGCTGAACCTAAACATAAGTTTCACCTGAGAATCATTAAGCTTCAGATAGCTATCCTGAAGCTGACTGAAGCCAATTTTGTTGTAAAGTTGGTACAGGATAACTATGGTCCTCCACATATGGTGACTTCAACGCTCCAGGATCCTGACAGGTTTCTTAGCAATCGACTTCTCAGCAATCAACTCCAGCTTCCCACCTGACAAACTTGAATCTCAAAAGAAGAAAACTTCATTCATTAATGGCAAGAAGGAAAAATGCAAGGGTTTTGGGGCCTAATTTTAGCTTGAAAAACAACAAAAAACTTGGGATAAAGCTACATTTTGTTTGTTTGTTTTTAACTCCCGACATAATTGGAAGGAATAATCCGCTCCCCGTGGGATCAAATACACCCAGCCAGGATGCGTTATGTCTCCACCTGCTAACCACTAGAGGTAGGAGGCTTTGACGGATAAAAGCTTTGTTGACTAGCCTTTATCCCAGGTTTACAGAGTCGACTATTTGAATCAATTTTTTTTCCATTCAACTTGGTTAAGGGCCATGTCCACTCTACCATTGACAAAAATGGTATCCTCTGTTGCTGCCTCAATCCAATGATATCTTATTGTTCCTCATAACTGGTGCATCTATTAGCCTTCTTTGCATGTGCTCAAACCACCTCATATGTTTTTTCTCATATTATCCTCAGTTGGTGCCACCTCCACTTCCCACAAATACCCTTACTTTTTGTCCTATTTTCAATGTGTTCCACTCATTCATCTTAACATTCTCATCTCAGCTATACTCATCTTAACATTGGGGCCTATTTTGGCCTCCAATCAATAATTCTAACTCAAATAAAATTACTAAAAACTTGACCAACTCAAATTAGGAAGCTAAAGCTGCTCAAGGTACCCTAATCAAAACTACTCAAATTCGGATTCGTCGGGACTAAAAAAGAAGCCCTCAACTTCCTAATTATTTATTCCTAAATATGATGTTTGGTATCACACGTAGATCTACCAAAATCTTACTAGGAACTATATTTCCTGTAACCTTAAATTACCTTGGTATTTGGTACTAATACAGCTGAAAGTCTTGTTCAATTGAATACTCGTAATTGCTGTGACTATATAAACATTCCCCATCAAATGGAGCCACCTAAACAACTCCATATTTAGATCCCTCTGTCGGAAGAAAGACAAACTTCTATGACCAGCTAGCAAGTGTCAAATCTCTAAGTTGGTACCGTAGTCATAATGATAGAATCGGGTCTAAGGCAAGGCTTACCTTGAACCTAGGAGACCAACTGCATGTAGGAAAACTGAGCAACCTGGTTTAGGCTCACGCATATGAGGCTGCAGAGTTGAGAGTTCATTTTGACAACATGGTGCTTATTGGTTATTTTGTAACCATGTGTTTCTCAGAGTGATTGACCACACATCTCCACACCATTGATATGCACCTCCATGCACATGCCTTATTCTTTGCAGTAAACAAACAAATACTATTACATTAATGTAAAAAATAAAATGAAAAGCTTTCAGCTGTCATACCTTTGATGGTTTTTGACCTCTCCCTTGATCCTATAAAAGGCACACAATGAAACAAATTATTAATGTGTGTGGATGGCCCATGAATATAAAGATTAAAGAGATGAAAAGAGCATCAATATAGTACAGTGCCAACCAACAAGGTATTACTTGTATGCATAGATCCACATACACTTGCAAAAACACAATTTAATAGTATTGATGCATTAACATTCCTAAAAACTAAACTGGCATTTCAAAAGTTCCTCTTTAGTTCCTATTTCCTACCTGGTTGGACCAGGTCAATAAAAGGGGGGGGGGGAGTGATGGGGAGTAAGAATCAAGAATTTATTTTCCCTACTTTTGAGAAGAAATCAAGAATTTAACATATTTTTTCATCTTTTATGCTCTACAAAAATCTGCACTTCAAAACTCATTGCCATGTGAGTATTGTCTCTCAGACACGTATGATATTAAAAATATAACAGGACACTAGAAACTTGGTGATATGTCCGTGTCATCGTTTCCACATCATTTTGTATCATATTCTTACCCACGCAACATAGCTTATAACTTCTATTTAAGTTTTAAATAGAGAAATTTTGAGTGGCACCCCACTTTATTTTACCAATTTTAAGGTGCACCCCACAGTTTTACCATAATGCAAGACAACCCCCCACTTTTGACGGAAAACGTCCAAAACTGACGGTCAAAGGGTTTTGACCAACATTTTTTGACGAAAATGCCCTCGTCTCTCTCAAACCCAAACTCATTGTTGTTGTTGCTGCTGCTGTGGGGGGGGGGGGGGGGGGGGCGGCTGCGGTCGGGGAGGGGGGCGGCGAGGTCGAGGAGGGGGGGCGAGGTCGGGGAGGGGATGGCGGGCGGCGACGGTGGGGGGTAGGGTGGGGCGGCAAGGTCGGGGGAGGGGGGGGGGACGAGGTCGAGGAGGGGGGGGGGGGGGCGAGGTCGGGGAGGGGAGGGCGGCTGCGGTCAGAGGGGGGCGAGGTCGAAGAGGGGGGGGGGGGGGGGGGGGGGAGGTCGGGGAGGGGAGGGCGGCGGCGGCGGTGGGGGGTAAGGGGGAGGGGCGAGGTCGGGGGAGTGGTGCGAGGTCGAGGATGGGGGGCGAGGTCGGGGAGGGGAGGGCGACTGCCGTCGGGGAGGGGGGGCGAGGTCGGGGAGGGGGGCGAGGTCGGGGAGGGGAGGGAGGGCGGCTGCGGCGGTGGGGGGGTAGGGGGGGCGGTGGTGATGGTGATGTGATGGTGGTGGTGGTGTGATAGTGAAGGTGGTGGTGGTGGTGATGAACGCGACTGCGGCTGCCGCCCTCCCCTCCCCGACCTCGCCCCCCCCCCTCCCTCCTCGAACCTCGCCCCACCCCCCTCCCTCCCAGACCGCAGCCCACCCCCCCCCCCCCCACCCAACCCAGCAACAGCAGCAGTGAGTTTGGGAGAGACGAGGGCATTTTCGTCAAAAAATGTTGGTCAAACCCTTTGACCGTCAGTTTTGGACGTTTTCCGTCAAAAGTGGGAGGTGTCTTGCATTATGGTAAAACTGTGGGGTGCACCTTAAAAATGGTAAAATAAAGTGGGGTGCCACTCAAAATTTCTCTTTTAAATTTTATGTTTCCTTGTAACTTCATGCATATGCTCTTGAAATCACTTGATATAAATGCAGATGTAGGCAGATAAAGACCTAACTAAATTTAAGAAGACAAGATGAAATAATTTCCTTTAAAACATTCGGTTACAATCACGTCCATGGTTACCTCAATTCAAATGTGGAATACTCAGGAATGCACAACGAATACGGTAACTGGTACACTGTTAGACTTTGAAAGGGCATATCAAATGGGCCTGTGGTACACAGAATGCATCATAACAACGTGTGTACCGGAACACAATCCGCTGCAGAGGTTATTGATCACCTCACTGTGACTAACTGATATTAGAGAGTGATCACAAAAAAAGGCATGAATAGATTAAACTAATAATAATAAGGGTTGGTTGGTAAATATGAGAGTAATAAGGATGATGTTCACAAATTTAGGGGATATGGGCAATATTGAGTGATGAGGTATGATGAAAAACATTAGAAAGCTAAGAATGGTGCGCTTCAAATTCAAAGAATAATCTTAAACTTTAAAATTGAAACTCGAGTAGTATACATAAATAAAATGTTATAGAGTAGTTGCCTCTCTTATTTTGTCTAACATATGATCTTGAATAGGGAGGCGCCAGGGAGGGGTAAGAAGAGAGATGCATATGATCTTGAATAGGGAGGCGCCAGGGAGCTCTTATTTTGTCTAACATATGATCTTGAATAGGGAGGCGCCAGGGAGGGGTAAGAAGAGAGATGCATATTACAACTTTGGGAAAGCATCGCAATATCTGAAGATAGGAAGGACATTTGGAGTAGTACAAATATTCTACCCTAAACCATCAATCAAAACTCAAGAGTTTTGGTGTAGTGGCAAGAACTTCAACAAGGTAGCAGAGCAACCAAAAGGTTTGAACCTCGTCTACCGCGCATTTTGTGTCTATAAAAAAATTGCTACAATAATCCAGATCTCAGTCCAAACTGAGCATTCAATCTGCAGGAGCATATTAGAACAACACCAATATTTAACCCTCACCAAAACTCTAGAGCATTGGTGTGGTGGTAGGGACCTTAACGAGACAGCCAGGACGAAACGGAACCTTAGTTTTATGTCTTCATCTGCCAAAGGTTGTCATTTTGAAGAGTCTGCATTGTGGTCAAGTGTGTTTTAGTTAACACTGGTTATGAGTATATATCCTGCTAGGTAGCTTCTCGTTGTTTTTAAACTATGGATAAGGATGTACGTGGCCTCTTGTAGACTATGGGTTGGAACACGGAGGGAGACCTGTCTCCTATTAATTTTTTCAACAAAAATGATATATTTACATTTTTCCCTACAGAATGTAGCAAATGCCAGAGATTGTTGATTTTTCCGAGTCTACAAGTTTGCAACAAAGATATGTCATTTACCTCGGGCAGTACACGATACCTCTAAATTCAGTCGATATGTTAAAAGTGAGTTAATTTGGATTCGTGAAGCTGGAGTGCACAAGCACAACAAAGGAAGAAAATGCTTCAAACTTTATATAAGTCCTAAACTTTGAAAGCACGCAAACATCAAGTGTTCACTAGGGCATCAAATCAAACAAGACAGATGCGTTAATATAATAAAAATCCTTCCTAAATTCTCAAACTTTACGAAGACAAACCAAACTCCAATTATAACTTTCTCTCTAAAAGTTCAAACCTGACACAATCATGAAATGAGCACGTCACATACTGAACACCCACTACCTAAACAATCATAATGAGAACAATTCAACCCAATTTCACCGATTGTGTTGAACTTGACAACGCCCAAACATCAAAATGTCCATTGAGGCATTAAATCAAACAGTACATGTGCATTGACGAAATTCCCAGCGCCCGCTACAAATCAAACCCATTCCGCTGTAATAATCAGAAAAGTAAACATCTTTCTGAGAAACCGGACCTTAAAGTTCCATTTGGCGCTCCTTTTGGCGAGCGAGATCGGAGTCGAATGGAATGGCGCGAATTGAGAAGAAGAAGAAATCAGTGGGTTCTTCAAGATGGCAACTTTTCTCCATAGAGAAGAAGAAGAAGAAGACTGCATGGTCAATAATTTTGGAGGAGAAAGGAAAATATTTGCTTTCTAATAAGGATGTTGGCCATCCGCTTCGGTGGTAGAAACTTGTGAAGAGGAAATGGAGGGGAGACCTTAGGTTTCTCCCAAAGGGTTTTGGATCCTAAGAATCGGATCCGATATGCTGATTAGATCCCAAAATGTTAAGAGGGTCAAAATTAGAATGATAATAATAATAATGATATAAAAATTGGATAATTGTTGTCTTACATTGCCCACGAAAACGAGAAAATCTTCAGTGTCCTGGCCTCCCCACGTGGTAGTGTTAAGGTCTTGCTCTCCTCCAATAGTAGCAT
Source organism: Iris pallida (assembly GCA_029216955.1). Classification (NCBI taxonomy): domain Eukaryota; kingdom Viridiplantae; phylum Streptophyta; class Magnoliopsida; order Asparagales; family Iridaceae; genus Iris; species Iris pallida. The sequence continues at coordinate 5,244,953 of JANAVB010036418.1, read as the reverse complement.
GACATGACTACTATTGGAGGAGAGCAGAGCTTCACCACTCTCACGTGGTGAGGCCGGACCACTGAATAATTTCTCCACGGAAACTCGAGACTCCATCAGGGCCGGCCCTGAGCAATTGGGGGCCCAAGGCGAAACTTTCAAAATGGGCCCTCATACATAATGTAAAAAAAAGTATAAATAAACAAAATTTTGTTGTAGTCAATATTTGAACCAATGACCTATTAAATATAAGTCTAGCATTATAACCACTACACCACAATATTATTATTTTTTTCTAAAAACACATGATGCATATTAGTTCTATTATAGACAGTTCCATGTTGGTGCCCCCCTTTCGTCAGGGGGCCCTGGGCCGTCGTCCGGCCTGCCCTGGGCCAGGGTTGCCCCTGGACTCCACCCTCCACGGCTAGTACTTATATTTAGGTCTGGGATATATTCTCAAATATGAAACGTCTAAGTCGTATGTATATCCTCAATTTAAGGGAAAAAAATATCAAAAAATAATTCCAAAACTAACTTTTAATCATAATTAAGAATTAGAATAGATGAGTCGTCACAATTAAAAATTAAGAAAAAATCATAACTAATAGTACCTAATATTATCTAACTACCTATGAATATATCTATAGCAAATTCTAATTAAAAATATAAATATATTTATAACAAATCATAATTAAAATATAACATATATATGTCAAATCTTAATTCAGATATAATCAAATATTTAAACTGTTTTTCAACAATATTAGGGAGAAAAATTATTTACGTGCAACGCAAATGAATTTACTAGTAGTTATTAATTAACTTTTAAATATTGATAATACTTGTATTTTATAAGCACAAAAATGATAGGAAAAAGATCACGAGTATATTTCAAACTGGCCGATCATCACAATTGCGCTCAGCACTCCTTCAATTAGGAATCAGTTATAACCACATGTTGGCAATGTTGTAGTCAAGTCATGGAGAAATTATTAGATGCTCCCGGCTCACCACTGGACGTGCTGAGTGGTGAGCCCGGGCCAATGAACAATTGACACTTGGAATAACAAATTAATTCCATATTTTCCACATCATAACCGGATATGAAAAAATAACGAAAAATGCTAACAAAATCAATCATATTAATATTAATATTAAAATTAATATTAAGATTAACATTTATATTAACAGTAAAATTAATATTAACAATAATAGTAATATTAATATTAACATTAAAATTAATATTAATATTAACATTGAAATAAATATTAATATTAACATTAATGTTAAAGATAAAAAAAAAACTAACAGAATCAATAATATTAATATTATCATTAAAATTAATATTAAGATTAACATTAATATTAACAGTAAAATTAATATTAACAATAATATTAATATTAATATTAACAATAACATTAACATGAAAATTAATATTAATATTAACATTAATATTAACATTAATACTAATATTAACATTAACATTGATATTAAAATTAACATTAATATTAACATTAATATTAATATTAACATTAATATTAATATTAATACTAATATCAAAATTAATATTAATATTAATATTAATATTAATATTAATATTAAGCTAACTTATGAATTGTCCGGTTATGATATGAAAAATATGGGACTAATTGGTTATTCCAAGTGTCAATTGTTCATTGGCCCGGGCTCACCACTCAGCACGTCCAGTGGTGAGCCGGGAGCACCTAATAATTTCTCCAAGTCATGGCCTATCATTTTTATTTTTATTTTGAGTGTTAAAGAGAGAGGAGAAAAGTTACTTTTTCTGTTTCTCTATCATTAAAAGCACAATATAACATGAATATGATATAGGATTGAATAAATGATGAATATGGCTAAGTTGGCCTCCCATATTTGTTGAGTGATAAGTTGGACTTGTTCTTGAAGTCTAAGAGAATATATGATTCAAATTGCATACCCATGTTGGATCGATGTACCAAACTCTCTTTTTCAATATATGTTTATTTATTAGGGTAAAGAAAATTTGAGTCGAGTATTGTCACTAAATACAGGTCCAAAAACCAATTAAGAAAACTTCATTTTTCTTCTTTTGTGTTGGATTGTGGATACTAACAAAGGAGTAGCGGACATCTATACCACGGGGCCAATGGTTTGACGGTTTTTTAAAAGTTTGTTTCTTATTTCTACACGTCTTTTTAGGAGGTCGTGGGCATAGATGTTGCATTACGTATGAAATTTAACAGTATACCATTTCTACTAATGGCTTGTAATGCTGCATCTCTTCCGAGAGACCTTTTATCATTATTTCGCATCTAAATATTAAAATTTTATAACCATATAGGATTATTGAGTTATAAAACCAATAGCAAATTAAAAGCACAATTAATTAGTCAATGATAATCTCAATGGTGTAAGATGGATGTATGAGCTTCCATCGACATGCTTCGGAATTATTCGACTTTGGGCCGAGAATCGAGCCGGACCAAACTAAATAAGATATCCGGTTAAGTTAGGAAAAAAAATCGGCTACATTTCGATTGTAGAAATACCAAAATTTCTTATTTGATTTCAGTTTTGGGTTTCAAATTCGGGCCAAAACCGAAGGAGTTATTGAACTTACTATATTTTGACAAGTGTGAAGTGTATAAATGCATATAACAAATTTTGTTCGTTGATATAGAGTGTATATGCTTCTCATTATGAAACTATTATGTTATGACAGTGTATGACTGTATTTTGTTATTAAAAATTTTGTGACTTATATCATTCTCTACTCCCATAATATGACGAGCCGACTATCAAAGAATATTTCAGACTATGTGACATACATATATACCAATACCTACATAGCGATTATTACAGGTAAGGGTTCTAGGATAGTTTTATCATGGATCATCTGAGACTAAAACATAATTGATATATCAGAGGAAAAAGGCATATAAAATAAGAAAAATTCTGGAAACCTCATTGCACTACTCATCATAACTTATTAACCAAACTATGTATTTCATATATACCTTATCTCGTACAGAGTAGAAGATCAATATCCAACGTGCTCGCTTCAGCTCCAACATTCCTTTATTGTTCTTCATTCTCTACAATGTTATACAACCGGGTAGTCTTCAGAATTCATCTTCCACATCTAGTGAACAAATATTAGATCATCAAAATGACATGTAAGCCCAAACCAAAGGATTGTGAAAAATAAAAAATAAAAATGATAAGACAAGTCGAACATAGTTAAAAATATTGACGATAGGGTACATATTTGATACTTTAGGGTTGGTAATGTAATCTTAATTTCTAATCTAACACTCCATATATCAACCACAAATGCAAACAACCAACATTCACATCATCCCTACATGATGTACAATTTAAAAAACAATTTAGGTCACACACTTGGCTATTTTCTCACCAACAATCTCATTTATTAGGTTGTTACAAAGGTTGACGTAGTGCTTAGGTCAGTCCCACATAGGTTGTGGACAAAAGACACTAATTTATTAGCCTTAATCGATGCTCGATCGAGTTAATGATCTTAATTGATGCACAATCAAGTTAAGGATCTTAATCGATGCACGATTGATTTTAAAACTTCATTTAGATGCAAGATCTAGTTAAGGACTGGAGCAAATCTAGCACAGGAAAGTGAGCTAAGACTCACACCCTCCCTGTACGGCCTTATGAAGAATGTACTTTCAATCAACTTTTGTTTTGTTAATTTATATTACGAAAATTTTATCCAACGTGACTTTAATGTTCTCCCTCTTCCCATGTTTTAATCTAGCAACCAAAAACAACCATATCTACATAAAGGTTACTATTATTATCTTGCTCAAAAATAAAGTATGTGTTTTGATCCGTATGCACAGAGGCATGACGCAAGACGAAGACACCATACCAAGGAGTACTTGTCACGACAAGAAACCTTACATTTTGAATAATTAATTGAGATTTTAGATTTTGCTTTCATGTCAGTGTGTCTGTGTCCGACGTGTCTATAGTCCAAGTATTGACTCGTGCTCATTTTAGAGTTATCATGGGCTCGTCCTTTAACCTAGTGTAATTCGACTTTCGTATACACAACTATCCCTAATTTTCTGGATAACATTGCATTGAACTATTTTTGGTCGAGGAATGGTTATCTTGTAGATTTTTGAAAAAATGATAGTCTCCTTTGTATTTCTTTCTCCAAAGATAATTTATATGATATTTATACGAGACTCGAAGCAACCCTCAATAGGATTCACTAGAATGTCTTATCTGTCACTCTCATTTTCCGTTATACGTATTTTCGGTATACGTGTACGGATTTCCGACCCGTATATTGGCTTGTCTAGCATAGCTTGGCATGGTTTGGCTTAGTTTATTTTGGTTTGGTTTTGGTGAGTGGTTCATCATGATAAAACCCTCCCCTTTTATATAAACCAACCCATTTTTCTCTCTCCTCCTTTACTTTCATTTACTTCTTCTTCTTCCTCCATTAAATTCTCTCCAACCACCTTAGGCAAGTGCAACTTGCTTCATGGAGGAACTCCATTTTAATTGTTCTATTGTCTTCCCTACAAGCTTCTACGACTCTTTAGTACTTAGCACTTTTGGTTTTGGTGGATTAAAACTTGTAGTCTAAGTTTTCACAAATTTTGGTTTTCTTGGGTTTTGATCTCTCAAACTTCTTTGTTTTCAAGTTTTGATTGTTCTATGTTGTAGAGAATTTGATTTTAAATCCGAATTTCGAGTTATTTTGAGTGATTTATGGACCTTGGAAGTTCATGGGTTCCATGGTTCATCTTCTCGGGTTGGAGGAGAAGAACAGTGTGGGCGCATAGCATTTTATGCGCCCACAGCGACTTTAGCCTTGGGCGCATAGCCCTATATATGCGCCCAAGCTCCCTGCCTTCCACAGTGTGGGCGCATGGCTTTATATGCGCCCATGACTTGTACTTGCTTATGCACATAACTTTAATATGTATTAAGTAATAGTGTCCCTTTCATGTGGGCGCATAGCCCTTATTATGCGCCCACATGGTCAGTATAGATGGCTCCTGACTTAGCTTCCTATGCACCCTGCCTTCTTCATGTGGGCGCATAGACTATAAGTGCATGCTTGTGGGCGCATAGGCCATGGACGCATGCACTCTCTTGTGCATTATTTCTATAACATATGCCCTACGTGATGTGTTTAGTCCTAGGCGCATACAGGTGGGCGCATGCCCTTAGGCGCATAGCCTTGGGCGCATGCCACTCTCAGCACATGCATTTTGGGTGTATGTTCTTCATGACACCCTATTGACCCTTGTGCCATCTCTTGCAAATGTCCGTATTTGTCCCCATGGTCCTTAATGTAATTGTGACTTTGTTTGTACTCTTTACTTGACTAAGTCCTATTAGGTTATTTTCCATATTGCACATGTACTCTGAGCTTTAAACACAATCTTGGTATGGCACGTACACTCTCTAACAACTTATTGATAGTGGTCCGCCGTGGTGCACTTACATGAACATGACATGACATTGTAACTTTAAATGATAACTCTTGATAGTGACCTGTCGTGGTGCACTCTTGTCAAGTAACTTGACATGATAATTCTTGATGGTGGTCCGTTGTGGTGTACTCCTGACAAGTAATCTTGATAAGTAACCTAACATGATAAATCTTGATATGTTGTTGCGACAGCTATCTTGACTCGCTAAGTAACTCTTGTCTTGACACCGTGGATGGTTGTGCTTGTATAAGCTACATGTCTCATCTTACATCATGTCAAGGGCAGGATTCCTGGTTACCACGGTCAGGGATTCATACTGAATCTGACTAGGATAACGACTAGATTGATCAAGTAGTCCATGAAGAGATTTCCCAGCTACAGACAGTCTCGTTATCTGGGCGCTCTAATTGGACTTGTAGCCTACCGTCGAGTAGGGCATATTTTCAGCACACTGTCATGTGTTGCACCCCCAAGTCACCTAATCCAACTCTCTCAACTTGCGACTGGATAACCTGGATTAAGTCTGCAGGGCTTGTGGCTATTGGAACATCTCGATGCATCTTGTTAGTAACTAAGCTTGTGATAGCCCTAGTTAGTTAAAGTATCAAGCCGTACTCATTGCTTGGTCGTGATTGATGGATGTAGTCTAGTCTAGTCTTGCCTAGGCAAGACCAGTACATGGTTATCTCAGCACGTTACTGTTATACTTTACTTTATCGATAATTGGTTAGAGACTAAGTTCTGTTCAGGTAAAGGGTTACAACCCCGGTCCTTATTTGGTTTACGGGTTGTAACTTGGTTACTGGAATAGTCCTTTAGTTATCTTATCGTTTATCACCATGTTTCCTTTAATTCATGTCTTTCGTTATCATTATGTCTTTATGTGCTAATATGCTGGTTTTAGTTCTTTAGTGAAGCCTCCCTTGTGGCACTTGCTCTTTCTGGGGTCTGACACAGCTGGTTTTGTATGGCCAGATTTCAGAGTAGTATCCGAGGATCTTCCAGCCTTCCAGCCATATGGTGAACACTAGACGCAACCCTGGCAACGAGTGGGTTTTATTTTGCTCTCCCATTCTATTGTAAATTATTCTTTTGAGGCATTTAGCCGTCGAGCAAGTGTTAGCTCGTGTTAAATTTACATTCTGGTATTGCAGTTCCTATTTATTTTTGGTATTGTCACATGTATACTTGTTCCTACCATGTTTACTTGTTTACATTTCATATATGTTTTGTCTCATTTTTTAGTTCTTGTTTATAGTTCTATATCGTATAGATTTACACTTTTGTGCATTGTACTTTGCTCCAATCATGACTGGATAGTTGACATATCAAGCTGCCTATTGCAAGTTCGGGATCAGGATTGAGGTTAGTTGTTGCTCCAAGTATCTTTTGTCCTGTGATAGTATGGAAAGCGTACTTTCTTTCATATGCTTTTCAGTCTATTCTTTTTCTAGTTCGTTACATAGTTAGTGATAGTCAGAACTGTGGATGATGTGTTCTGAGGTAATAAATGATATTGAGGACTAGATAGCGTACTACACCTATGTTACGGCGTAGGCTGGGCATGCACACGTGATCTTACTCGAATATATGAACGCGCGTCGTAATACCATATTACTTAAAGAAGTAATAGTTTTGAAGTAGGCTCAAACAAAATTTTAGGATCCAATTTTGTCATACAAGTCCAAAAACCAATACGGAGGTACCCGAGGTGTCTGTAAACCTTGTTGGGAAAGAAACGCGGAAACCTTTCCCCAAACTAGAGAGTACCTGCGAGAGAACTAAGCAATACAACGCACGAACCAAAACACCAAAAATAAACCACGCAGACACAGAGAATTTTTGACGTGGAAAACATTTGCGGGAAAAACCACGGGACGATCGGAGTCCAACCCTGAGAAGCCTTCACTAATGAAATAAAGGAGTACACCCTCTACAAACTTCTCCCGATCCAAATCGGATCCCCACAACACTTAGAAGCAAGAATAATGATTACAAGACTACGAAGAACAAAGACGACGAGTAGATATTACCCGAACACGATCCTCCTTCGAAAATGGCCTTTAATCCTCCTTCTTCTCTTCCAAAGTTGCAATGGCACTCTTGCCTCTTTTCTCTCTCTTGTTCTTCAATGTTGTGTTATGATTAGGGTTAGGAATAACCATGTATAAACCTCCTAATCTGCAGCAAAATCTGGACCGTAGGATACGATCCAATGGTGATCAATTACCCTGAAAAATGCTTCAGCCCCGACGACCCAGAGTTCGGCTAGAACTCTGTGTTTGGCAACCAGAACAGTTCTGGAACCAAAAGACAGAGTTCGGCCAAAACTCTGTGTGGGGGCAAAGATCGGCCCGAACTCTGCCTTCCCTGTTCCAGCATGTAAAATGGTAGCTCCCGAGCTTCTTCTTCGTCTCCGAATGGCCTCGTCACCTTTCCGAGCTTCTCTGACACACAGACGGCGCTCGTCGCACTCCGAGGTCTTCTCCACATAGGTTGGGAACCCCACCCACTCTAACAAATCTCCCTCTTCACAACTAGGTGGAGGAGGTCGTCATCCCGATGATCTGCCTGCAGTACTCAAACTTTTCCCTCGGTAGAACCTTCGTGAGCATGTCCGCTCCATTGTCATCAGTATGAACCTTCTCAAGTGTCGCGTCCTTCTTCTCAACCATATCCCGTATCCAATGATACTGAGTCTCGATGTGCTTGGACCGACTATGAAATGTCTGGTTCTTCACAAGATGAATAGCACTCTGACTGTCGCAAAGCAAAGTATACTGCTCTTGCTTCAGCCCCATTTCTTGCAACACCTTCTTCATCTACAGCAGCTCCTTGTAAGCCTCCGTCGCCGTAATATATTCCACCTCCGTCGTCGACAAGGTAACACACTTCTGCAACTGCGACTGCCACGATGCCGCTCCTCCGACAAACATCATCACATAGCCCGAAGTTGATCATCTCGTGTCTAAATCTCCAGCCATATCAGCGTCGGTATACCCAACCAGCTTCGGCTCGTCACCACCAAAAGAAAGTCTCCAATCGACAGTGTCTTGAAGGTATCATAGAATCCACTTGACCGCACTCCAATGTACCCTTCCAGGATTTGAAATATACCTGCTAACTGTGCCAACTGCATGAGCGATGTCTGGCCTCGTACACACCATAGCATACATAAGGCTCCCTACAGCTGAAGCATATGGAATTCGCTCTATATCTTTATTTTCATCCTCGGTAGATGGACGCTGCTTCTCAGTGAACTTAAAGTGAGCCGCAAGGGGGCAACTCACTTTCTTCGACCCGTCCATACCGAAACGTTGAAGTACCCGGTGAATGTACTTCTTTTGGGACAAATGTAGCAGCTTGGACTCTCTCTCTCTCGGCTGATCTCTATTCCAAGAATAGTCTTCGCTGTGCCCAAATCCTTCATAGAGAAGGCCACGCCCAGTTGGTGCTTCAACTCCGCTATCCTAGTGGCATTCCGACCCACTAATAGCATATCATCTACATAGAGCAATAAAATAATAAAATCAACCTCGGCAAAATACCTCACAAATACACAGTGATTCGACGTCGTCCGTGCATAACCATGCTCCCCCATAAATGACTCGAACTTCCTGTACCACTGCCTCGGAGCCTGCTTCAGACCATACAAGCTCTTCCTCAACCGGCAGACCAAATATGACTTGTCCTTCTCACAGAATCCCTCTGGCTGCTCCATGTATAACTCCTCCTCAAGATCGTCGTAGAGGAATGTCGTCTTCACGTCCATCTGTTCGACCTCCAAGTCGAGACTGGCTGCCAATGCTAGCACTACCCGAATAGACGAATGCTTGACGACAGGCAAAAAGATCTCAACATAATCTACGCCTTTCCGCTGACCATAGCCTTTAACTACCAGCCTCGCTTTGTATCGAGGACGAGTAGCATCATCCGTCTGCTTCACTCTAAACACTCATCGATTCTTCAAAGCCTTTTTGTCCTTTGGCAACCGCACCAGCTCATAAGTAGAATTGGCATGTAAGGAACTCATCTCCTCCTGCATAGCCTCTATCCACTCTTGTCTGTGTTCGTCTTCTATAGCCTCTACAAAACTTTCAGGCTCTCTCCCGTCAGTCAATAGCACATACTCACCCGATGAGTATCTCGTAGATGGTCGACGCACTCTGTCGCTCCTTCTTAGTGGAGCCACTGGTGCTGGTTGTATACCGACAACCTCCTCCCCTTCAGAAACTGCCTCCCCTGCATGCTCATCCTTCTGAGGGACACCTTGACTACCATCAGCAGGCTGATGATCAAGGTTGGGAGCAACTCCATGTACTGGCTCCTCCATAATTGGATCCTCTGCGATGTCCTCTAGAAACTACTCGAAGTGAAATAACTCTAACTCAGGCAATTCCTCAGCCTCAGAAGACGTCTTGGAATCCTAAGTGTTGATCATGGTCTGATCCTCAACGAATACCACATCCCTGCTTTTGTAGAGCTTTCTTCCCACCGGATCGTAGAGTCTATAGCCAAACTCATCCCGACTGTAGCCGACAAAGACGCATCGCCTCATCTTCGGCTCAAGTTTGGTTCTTTCATCCTTCGGTACATGCACGAAGGTCTTACAACCAAACACTTGCAGGTGATTGTATGACGGCTCTTTGTCATACCATACTTTATCAGGCACATCCCCCTGCAAAGAAGCACTAGAAGATAAATTAATAACATAAGCATCTGTGAGAAGAGCCCCACCCCAATAACTGCCCGACAAGTTTGCTTCTGACAGCAAACACCGCACCCTCTCCAACAGTGTCCTGTTCATGCGCTCCGCTACACCATTGAGCTGAGGTGTCTTTGGCGGAGTCTTCTGGTGTTGTATCCCTTGCTCTTTGCAATAAGCATCAAAGGGACCGATGTATTCGTCGTCGTTGTCGGACCGAACACACAATAACTTCTTGCCCGTTTCTCTTTCAATAGAGGCCTGAAACTCTTTGAAAGTAGGCAGCACCTGATCCTTGGTCTTTAAGGCATAGACCCAAACCTTCCTGGAACAGTCATCAATAAAAGTTACAAAGTAAGATGCACCACCAATAGAATTTACCTTCATAGGACCGCAGACATCCGAGTGAATCAACTCGAGCAACGCCGGCTTCCTTGAACTTGGGTGACTTTGGAAAGACACCCTATTTTGCTTTCCAGCTAAGCAGTGCGTGCACTTCTCCAACTTTGTAGACTTGAGTCCTGAAATCACCTTCATGTTCACTAAGTAGCTCATTCCCTTTTCGCTGATATGGCCGAGCCGCCTGTGCCACAACTCAGTAGATGCATCACTGACTGCGTTCACCTCCTGTGCTCCATGTGCGCTCCCCTCCATATAGTAGAGATCGAACTTCTTGCTTCCTCTGGAAATCACCATCGAACCTCTGGAAAGCTTCTACTGACTATTCCCGAAGAGACCGAAGAATCCCTCGTCATCCAACCTTCCAACCGACACCAGATTAAAACGGATATCAGGGACATGACGAACATCTTTGAGAACAAGAACTGCACCCGTCTTCGTTCTCAAATGCACATCTCCAACGGCAACCACCTTCGACATATCTCTATTGTCCATCTTCAACACTCTACAGTCGCCTGTTGTGTAAGTGGCAAATAGTGCCCTGTTGTGAGATACATGCGCTGAAGCTCCTGAGTCCACCAGTCAAGAATTATCATCGCAGGTGAGGTTTGTGATAACCTCATCACCTACGACGATGACATCGCCTCCATGTATCGAGGCCGCCGCTGTACTGTTCTTATCTTGCTTCCCCTTGTCGCCCTTCTTCTTTCTCTTCCAAGCAAAACAGTTCCGCTTGATGTGGCCCTTCTTGCCACAGTAGTAACACTCTGAGTCCTCGTACCGACCATGGGACTTTTTCCTGCTCTTGTCTCTGTCACCACCTGGACCCCTGCTTTTGCCTCTTCTGCGGCTCTCTAAAACCAATGCCTCTGAGTGGTGGGATATGGATGAAGTGTCCTGAGAACGTCTCCGTATCTCTTTATTCAACACCCCGCTCTTGGCAAACTCCAGACTGACCACGCCCTCTGGAGCAGAAGCGATCATAGATACTCGTACGGTCTCCCATGAGTATGGCAATGTATACAGCAGCCATAGTCCCTGAACCTCATCGTTGAACTTGACTCCCATCGAAGACAGCTGGTCAACCATGCCCTGGAAATCACTCAAGCGATCCATAATAAATGCCCCATCTTTGTACCGCAGACCGATCATCGTCCGGATCAGGAACAACTTATTTACCCTGGTCTTCTTCGCGTACAGAGATTCCAGCTTATTCTATAACGTCTTCGCATGCTCAATATTGGCAACGTGGTTGTACACGTTCTCGTATATTTGCACACCTGTATATGCTCGAATTTCTAGTCCTCCTCGGATTTATCACTGGGCTTCTCGGATACAAATACGGGCAGATACAGCTTCTTGACAAACAACAAATCTTTTATCTTGCTCCGCCAATAGTGATAGTTGGTGTCGTTCAGGTTCACCATGCGCACCGACTTCACGTCCATCTCTCCTCTCTAGTTTTCTTGTCAACTCCTGACACCCTTCTGAATTCCAGAACCTGGCTCTGATACCACTTTGTTGGAAAAGAAACGCGGAAATCTTTCCCCAAACTAGAGAGTACCTGCGAGAGAATCAAGCAATACAACGCACGAACCAAAACACCAAAAACAAACCATACAGACACAGAGAATTTTTGACGTAAAAAATCCTTGCGGGAAAAACCACGGGACGATCGGAGTCCAACCCTGAGAAGCCTTCACTAATAAAATAAAGGAGTACACCCTCTACAAACTTCTTCCGATCCAAATCGGATCCCCACAACACTTAGAAGCAAGAATAATAATTACAAGACAACGAAGAACAAAGACGACGAGTAGATATTACCCGAACACGATCCTTCTTCGAAAATGGCCTTTAATCCTCCTTCTTCTCTCCCAAAGTTGTAATGGCACTCTTGCCTCTTTTCTCTCTCTTGTTCTTCAATGTTGTGTTATGATTAGGGTTAGGAATAACCATGTATAAACCTCCTAATCCGTAGCAAAACCTGGACCGTAGGATACGATCTAATGGTGATCAATCACCCTGAAAAATGCTTCAGCCCCGACGACACAGAGTTCAGCCAAAACTCTGTGTTTGGCAACCAGAACAGTTCTGGAACCAAAAGGCAGAGTTCGGCCAGAACTCTATGTGGGGGCAAACCGAACTCTGCCTCCCCTGTTCCAGCATGTAAAATGGTGGCTCCCGAGCTTCTTCTTCGTCTTCGAATGGCCTCGTCACCTCCCCGGGCTTCTCTGACACATAGACGGTGCTCGTCGCACTTCGGGGTCTTCTCCACATAGGTTGGGAACCCCACCCACTCCAACAAACCTAAATAACAATAAATGAGCCTAACTATTAGCTAAAACATATGTTTAAGCCTAAATTAAAATTAGGGACAACAACTCATGTGTCACGACCCGCACCCTGTTTAGGGGTACGAGAACGTGGGTACGTCCAGCCTACGCCGCAATATCGGCGGTAGAACGCTGTATAGGTCCTCTATAACATCTAACATCTAACAACAAGATATATAAACCTGTCATCTCCGTACGGAGGTATAATATAACATCTTAACTCTATATCTCAATCACAAGTCTAGGGAAGATAGAGCACGATATAAAATCAGATAAAAGGAAGAAACTAAATATAAATAGAGTTATCACACCACACAAAATAGATGTCTAACACAAATAAATACAAGTCCTGAATATAAATAAGTCTCAACTAACAATCGGAATAATCCGATACAAATTGAAAGCTATAAAGTACTAAGCTATAACTAAACACACTCTACTGGACTAGATCCTCCTCTGGCTCCTGTGTGCCACCCTCGTAGGCCTCATAGAAAGTGGGGACAATCATCTATATCATCTGTAATATTTTGTCAACATATTCAGTCAGGATTGCAACGAGCACATTCTAAACCCCCGTCCTGATTATTGCTATTTTATTTTTCAAGGATAAAAATTCTCTATTTTATAAATAGTTTTTCTTTTAACTAATTCATACTATATATTAGTAATTTATCCTGATATAATGAAATTGGCACTCTAAGGTGAGTTTGTAAATCAAATTCTAAGGGGGGCTTATTTGCAAAGCCCCAATATTCAAAACTCAGCCTCATCTTTCCTCTGATCGAGTAGAGCACAGTTCGAAAAGATCGAATCAAGCAAATTCAAATAAGAAATTGCCTCTTATCTACTTTCCCATTGATCACCTGTATATATAGCTCATGTAGCAGCCGTACCTGGTTTACTTCTCCAAACCCTAATCTATTTCCCTATTCTCTCTCAACTTCAAAGAGAACCTGTGGTGGTCGTGGAAGTTTTTGACAAGGAGGGGCAGAGCTTGGGATTAGAAAATCAGTGCAGCGAGCAATCTTGGACATCAACATCCAACAGGTAAACGTTGATCCCTTCTTTTAATCGCACAAGTTCTGTTTCGATAAAGAAGCATGGGGATCACCAAGTGTTCGATAAAATGATAGGGTGTCATATATCTGAGTAGTAGACTTTGTGTGAATAGGATTGGAATGTCCCTATGTCAAGCAACTCAATAAGTGTATTAATATACATGGAGGGTATTAGACACAGACCTATGGGTACGAAGTTATCTAATTGTGGGCTTGAAGGGTTGTCTGGGTATGCCAATGTCAAATGATGATAGGCAATTGGGAGGTTTCTGTACCTTAAAGATCAGATATATGCAGTCATGGTCTGTGTTCTACTCATATGCGAAAGTGTATCCGATGTGTAGGCATGTGGGTATACATCAGTGATGCCACAAGTGGGAGGGTAGATGTTTGTGTAAATTCCTAAAGGAAACCATAGATGAAGGTGTAGTAGTATCGGTTATGGGATACCCATGGTGTTATTATGGATTTCGTTGGTAACTGGCCATGAATTATCAGCCAGTGTTTGGTTCTGTCCAAACTTGCATCAGGTCGACTGATACTTGAGGAAGTATCAGTCATCTGTAGGTTGAATTAACCTTACACCCTTGAGTTGAACTTTAACCTTGGCTCTTACATTATGTATTGATCGGATCCTTAGTGTTCGTCATGCAAGAGTGCAGGACATATGTATACCTCCCTATACCTGTTCCCTCGAACACTTGGTATGCATGTTTTGCCAACACATCTGTTGGTTCTAATACCCCTACTGATTTATTACATGCCAAATGTTTTCAGTCATATACTTTCACTTAATGATCTGTCCCGCCTTCCTTTTTGTACTGCCATTCGAAATCATATACAAGCATTGCATGCTTTGTTCTGCCATTCAATTAGAGCTATGTCTAAATTCTGTAGGTACCATTTCATCTGTTTAGTTTCTAGTATTTGAAATGACAAATGCCACAGTATCAAATATTTCGTCAATATGTTCACTTTGGAGAGGCACTTAGTGTTTTAGTTTTTTTTTTAAATGCATAAGCTGTAGCAGACATTAATTTATCTGCTGAATTATCAGAATGACCAAGTTATGAAGTTATTATTTTTTTAACACAAGCTACTGTTTTCTCATAACCAAGTTATGCTCCACTGTTGAAGTATACATGCTTCACTAACCAATAGCACCCGTCCCTAAGAATTTTTGCTCATCTGGTCCTTCAATGATGTTGCTCAACTTTATAGTAGTGCACTTAATCTCTTACTGCTCTTCTGATATCGGCCCATAATCTGAGAATTGTTGTTCAACTAAAATTTGGCATGCTGTTTCTTTCCTGTCTAATATTCATGTCTAATATTGTGCCTACAGTTGTAGTGAAATACACTCTCTTCAATTTTATGCATATTTTTGTTATTTCCCATTGTCGTGTAATTCCTTTTCTTATGGTTGTTCTTAGGTCTTCCCTTCTACATGCGTGTTTGTCGAGTTTTGATTTCTAAGATTGCTTTTATGCCTTTTTGACGGATAATGTGGGTACCTATTATATTCATTTTTGAATTAAGATGTAATCCTTTCAATATAACAGTGTTACTCTTTTCTGTTCCTCTAGGGACACCATTTGCAACCACCTATGTGCTTGTAGAGTACAAGGGGATAGGCAGGAAAACAGGGCAGTAAGAGTGTATCATTAGTGTCCATATATGTGTCAGTTGTTAGTATCAGGAATTTAATAGTATATAAGAGGTTTAAGAGTATTGGCAGTGATTAACTATCTAAGAGTATCTATTATGATCCTTTAGGTTGTGTGTTAGAAGGAATAGAGTAGGTTGTGATTGTATCTGATCACTTGACCATGGTCTGATGGCTGGGAAAGACTAAGCCTAAGGACTTCTTTTGCTTCAAAGAAAGGAAACCAATTCTTACTTTAAAACCAAACCAACCTAGAAGGCTAATAATCAAATAGTTAGGCAATTTTGTACTCTCAAATTTTATCTTGATCCTATTAATTCATAAAATAGGTTTATTTGATTTTGACTCAACTTTTGATCCGTGCCAGCAGCGCAGGACCACATGCAAGTGTACATTGCCTTTCTACACAGCTTTATTTACATGTACTGTCTTTTTTATTATTATCCAGTTTTCTTATATTGTTGACATGTATCTTTCATATCCTGTTTGTATATTTTATCATTGCTATATAGACCGTGTTCACAGTTAGCTTTGTGTCTTATTGGATGTATTCACTTTGAGCCTTGATTGAGCCGTGTCGTGGGTCGAGAAGTCGTGAACTGGACTGCTTTTACTCTGTGTCTTGAAATCTTGAAGCTAACCTGCGAGTCCACAATAGGGACGAGGGTTAGTAGTTATCTGTGTCTTAATCTAACATGCGAGTCCACATTAGGGACGAGGGTTAGTAGTTATTGGTCCACACCTGCGAGTCCACATTAGGGACGAGGGTGATGCTAACCTGCGAGTCCACACTAGGGACGAGGGTTAGTAGTATATGGTTCACACCTGAGAGTCCACACTAGGGGCGAGGGTGATGCTAACCTGCGAGTCCACACTAGGGAGGAGGGTTTGAGTATTCGATTTGGTTATCCGTCTTGACATGAGTTTTCTCGTCCTCGTTCAGCAGTTCATTTATGTGTAGACAGTGTACAGATTCGTGTTTTTTCATTTTTCAGTTTTACTTGTTTATTCTGTATTTTCTCCATGCGTAATAAACTGTTAGAAAGGCTCGTTTTTATGTATCTTGCTAGTCCTCTGAGGACCTGATGATCTCTTCAGGTTTAGCCGAGTTTGAGTCAGGAGCAGTTGAGCCGGTTGAGTCAGCGCCAGACCGCGGAGCTTTGCAGTTGGGGTTGTCTTGGTTAGCAGATTGTCTTCAGTTAGTGTATTTCATGTATTTATTTCTCCTTCCGTCTATTGGTAGTAGATTTGTGTCCACCGGACGTGACATTGAATCTTGGATATATTCAGTCATATTATTCACTTTCTTTGGTATTTCATTGATCTTGGTTAATTCGATTATTCTGTGGATGAGATATAGTTTACCATGTGATTCTAGATTGCCGTGACTTGTGTATAGACAGTGTACTACCACCGACACTGCGGCGTAGGCTGGGCTTGGATACGTCTTGTATCCGGAAAGCGAGTGCGGGTCGTGACAAGTTTTTTTTGGTGGCCCATGCAGGTCTACGTTAATCACTTCGGTTACATTACTGTGCTGTTGTGAGCCTGCACATAGGATTAGAAATTTAGGATCTCATCCACGTGTCTTGAAAACAGTATTGATCTCTGTCCTTGATTTCTATTTGAATCTTTGACTTATATCCTGCTTGAAATCTTCGTGCCGTCTAATATTTTCTTTTATAGCAGTTAAGATGAACTCTCAAGACAGGAACAACGCTGCACTGAACACTCCACCGGCTACAGGAGGAGTTGACGAAAGTTCATAGTAGAATCATAGTAATAGTACAATTGTGAGTCCTATATTAGATTTTGTGAGAACTTGGAAATATTGTAGTAGCAGCAAGTTTGACTATTCATTGCGGTATATCATAGCTTTATTTGAATTTCGAGGACGAAATTATTTTAAGGTGGATAGGATGTAAACCCCCGTCCTGATTATTGCTATTTTATTTTTCAAGGATAAAAATTCTCTATTTTATAAATAGTTTTTCTTTTAACTAATTCATACTATATATTAGTAATTTATCCTGATATAATGAACTTGGCACTCTAAGATGAGTTTGTAAATCAAATTCTAAGGGGGGCTTATTTGCAAAGCCACAATATTCAAAACTCAGCCTCATCTTTCCTCTGATCGAGTAGAGCACAGTTCAAAAATATCGAATCAAGCAAATTCAAATAAGAAATTGCCTCTTATCTACTTTTCCATTGATCACCTGTATATATAGCTCAGGTAGCAGCCGTACCTGGTTTACTTCTCCAAACCCTAATCTATTTTCCTATTCTCTCTCAACTTCAAAGAGAACCTGTGGTGGTCGTGGAAGTTTTTGACAAGGAGGGACAGAGCCTGGTATTAGAAAATTAGTGCATCGAGCAATCTCGGACATCAACATCCAACAGGTAAACATTGATCCCTTCTATTAATCGTACAAGTTCTGTTTCGATAAAGAAGCATGGGGATCACCAAGTGTTCGATACAATGATAGGGTATCATATATCTGAGTAGTAGACTTTGTGTGAATAGGATTGGAATGTCCCTATGTCAGGCAACTCAATAAGTGTATTAATATACATGGAGGGTATTAGACACAGACCTATGGGTACGAAGTTATCTAATTGTGGGCGTGAAGGGTTGTCTGGCTATGCCAATGTCAAATGATGATTGGCAATTGGGAGGTTTCTGTACCTTAAAGATCAGATATATGCAGTCATGGTTTGTGTTCTATTCATATGCGAAAGTATATCCGATGTGTAGGCATGTGGGTATGCATCAGTGATGCCACAAGTGGGAGGGTAGATGTTTGTGTAAATTCCTAAAGGAAACCATAGATAAAGGTGTAGTAGTATCGGTTATGGGATACCCATGGTGTCATTATGGATTCTGTTGGTAACTGACCATGAATTATCAGCCAGTGTTTGGTTCTGTCCAAACTTGCATCAGGTCGACTGATACTTGAGGAAGTATCAGTCATCTGCAGGTTGAATTAACCTTTGTGAAACCCGCTTCCTGGGTTTAGCTAATTATTATTGGTGATTATTATTGTTTGTAGTATTATTATTTCGGGAATTGAAATTATTTTCAAAATATTAGTAACATGGATTTTTGAATTGTCAGCCCGTCCCGAACCTGGTCCCTGGTCCCGGTCCCAGCTCGAACCCATTCATTTCTACTTCTTCTTAAATCCTGATTATTTATATATTAGTTCTACAAAAAAAAACACTTCCCCCCACGAGCTGGTCCAGCCGCTAGACCAGCACCTTCCCCACTCCCCTCACTTCTCTCTCCTTCACTCCCTCCCCACCACACAAATCTCTCCACCATTTCATATTAATTCTCCCCTTCACTTCAACTACCACCACCACCTTTAATTCTTTAAAGAGAGAATAGTAGCACCACCTTTCTCAATCCTTTTTTCCCCACTCTCTAGAACCCTCTCGGCCGCGTCTCGCTTCCCCGAGCAAACCAAGGTATAATTTCGGTCCCGTTCCATTTATTCGGTAGTCGATGATGAAAATGGTCCCCGATTCCCTCCCGGGAATTCAGTTTTAGGTCGACGTAGTAACTTCGAATTTTTTGGAAATGTTTCTGTGATGTTCTGTGTTTATTTCGGATTTTTCCGAAATATGTTTTCTGGATTTTGGGCGCTGTGGTTTCCGATTTCATTTTGGGAATTCCCGAAACTATATTTCGGGTTTTCGATTAAACTTCGGGAATTATTCTGTGAATTTAATTTTGGTGTAAAATGGTTTGGAAGTTATTTTCTGGGTGTTCCCTGGTTTGGGACTTTTATTATGGGTATTTCGGCGCATTTTCCCAGTTTTGGGTTATCCCGAATATAGAGGGAATGCTGTCCAAATTTTTATAAAACTTTAGAAATGAATTTCAAATTGGTTTTCGGAACTATTTTATTTAATTGGATTTTTGGGCGACGACCATACGGTCCGTGGGCCCTAGCGAAATGCAAACGAAAACGGTTTTACCCGGACGTTGAGGCATTAGCAACAAATAGTGACGATTGGACCAAGTCTGAGACTCATAAGATTTTATTTATTTTATTTTTAGTTTTTGTTTTCTATATTTAAAATACAGGATATTAGTCAGAGCTAACTAATTTTCTCTTATTTTAATTTATGTAAAGTTTGTAAGGGCATAAGCCCAGATTCCTATTTTGTCAGCTGTGCCCCTGTATTGCGTAGTCTAGGTTTTTCATTTATTTTCTTGGTTGATTTTTTCTTTATTTTCTGGTTGGTTTATGTCACTCCTCATTCCAAGAATACGTATTTTTAGAATGCATGTACTGTTTACATGTAAATATTTTATATTTATCATGTATTGCTCTGTATTTAAATCCGTTTAATTTCATGTTAATTAATTTCCTGCAATTTTATTTTTGCACTTTACTTTCTGCTTTTATACTTTGCTTTAGCTTTGCTATGGGTTCGGCTCAGATTGGTTTAATTATGTTGGTTCATCATGAACCGAAATAAACCCCCACCTACCACTACCTCATTTAAAAGCCTATCCCCTTTCTCCCTCTTCATTATTCACTATTACTCTTCTTCTTCCTCATAACTCTCCCACCAACCTAAGAGAGCAAGGCAAGTTCCAACTTGCTTCTTGATGGATTCCCATTTTTATTGTTCCATCATCTTCCTTATTTGATTCTAAGTCTCTTTAGTACTTAGTATTTCCAATTTCCATGGATTATTTATTGTAGATCTAAGTTTGATGCATTTTCAGGTTCTTAGGTTTTGATCTAGTAAACTTTGTTATCTTCAAGTTTCGATGGTTCCATGTTGTAGAGAATTTTGTTCTACCCAATTTTGACCTATGGAAGTCCATATTTGGGCTTGGGATGAAAGATTTATGGAGCTTGGAAGCAATGGCTTCCATGGTTCTGTTCTCAGAAATTCGGAGAGGAAGCACAGCCACATCTTCATTCCTCAGCCGCATGAATCTTCCTTTCCCACAGCACATGATATTTATTTCCCACAGCGCATGATATTCATTTCCCAATCATTTCTCACAGCGCATGAGATTCATTTCCACAGCGCATGAGATTCATTTCCCACAGCGCATGATATTCATTTCCCACAGCGCATGTTATTCATTTTCCACAGCCGCATGAATCTTTATTTTTCAGACGCATGAGATTATTTATTTTCCAATCATTTCCCTCAGGCGCATGATATTATTTATTTCCCAATCATTTCCCTCAGGCGCATGATATTATTTATTTCCCAATCATTTCCCTCAGGCGCATGATATTATTTATTTCCCAATTGTTTCCCTCAGGCGCATGATATTATTTATTTCCCAATCGTTTTCCTCAGGCGCATGATATTATTTATTTCCCAATCCTTTCCACAGCGCATGATATTATTTATTTTCCAATCCTTTCCACAGCCGCATGAATCTTTATTCCTCAGGCGCATGAGATTATTTATTTCCCAATCATTTTCCTCAGGCACATGATATTATTTATTTTCCAATCGTTTCCCTCAGGCGCATGATATTATTTATTTCCAATCCTTTCCACAGCGCATGATATTATTTATTTCCCAAATCCTTTCCATAGCGCATGAGATTATTTATTTCCCAATCATTTCCCACAGCGCATGAGATTATTTATTTCCCGATCATTTCCCTCAGGCGCATGATATTATTTATTTCCCAAATCCTTTCCACAGCGCATGAGATTTATTTTCCACAGCCGCATGAATCTTTATTCCTCAGGCGCATGAGATTATTTATTTTCCAATCATTATTTCCTAATCATTATTTATTTTCCAATTTTTATTTCTCGAATTTGGTATTAATTAACATTGATTGTTATCTTGATTAATAATTGATCATGCGTTCCTAGATGGAACTAAGAGACTGGCAAGTCGTCTTATTGAATTAAATGGAATAAGACACGTTCATATTTGCAATCGATTGGCCAATCCCAAATATTGACATATAGATACATGCAGGCTACAATTTATTTATTTATTTCACGAAAGCAGCATGTGTACTCTATGGTCAAGGCATAATTATTCCGTGGTTAGTTTTAATTATTGCATTACGCTATGTAAGACCTACAACCTAACCGCACGGGTATCGTTATAGAGTTGGGCATATCGTACTTTGTACGGAAGTACTCATTCTGAATGACCATGATCCACGGCATGGGATTTCACTTAACATAGAGGCTACTAAGTTAAATAAAATAATGATTGCATGGAGGGAATGGATCTCCGAGTTCTTACATGGCAGCCCTCTTTGGGACTATTAGCGCCCAACAGGCCAGCTGGTTCCCACAGATACTGCAATTCTGCCACACGGGCAGGGAGCGGTATCTGCTTATATTATTGTATATTGTATATTAATGACGGGCGTCCTGCTGGGACTCGTCTAATTCATGATTGGCGCAATGGATTGATTGGATCGACTAGCCTTGCTTGTCCATAGTAAGAACTGAAAAATCCTTATTGCATAATTCCAGGATAACTTGGGACTCACAGTAGTAAGCCGTAGGAGTTGGATGGCCGTTTAAGTTGATTTGTTTGTGTACTGTACCTACTCTGTTACCTAACTGAGATGATCAGAGCATCAGGACATGACGGGCCAACTTCTGTCCTTGTTTGGTTGGGAGGTTGGTTCGAAGTGTCGTGATGTTACGTGAATCCCAGTAGCAAGCAGAGATCTATTATTATATTCTCTTATTTACTGGTTTAATGCCTCATATCGTGCTTCCTTGCGGTACTTGCTATTAGAGGTCTAACCTCTCTGGTTTTGCATGGCCAGATTTAGAGCCGGTTCCCGAGGACTAAGCTTACCTCTACCTCCAAGATGGTCAATACTAGAGGAATGATCGCAGGAGGACTCGAGTGGGTTTCTTACTTTCCCGCTCGTTTTGTTAATTACTTTATATTTTGCCGTTTAGCACCGACATGTTAGTCGGATAGTCTTGCACTTACTTTTACATAATTGTAATTAAGTCAGACTGCAGCTGATAACAATTGTGTATATGTTGCTATATCATCTGGCTGTGTTTTGTAAAGCCAGATCTCAAGAACATTTTGACTAAGCGTTTGGGACGCCTTATTGCTTTATCTTAAATGTTCTCTGTTATTGCTTCTTGTTTGAATGATTGAGACAATAGATGTGAAGTGACCATAGCGAGACTTTCATGTAGTATGCACCCCCTTGTCTTTTAGACAGCATTGATCGTATTATACGGTATTCATCTACCCGTAATACGTAGCTGGCTGAGTCATTCCACTGCTCTCCAGTATTCTGGTTCTGGGGCGTGACAGTTTATCTTCTTCGTTATTAGGCGCTTCGTAACAAAATGACTGATAAATATTTTGTATAAATTAATAAGGATTTCTCACGATAAAATAACTTGAATAAAATATTTATAATTAACAAAACCCACGTTTTATCATTGAAAGAAAATGTAGTTTTATATATATAATATTAAAGTACAAAGTTTTGCGAATTAACCGGTAACGACGATTTTTCCAAGTAAAACCAGCAACTGGCTATCCAACTGAATGAAAACCAACGTAGTACGTGTCGTAAACCGTTAGCAGTAGATTAAATAAACAAACTTAAAATCTGACTAGAACCTGCTACTAGAGATTATAACTAGCACACCTAGCTTGGTTTCACAATGGTTCTAAGTCGAGTTCTCCAACTGTAGGATCTCGGAGACGAACCTAGCATCTTCCCGGAACCAACATCATTTCCAGTCTTAAACAAAGACAAGTACATTTTGTGTTAGTTTACAGTTATTTAGTAATCGTTTTATTGCAAGTTTAAACCACGATGCAACACGAAACTCTCTCTGAGAGCAATGACTGATTGACTGTTGGGTACTGGGGGAATAGTGTAATAAGTATGACCACATCCAAAGTAATAATTTAGAACTGTATTAGCTTACCCCTCATACACACGGGGATAAGCCATATCATTCACTGTACAACCCAATCCGGTCATATTCATTGCCTATTCACATCACAATATTTTAACTGCTGGAGAACTGTTTATTTTCAAATTGTTTAAAAGTGCATAACTCTATTATTATTTCAATTGTTAGATTATCATGAATTGTACTTTGCTTCCTCCTGACTGGAGATAACATTTTTACGAGATTTTAAGGATGCTGAGCTGTTATACAACAGCTATTATGACCCAGTTCTGTACCCTGTGGTATTGCCAGAGTCCCCATTGGAGGACGCGGGACCTGAGACCGATGAGCCGAACGCTTAGCTAGATATTTTTCAGTTTCCAGTTTGTTGTTTTGAATTTTAGAATTTTGTTAATTCGAATTCAACATTTTATTTCAGTCTAATTCTAATTCCAGATGTATTTTTCAAATGTTGAATAAAGTTTTAAATTTCCGAATATTCAGTTGTGACAAATATATAGATGTTGTTGTGATTACCTGCAATAGTGGATACAGCTTACTGCCGCCGTCTCAACAACGGTGCAGGCTGGGCATGATCCGGGTCGACCCAATTATTTGGGATCGGATCGTGACATGTTTTTAGTGGTGGCCCATGCAGGTCCTTCTCTCAACAACAACTTAGGAGAACACCTTTAGAACATTTAGAACACTAGAACATTAATTTGTCACAACATAGGACCGAATTATATTATAAATAAATATTTTTGGTTATTATAGACTGGTAGGCTACCTTGCTTATGTTTGCTTCCTAAACCTTTCAGACTATGACTAGAAGAAAGACAACCCGTTCCAGTCCTGCTGTTGACAAGGTGTTATCTCCTGATCACACCCCTCTTTCTCAGGTCCGTTCCAACCCTTCTCCTTTGCAGCTCATCAATTTTCCCTTTGCTGCACAAATCCCCAGCACAGCTCATACTACAGCCGAACCTATTCCGCCCACGGCAATTTCACCATCTTCTGTTATGATAGTTACTCATGTCGCCCCACCAATACCAGCAGACACCTCCCAAATGGTTTCCCTATTTCAAGGAATCCTGGAGTCCCAGAAGGCCCAAGTCGAGGCCCAGCAGAGACAGATTGATATCACGAGAGATATTATGAAGGATATCAATGACGTAGCCTTGGCTATCTTAAACCGAGTTGGTGCGGAACCTCACCCTAGGAGGGATACCCCTGAATCTAGAAGATATTTTGGTCCCATCAAGTACTCTACTTCCCGGCAGTCATGTCGTAAGAAGCTATTGGCTTGTGCCTACTGCAAGAGGCCTGGTCATCTAGCCAATAGTTGTCGCAAAAGATTGGGATAATGTTTGGCATGTGGATCCACTGAACATCGGGTAAAGGACTGCCTCTTATCTTTCTATCGTACCAGAGCACCTATCCCAGCAACACCTGCTACGCCGTAACCTAGGGACTCTCTTCCTATCGAGCAGACCTTGCCTCCTACACCCACTGCAGAAAGGCATGATGCAGACTTGAGGATCATAGAAGAAGATGAAGCAGTTGGAGATCGTACAAGAGCCAGAGCCATGAAGACTAATACCTAGAACTGCTGAGTAGCATTATCTATTGTTATAAGAAGTTGTACCAGGATTTCCTTGTAGAACCCTAGAGGGGGGGTGAATAGGGAAATTAAAAATTAACTACAATAATTGATGCAATAAAGACAATTGAAAGTAAAGAGTAGAAAGATCAAACGCAAATGCAAGGATGTATCATGGTATCCTCTTTTGAGGCAGTCCAGTCCCGGAACTCTCTCCGGCTTTAATCCACTATTTAACCAAATAGTACACACGAGTTTGGATCCGAAGAACTCGCCAACTTCAACACGAGTTTGGATCCGAAGACTCGCCAACTTCTACACACGAGTTTTCTTACGAAGGCTCGCCAACTTCAAACAAAAGAGAATGAGAACTTGTTGATCTTCTAACACGTGAAGATCGAAATGTACAACTCTTTAATACTCTAGCACTTTGGGAGAGGATGACAATGAAAAGCTTGGAAAAGTATTAATGGTGGAGCTCTTGGTTGTTGGAAAATTTATGGAAGAGTTGGTGAAGAAGCTCAAGAGAGAGAGAGAGCTTTCTTTTATAAGAGAACCAAGAGTAGGTGGCATTTAATGCTCTGAATACAGACAGACCGGCATGCCGGCGGTATACAGCGGCATACCGTCGGTATACCGTCCAAATAGTAACGGTCATATTAATGACCGTTTGAGAGCATTAAATGCGGCCATTAATGCTAGTCAGAGCAATTCGAAAACCAAATATTTGAAACTCGGTATACCGCCGGTATGTCGGAGCATGCCGCCGGTATGCCGACAATTTGTCACAGCAAGTTTTGAGTTGCTAAAAACGGTATACCGCCGGTATGCCAGAGCATACCGTCGGTATGCCGACAATTTGTTACAGCAACTTTCTGGACAAGAAAAGCGGTATACCGCCGGTATGCCGACGCATGCCGCCGGTATGCCGACTATTTGTCACAGGAACTTTCTGTATGCCAAAAACGGTATACCGCCGGTATGCTGGTGCATACCGCCGGTATGCCGGTGCATACCGCCGGTATGCCGCTCTGTAGCTATTTGATTTTTGACTTGTTCTTTTTACTGTCATCCGTCCTTAGGTATTTACAGATATACCTAGACCAGTACAGACTCGAAGACTCTAAGCAGGAAGATGACGTCTTATGCAGGGAACGCCGGTAACTGCTACAGTCTTCAAGGAAGAAGGAGAATGCTCTTGAACGGAAGAACTCCATGTAGTAGATCTTCTGAGAATATTAGAATCTGAAGGACAGAAGACTAAACTACGAAGATGCTGTTAATTACTCAAAATAAAATGTGCCAACAAACTCCCCCATTTTGATAATTGACAAAATAGAGAGATAGCATCTTCAGGGAGTAGCTCCCCCGTAGGTAGACAGCTCCCCCTCAATACGATTTCTCCCCCTTTGTCACTTAGTCAAAGATGAGGATAATCAATAGAAACAGTGATAATAAAAATGACAGGAGTATATAAAGAGAAGCATGCATTAATATATTGAAGTGAACAAAGAATACATGCTTGACACAAACATATCATACTGAAAACATAAAAGACTCTCCACCATGAGAGCCAACCACTATAGAAACCCAGAGAATAAGTCCCCGAAGGACAGCAAACAACTAGTAACAACCACACACCAGTCCCTGAAGGACCACAAAAGACAACATAAAGAAAAACACATAAAAACTAGAAATACTCAAAAACCGAAACCATCACCAAAAGGAAGTCCATCCCTAATCCTCAGCCGGATCATCATCATCACCCTGAGCTTGCTGGAAGGCGCCAAAAGGATCAATGCCGTCAGGGTACATAAACCCATAGGCATTGGGGTCAGAGAAACGCGGGGCCGTGTACATGGGATCCTGAAGATTAAGATCCAGAAAGGCATCCCGGTCTTGCAGAGTGCGCTGAATAAAATACCCCTGATCGTGGAAACGAGACTGGATGAGGGCGCCAAGTCCACGAGTGTGGGCCCGCATCTGCTCCTCCGCTTGGGCCATCCGTATATCAAAGTGCTGCTGAGTGAGCGGCATATAACGGCCCGAAGTAGGAGGGGTAGATGTGGGAGCAGCAGCAGTGGATGCCGGTTGCTCTTGGAAAGATGAGGCACGGGAAGTAGAGGCGCCAGCAAGGGTACGGAAGACAGCAAGATATGAGGGGACGCCATCCGAGGAGCAGAGAGACAGGTCAAGATGTTTGGCCTCCAGAAGCAGAGTGATAAAAGAGCCATAGTAGAGGTTCTGCTTCCCCGAAGGCATGACACGCCGGAATTGAGAAGAAGAGTCTTCGGAAAGGAGAAGGGCTTCCGGGCATAGAGATAATACATACAGACGAGAGCGTCACCGGTGATTGCGTCATAGTTCCCGCCCTTAGGAAATAGAGTGTGGCACACGATCCGATGGAGCTCGTAGTAAAATGGCTCCAGTTGGACAGAGAGGGCCGGGATAGCAGGAGGGTTGGGACCCTTGCAGATGATACGACAGAATTCGTCGAAAGGTGACGCCGCCGAGGAGTTGAGAGCACCCAAAGATGGTAACGCTTCCCCTTTGTCCGGGATGCCTAAGATGTTCCCCACTTTCCGAGAAGTAAGACGAAAGTGACGGTCATTGACTATAGATTGAATGGCGGATGGATCGTCGTCATCCCCTCTCATGTTGCAATAGAAAAGTCGGACAGCAGCGGGGTAGACAGGAATTTGGCGCCGAAGAAGAGAGGAGAGACCGGCATCGTCAAACAAGGGGACGTGATCGGGGAAGAGGTTCCAGTTGATTGCCCGTCCCTTGAACACGTTGTGATGGACGAAGTGCTGGAACCAAAGCTCGGCCGCCAGAGAGTTGGAGAAGACGCGTTGGTCATAGCCGGTAGGTATCACCACCGGGACGAAGGGGTTGAACATGGAGGAGGAGGAGGATCGAGGGCGCTTAGGGTTTGCCATGAAGAGAGATTTAGTGCTTTGGTGTGGAAGAAGAAGGAGTAGAGAAGAGATGGAAGAAAGAGGGTTTTAAATTAGAAGAGGAAGATGAAGAGATGATTTTGAAAATAGGAAGGAGGTTGGAACGGTTGTAGAGGAGGGTTTTAATGAGATGGAGTTGAAAAGGTAGAGGGAAGTTATGATGGTGGAGTAAAAAGAGGAGAGAAAAGGGGGGAATTGATTGAAGAGAAGTAAATGAGATGGGAGGTGAAGAGATGGGTAGTTAAGATTGATGGGATGGATGAGAGAGAATAGAAAAGGGTAAAAAGGAATAAATGAAGTAGAGAAGAAAGGTGGGCCCGAAACCTGAGTTGATCTCCTGTCCGCCGCTATCTGGCATACCGGCGGTATGCCGACGTGTACCGACGGTGTGCCGAGTTTCGAAACAGAACCTAGTTCTGCTTGGAAAAACGGCATGCCACCGGTATACCGCAGTATACCGTCGGTGTGCCGGCCGAATAGGACTATGGATCAAAGGATAAAATGCCTTGTTCACGGCAAAGAAAAGAGAAGCGATCTTCCGGGAGAGGCTTAGTAAAGATATCGGCTAATTGATAGGTAGTATCAATAAATTCAAGACGGATATCTCCTTTTTGCTGATGGTCACGAAGAAAATGGTGTCTAATTTCAATGTGCTTTGTGCGTGAGTGACAAATCAGATTTTTTGTGAGATTGATAGATCTAGTGTTATCACATTTAATAGGGGTGCAAGAATGAGAAAAACCATAATCTAAAAGTGTTTGTGACATCCAAAGAATTTGTGCACAACAACAACCAGCCGCAATATACTCTGCCTCAGTGGTTGAAAGAGCAACAGAGTTTTGCTTCTTACTAAACCACGATACCAAGGACTTCCCGAGGAATTGACATGTGCCACTAGTGCTTTTTCGGTCAATCTTGCATCCGGCAAAATCCGTATCCGAAAAGCCGTGAAGCTCAAAGGATGAGGATTTCGGATACCAAAGACCCATGTTAATGGTGCCTTTGAGATAACGAAAAATGCGCTTAACGGCACTCAAATGTGATTCCTTTGGATTGGCTTGATATCGTGCACACAAGCAAACACTAAACATGATATCCGGACGGCTAGCAGTTAAATAGAGTAAGCTACCGATCATACCTCTATACTTACGATTGTCGACCGATGTGCCATCTTTATCATTGTCAAGCTTTGTCGTTGTGGCCATAGGAGTCCTCATTGATTTGGATGAGTCAAGGTCGAAATGCTTGAGGAGGTCCTTTGTATATTTTGCTTGATTGATGAAGGTTCCTTTAGGTCCTTGTTTGATTTGTAACCCCAAGAAGAAGGAGAGTTCACCCATCATACTTATTTCAAACTCTTCTTGCATAACTTTGGTAAATTCTACACAAAGTGTGTTGTTAGTAGAACCAAAAATAATATCATCAACATAAATTTGAACCAATAAGAGAGTCCCATCATGGGATTTAATAAAAAGTGTGGTGTCAACTTTTCCCTTTGAAAAATTATGAGAAACAAGAAAAGAGCTAAGACGCTCATACCAAGCACGTGGAGCTTGTTTGAGGCCATAAAGGGCTTTATGGAGTTTGAAGACGTGATTAGGAAATTGAAAATCTTCAAAACCGGAAGGTTGTTTAACATAAACTTCCTCTTTAATAATACCATTTAGAAAAGCACTTTTAACATCCATTTGAAATAGCTTAAAGTCATTAAAACAAGCAAAGGCACAAAGCATACGAATGGATTCAAGACGTGCAATCGGAGCATAGGTTTCGTCGTAGTCAATGCCTTCCTCTTGGTTATAGCCTTGAGCAACCAATCGGGCTTTGTTACGAGTCACTAACCTATCTTCATTAAGTTTGTTGCGAAACACCCATTTAGTTCCAATAATGGGGTGATTGCTAGGTCTTGGGACAAGTTACCAAACCTTGCTTCGCTCAAATTGATTTAGCTCCTCTTGCATAGCTATCATCCAAAATTCATCAAGAAAAGCATCATTAACATTTTTAGGCTCTATTTGAGAGATAAAAGCCACATTGGCACAAAGATCACGAGTGGTGGATCTTGTGCTAACACTTGAGGAAGGATCCCCAATGATAAGCTCCTTAGGATGATTGGTGACAAATCTCCATTCTCTTGGGAGATCCTTTGGAGGAGGCTCGAGAGGAGGAGACTCTTTTGATGGGGTCACAACTTCATTGTTAGATGAAGAAGGACGATCCTCAATAGAGGAGTTCTCCAACCTAAACGAGATGTCATCAATATCCTCGGAAGAGGAGAATGTAGAAGAGTTGAGTTCATTAAAAGAGACATTGATTGACTCTTCGACAACAAGACTTCTTTTGTTAAAAACATGAAAACCTTTACTATGAGTAGAGTATCCAAGGAATATTCTTTCATAGGCTTTTTCTTCAAACTTGCCTAGGTTATCCTTGGTATTCAAAATAAAACAATTGCAACCAAAAACTTTGAAATATTCAATAGAAGGAATTTTGTTGAACCAAAGCTCATAAGGAGTCTTCTTAGTAATAGGTCTAATTAAGACTCTATTAATAACATGACACGTCGTATTAACGACTTCCGCCCAAAAATATTGGGGGAGCTTATATTGGTTTAACATAACCCGGGCCATATCGCCAAGGGTTCTATTCTTTCTCTCCACAACACCATTTTGTTGAGGAGTACGGGGACAAGCAAAATCATGTCCAAAACCATTCTTTTCACAAAATCTTTTGAAATCAACATTATCAAATTCTCCTCCATGATCACTCCTAATTTTGTTGATAGAAAAACCTTTCTCATTTTGAACACGTTTACAAAAAGCAACAAATTCACGAAAAGTATCACTTTTGCAAGCAAGAAAAATAACCCAAGTAAATCTCGAAAAATCATCAACTAAAACAAAAGTATAAAGTTTGCCACCAAGGCTAGCTACTCTACTAGGCCTGAAAAGATCCATATGAATAAGTTGAAGGGGTCTAGTGGTACTCACAGAGTTGATGGATTTGAAGGATGACTTGGTCAACTTACTTTTCTCGCATTCTTCACATACCATATCCTTTTTGAAAGGGATACTAGGAAGTCCTCGTACAAGCTTCTTGGAGGCGAGGCGAGAGATGGTATCCATGTTGGCGTGTCCAAGCCTCATGTGCCAAAGCCAACTTTCATCATTCTTTGCAACTAGGCACCTGTCATTGTTAGTACCTTCAACAAGATAAAGAACATAAATATTGTTTTCTCTAATGCCTTCATACACAATAGTTCCATTGGAGCTATCGGTAATGTAGCATTTGAGTTTAACAAACTTGATATCATAGCCACTATCGGTAAGATGGCTAATACTAAGGAGGTTATGCTTGAGATTAGTAACAAGACATACATTATTAATACAAGGATAAGGAGGAAAATCGATATTACCATTTCCAATAATATAACCTTTGAGATTGTTACCGAAGGAGACGTGTCCTTCCTTCTTCATCGATAGCGTTGTAAAAAGTGAAGCATCACCGGTCATGTGTCGTGAACAACCGCTATCGAGAATCCACTTGCTTCTAGCATGAGAAGGATTCGTCACCTACAACATAAGTTGAAGATGAACATTTTGGTACCCATGATCTTATGGGTCCTTGAGTGTTAGTCTTAGGAACCCATTTAAGAACTCTCATGTCAACTTGTTTTCTTGTATAACAAAAATTAGAAGTATGACCGAGCAAACCACAATAATTGCACATTAAAGAAGATCTAGAAGAGGAAGTGTGAGTGTTGTGCATATGTGAGTTTCTAGTGTGAGAAGTTCTACCATGAGTGTTATGATGATAGTAAAAAGCATGATGAGAGGTGTTCTTTTTAACAAAAGGTCCTTTTCTTGTGTTAGAAAAGGAGTTGTGTGTAGTGTTCATGTAATGGTTATGCCTAGCATTGTGGTGAGTGTGAGGGTGTCTTGGAGCATGCATGTAAGTGGTATTCTTATTACCTAAATTCTTACTCCGTGTAAGAAGATCATTATATTTAATAGAAGTGGAATATTCTCTTCTATTAGCATCTTGACATTTGCGCATGGCAAATTCATAAGAGCTTCTCATGGATTGAATCTCATCATCCTTTTTCTTGATGGTGTCAAGAGATTCTTGAAACTTGAGTCACAAAGACTCCATTTCATCCGTGTCGGAAATAGAAGATTTTTCCTTCACATCAATAATGATACTTGAGAGCCTCTCTACTTCAAGTTGAAGAGCCTCAACCTCCTTAAGAGATTTCTTGTATTTATTCCGAACACCTTTGTGTTCTTCATGTAACTCAAGAATGGCTTTCTCCAAATTATCATAGGTAAGAGTGTTTAAGGAAAAATCATCAAGTACCTCATCGGTTGCCATGAGACAGACGTTGGCATTGTGTTTGCACTCCTTGTCGTTGTCGGAGTCGCTCGCGTCGCTTTCACACCAAATGCTAGTGTTGGCGAACTTTCTGGAGGACGAGCTTCCCTTGCTAGGCTTCTCGTACTTGCTTGAGTCTTTTCGTATCATCGGACAATCCCTCTTGATGTGTCCGGGTCTTCTGCATTGATAGCACGTCGGGTCTTCTTCATTGTTCCGTCTGGAGCGGTTGGCCTTGTTGAACTTTAAGAACTTCTGAAAGTGCTTAGCTGTGAGAGCTATTTCTTCATCGTCGTCCGACTCATTGTCGTCGGAGCTATCCTTGGAGTAGGACCTTGAAGCTTTGAGAGCAAGAGTCTTCTTCTTTTCTTTGGTCTTCTCATTCTCCTTCTCTTGAATGGAGGATTCCTCTTGATCCTTCATGTCAAGCTCGTGAGTCATTAGCTTACCCATGAGGGTCTCTAGGTTCATGACGGTTAGATCGTTCCCCTCAATGATTGTGGTAGCTTTAGGACTCCAAGCTTTCGTCAATCCTCTAAGAATCTTTCTTATCTTTTCATGAGCGGGATATTCCTTTCCAAGAGAAGAGAGAGGGTTAATAATGTCACCAAAACGAGTAAACATGCTAGCAATAGATTCATCATGCTTCATTTTAAAAGACTCATATTCTTGCGTGAGTCTACTGATCTTGGATTCCTTCACTTGTGAAGTTCCCTCGTGTGTGACTTCAAGTAACTTTCAAATCTCATTGGAAGTCTTGCAAGTAGAGATTCGGTTGAATTTACTACTATCGAGAGCACAGTAAAGAGCATTCATTGCCTTGGCATCTCGACAAGCAAGCTTCTTGATGTTTTCGGTAAGTGTTTCCCGAAGGGTGTCAGAAGCAATATCCTCAATAGCTCTGGAAGGAGTAGGAAGGTCATTTATCACGCAATCCCATAAATCGAAATCTATGGACTTTAGATAAATGCCCATCCTAATCTTCTAGTAGTTATAGTTGATACCATCAAATAAGGAAGGCCTATTTGTGGAGTGTCCCTCATTGTGAAACGTGTTGATGCTAGGGTTAGAGGCCATGGATCACTCAAGGATGTAAATCCAAATCAAGAGAACAAAGCTCTGATACCAATTGTAGAACCCTAGAGGGGGGGTGAATAGGGAAATTAAAAATTAACTACAACAATTGATGTAATAAAGACAATTGAAACTAAAGAGTAGAAAGATCAAACGCAAACGCAAGGATGTATCCTGGTATTCTCTTTTGAGGCAGTCCAGTCCCGGAACTCTCTTCGGCTTTAATCCACTATTTAACCAAATAGTACACACGAGTTTGGATCCGAAGAACTCGCCAACTTCAACACGAGTTTGGATCCGAAGACTCGCCAACTTCTACACACGAGTTTTCTTACGAATGCTCGCCAACTTCAAACAAAAGAGAATGAGAACTTGTTGATCTTCTAACACGTGAAGATCAAAATGTACAACTCTTTAATACTCTAGCACTTTGGGAGAGGATGACAATGAAAAGCTTGGAAGAGTATTAATGGTGGAGCTCTTGGTTGTTGGAAAATTTATGGAAGAGTTGGTGAAGAAGCTCAAGAGAGAGAGAGAGAGCTTTCTTTTATAAGAGAACCAAGAGTAGGTGTCATTTAATGCTCTGAATACAGACAGACCGACATGCCGACGGTATGCAGCGGCATACCGTCGGTATACCGTCCAAATAGTAACGGTCATATTAATGACCGTTTGAGAGCATTAAATATGGCCATTAATGCTAGTCAGAGCAATTCGAAAACCAAATATTTGAAACTCGGTATACCGCCGGTATGCCGGAGCATGCCGCCGGTATGCCGACAATTTGTCACAGCAAGTTTTGAGTTGCTAAAAACGGTATACCGCCGGTATGCCGGAGCATACCGTCGGTATGCCGACAATTTGTCACAGCAACTTTCTGGACAAGAAAAGCGGTATACCGCCGGTATGCCGACGCATGCCGCCGGTATACCGACTATTTGTCACCGCAACTTTTTGTATGCCAAAAACGGTATACCGCCGGTATGCCGGTACATACCGCCGGTATGCCGCTCTGTAGCTATTTGATTTTTGACTTGTTCTTTTTACTGTCATCCGTCCTTAGGTGTTTACAGATATACCTAGACCAGTACAGACTCGAAGACTCTAAGCAGGAAGATGCCGTCTTATGCAGGGAACGCCGGTAACTGCTACAGTCTTCAAGGAAGAAGGAGAATGCTCTTGAACGGAAGAACTCCATGTAGTAGATCTTCTGAGAATATTAGAATCTGAAGGACAGAAGACTAAACTACGAAGATGCTGTTAATTACTCAAAATAAAATGTGCCAACAGTCCTTAGAATAATCATGAGAGTCTTGCTGTAATTCTCCAATATGAATAAAATTCTTGGTTACACCTTATGGTAGATATCTTTCCCAAAGTCTTTCCCCTACGATACCATTTCTGAGGATTGTAATCTTAATGAGAAGGTATGTAAGGCGGTATTTATCAAGGATATATTGGTGATTAAGAATTGGAAGAATAGAATTTTGGAATACCCAGATATTAGTTGGTACTTATAACAATTGGGAGTGATAATGACATAAGGAGTGAATTTTGACCTTAACCAGTTTAGGCCGACTGTAAGATGGTATATGTTACTACATATTTTATTTCCTAGATTTTTGTATCTTTTAGCGTCCCATGATTTTTGGGAATTATCTCCTTCCCATATCCTTAACAGATTTTTAGCATCCCTTAGGATTTATGTTTTTTCGCTATTTATGGACCAATATTATAACTTTTCAATCTCCTTCGTCAGCAAACCTATTTTTTCAAACTTCTCCACTAGTCGATCAAATCTTATTTCTCTATCTTTATTTGTAATTCAGACTCGTTCGCTATCTAGAGTTTCTAATTCTAATAAACCCTTATCTATCTGAGTACTTCTACGACTAGCGTACCCAACCATTCCCCTTAACCTCATTTTAATTGACTTTCTCGGAACTAATCCTAAACCAAATTCTTCTGGAACTATAAAGCCTCAAGGTTAATTATTACCAAAAGAATTGGTTCAGTTTAGTTAATTCATGATTTCCCTAAAAGATATTTTCAAAAATACTTTCAATACTGTTTGTTATCTCCTAGGGTATTCTAAATAGTTTATTTTGATCCCCTCCACTCAACCTGAAGCCCTACTCTCTCTATGCAACTTCTTGATCAATTCAAGGCCTAGACAGTTTTTTTAAAACTCAATGCTTGAGTATCGTGAAGTACGAACGGTCAGAGAATTGATTCCATCCTATTATTAAATCTTCTTTAAATTATTGAAAACTTTTAAATTGTTGAACCATCCCCTTGTTGGCTTTACTAAAACATTTTAACCTGACTTCCTTGAATCCATTAAGACATACTTCTTTTGTGTCAACCCTACTTACCCATTACATTCTCAAAACTTTCCTTGGATAAGAAATTATTTCTTCAAATAATTTTGGTAAACGTCTGTATCCTTTAAGTGATTTGTCGGGAATATTCTCATTGGCTTCTTCAACTCAATTTAAAGCTCTGATTCTTCTACCTTATCCTGTGTCCAACTCAATTAGTCATACTCAAGTTTGATCAATTTCTTCAAAATCAAATCTCTTAAATCTCAAGAGCTACTGGAACACATATTTTTTCTGATAAATTTTCTTGAAACCAGAAGAACATACATCAACATCTTTTCCTATCATGACTAGAACCTTAGAACTCGTTTGAATTTTTTCGGAAACTCCTTTGAATTCTTATGGACAAAGTTTAGAAAAATATTCCGTGATCTAATATGACTTCGCACATTGCATTATAGTCAATTGTCTGAATTATGGAAACTGTGAGTTTACTGCAACCAATTGCGCACTGGCGAGGCAAAAGACTCTAAAGTTGAAGTGATTTCAGGTGTTCATAGGTTCCCGAATATTATCGTGACTATGTCCTAAATGCACCATGTTGATCTTCTATGTTGCTTATCCATGAAATGGATAAAGTTGACAGACTACTCGGTAACCTAAAATTATTCAAGTTATTGGGTCAAAAATTCACTGCAGTCAGGTGCACTCTGGCGAGGCAGGAATTTGAAACAAAATAACTTCAAACATATTTGGTTCCCGAATATTATTCAGACTATATTCATACCATGGTTGTCTTTTGCACCATCAAATTATTCTGACTTTTGTCTGATTAGAGGATTTACATTTCTAGCGGTTGTCTCCATTTCTAGAAATCTCTTGTCACAACCAGAAAGAAAAGATTCCCTACAAAATTCTACTTGATCTTCCTAAAAACTTATTAGGACCATATCAATCTCTTTTACCTCAATCTCTTTTTTGTTTCAACCTTAGTACGTTGCATACATATATTCTTGTATCTTATTTATTTATTCATTTATTTATTTATTATTATTTAGTTACAGATTTTGGAAGCCATAGATAGTTATCTTGTAAGTCTTTTCCCGCATATCTTATCTTCTGACCGTTGAACAGTGAAACGACATACTTTCTATCCTCTTTGATCATCACTCGGCCCTCAATGGAAATGTTTCACTCGATTACATTCCTATCATAGGTATAATTGTAGAAGCTAAAAATAAATTAGCTATTTCTACGCAAAAGCCAAGCCAAAATATGTTGTACGCAGGTCAAACTGAGTCAACATAGTTTATAAAGCTAAATCGGTTTGTACGCGCGCACTGGTTTCTCAGGGGTTGTACGCAGACGCCAGCTGTCCTATTTTACTCTACGCGTGCAATGGTTGCTCAGGGGTTGTACGCAGACGCCACCTGTCCTATTCTTTCTACGCAGTGGGGACAGGCTGTCATCTCTACATTTAATGCAGAGATATGGGATCTGACAGCCATTATTCTTTTCTCTGACATTTAATGGCACAGAAGTCGGAGAGACATATTGGAATCGAGGAAATGCTATTTTATACATAAAAGCTTTACGCAGCTGAGATTTATTGAGATACGCAGACGGCTATGATGATGGTTTTCACTGTTTACGAAAAGACATCTCACGTAACTCAATATTCATTGGTTAGTGTACTAACAGAGGAGAAGTATTACGCTCAATTATTTTCCCCTATACGCAAGAGTCTATTTAAGCTAATTAAATGCTTAAGGCTATATTAGACACTCTTAAGTATACGCGTATTAGTTTATTTGGGTTATTTTAATACCCAAGGCTGATTAGCCACTATACGCAGGGGAGCATTAATTGAGTTTAATCATTTTTTCCTTCTGTACGTAAATTACCATAATTATAGGGTACGTGGCAGGATACACGCGTACGAGATTATGTTTTTGCAGTACGTGGGACACATGGCGTCTGCGTAAGACTCTGAATATGATCGTGCTGAGCAGTTGTATATATGTGGGCTACGTGGCATTGTCTGCGTAAAGCTTCCAAAATACTTGCATTGTGTTGAGCCGAGCAGTTAGCAGTATGTGGGACACATGGCACTTGCGTAAAGCTCTAAATGAGATCGTGTATGGCAGTTGCATGCGTAATATGCGTAATGGCCTTATTTTGCTGCTTATTTCTCGGAAGACTTAAACCTATAAATAGGCAATAATTTTGACAGCAAAAGGACAGAATCGGACGGAGAGAATCAAAAGAATTGTTATAATTCCCGAGTGTTCTCTTTTACTTCTTCTTCTCAAGAACAAAGTGAAGTAGAGCAGGAAAGCATTTGACTTGTGCCATCAGTGCCAACTTTGTCGATACCTTTCTAAGGTCTCCGTTCTTCAGTTGTTCTTCCTTCTTCCTCAAGACAGCAAGTTTCTTCAACATCGTTGTGTGGTCCAAGGAACAAAGTGATCATTTGTGAATCAGACTTCCATAGCAATACATTCCCAGAATCAAATTTGTACTTTTGTACTTTTTCTCGTTTTCTTTTCTTGAAGTTGTAAAGGCTTTTTGTTAAGTAAAACAAAATGGCGACTCTGCTGGGGACGACTTTCTCCTCTGATGAGAAAGTAATTGCTCAACACGACGATGCGTCGATCGGATCGACGAAGAAGACTCTGGTCGTTTCTTTCGACCAGACTGCCTATGAGGAGATGCTTCATGCTGGGGGTGGCAATCGCCACTCCAAAGTGTTGAAGTCGCGTAAGGTACGAAAGGTCTGGATGCCTAAATCTGACGTACCTTCTTCACAGTCTGATGGGATTCTTCCCACTCCTGTTGCTGAGACTCCCGCCAGTGGCGTGGCAGTCCCAATGGCAGGCTCTAACTCTGTTCGCAGAGGTCAGTCTCCCGCTTTGGGCGTGGTAGACACTGTGGCAACTCACCCTGCGCATAAAGGAAAATCTCCCGTCTTCGATGTGGCAGATACTCCTGTCTCGCGTAAGGGTACGTCTCCCGTCATTGACGTGGCAGACATCAATACTTTACGTCTTGCGCGTAAGGGAAAGTCTCCTGCATGTGGCAAGGTAGACTCATCTCTACGCACACAGCGTAACAAACAGTCTCCTGTTGAAAACAGCGTAGACAATTCCTTTCGTTTTGTGGACAAAACTTCGGTTTTTAACCCACAAATTCCAAACAAAACACCACGCAGAATTCCTAATCTCAGGATTACGCGCGATGTTGATGGTAAACGTTGTGCACAAAAGCCAACTTCTGACTTGCGTATGCAGCTTCAGGCCAAGAAAAATCCAGCCACTTACGCCAATGAGATCAGCAACTCACTTTATACTCATGGGGCTCAAAGATTTGCTGCACCAAATCAGAAGAAGAAGATGCTGCCTTCTCCTACTGTTGACTTACGCCAAATGTTAAATCAAAAGCGTAGTGATAGAAATGTTCCTATGACTCTCCCTAATGATGATCATCACTGCGAAAGTCATCAAATTGTAATAAAATGTTGTTGCTCTAATACAAAGCGGTCTGTTTTTGACCGATTAAATTATGATGTGTCTCAACAACATGATGAACGTAATTTTGAGTTGTCATATGCTTCTGTTAATATGGCTTCTCACATACCTAGACGAAGAGGAACGAGACGTAATTCGTCTCAGACTCCAAGTCAACAGAGATTTAACAGGATCGTTGACAATTTTGAAGGTGTTTATCAGAATACTCGATCAAGGAGTCGTCAATCTATTATGCCCTCTTCAGATTCTGAGGCTGGGGGTACTCAGAATTTTGATTCTGAAATTGATAGTGTGGACTCTAATCTCTACACTAGTCCATCCGTAAGTTCAAAAGAGGCAGAAATTTATGTTGCAGGTGATGAACCAGAATCTTCCGGTAACACAGAACAAAGACTAATTATAGTCGAGCAAACCATGAAGGAGCTGATGGCTATGATGCAAAACATGCAGCAAACTCTAACAGCTCAGCATACAGTTCCACCTCCGGTTCAAGTAGTCACACCAAACCAGGATGGACAGGGGGTAGACACACCCCTAAATAATCCTGAACCCATTGCTAATCAGGATTCAGCATCTCCTGAACCTCTTCATCCAGAAAGTGCTCCACTTCCTCAGATGGGGGTTCCAATCCTCCCTGTTACTCTCCAATCCAATGGTATATTGCAAGAAGTAAGAGAATTAAAAGCAGAATTGGAGAGTATGAAGCATAAAACTCATCTCCAAAAATTGGGGATTAAACAGCCATATCCTCCCCACTGGAATGACGTTCCCTTTCCTTCC
The DNA here is from genome assembly GCA_029216955.1 of Iris pallida. NCBI lineage: Eukaryota > Viridiplantae > Streptophyta > Magnoliopsida > Asparagales > Iridaceae > Iris > Iris pallida. The sequence continues at coordinate 5,204,784 of JANAVB010036418.1, read as the reverse complement.
AAATATAAACCACCATCCATGGTTTTGTTTGATGGGAAAACTTCTCCGAATCAATTCATAAACCATTTTGAAATGATGACTATTCATTTAGAAAAAAATGATGCCCTCCTCACTAGAGCTTTTATTGGTTATCTGACAGGCATTGCTTATGATTGGTATCGTAGTTTACCTGATAATTGCATATCATCATTTGAAGAATTCAAAGCAATGTTTTTGTCTCGCTTTTACGAAGTAGGAATGGACATGAACATGTCCTCCTTGATAGCAATTAAACAAAGAGATAAAGAAGAAGCTCGGGCATTTATTGATCGATTTCGACAAGCGACTCTAAAATTGCCTCCTGGGATGCCAGATGCAGCGTTGATTGATACATGTAAGATGAACCTGCATCCCACCATTGCTGTCTTTATTGGACCCACTCAATTCACTGATTGGCCTTCTTTTATTATGGCTGCTGCTTCAGCCGAAGATAACGGCAGATTGGCACGAGAAAATGGAATTATGTTTACCTCCGAAGATAAAGGAAAGAAGCCATCTGCTGGCCCAAGTCATAACAATAAGGGTGGTGGAAAAGGAGATAAAGGAAAGGAGACACTGGTGGTAAACCTTTCCAAAAACAAACCTGCACCAGCTAATGTTGAGCCATCGAAACCAAAAGAAGAATATTCTTTCGATGAAAGCGATATTCCAAGTATATTTGAATGTCTGATGAAGAGTGGCAAACTCCAGCTCCCAGATCCTAAACGACTTGATGAGGTCAATTTGACTGATAATCCCAAGTATTGTATCTATCATAGATACATTAATCATCCCACTCGAG